>JADKXX010001399.1:0-233787 GCA_017310255.1 Butorides virescens | reverse complement strand
AAGGGGAAGGGGTGAATTTGGAGAGTTTGTAAACCCTCCAAAAATCTTTACAATTTTATGCATGTATACCTGGAAAATTCTTAAACAGCCAACATAAACTGTTTTTAATATACTTGATGCAAAATAAGGAATAAGGAAAAGCAGACCTGTAATTTTGCTGGTTTCTATAAATTTCTTTCTGGACACATGGGGTATTAATTTTATGTTACTATCACAGTGACAGCTGACTTGACAAAATAAATCACATCTCTGCATAATACAAAAAAAAAAAAAAAAGTTTTTGGAGAACTACACTAGCATATACTATATTTTTTGTCCCCATTGTACTGAAGCTATCATTGAAATACTCAATGAATCAGTCATGTCATATGTCACCGGTGTACTTACACTACTTCAGCTATTTTTTCTTCTTCCCTCTCCTTCCTTTGTTGTATATTATTGAGGGGTTTTAACTTCTTTGTTACATTTTTAGAAGCACCTCACCTGCAGCAGACTGCTTCAGGAGATTCTTTGTTGGGAAGCTAAATGAAAGTCAAGATCACAGAAGAAAATCCTTTCACAAATATACTCTAAATACAAAGGCAAACCACATCATATGCTAGAAAGTGTAACTGATGATACAGATATTAGGATGAATAAATACAAAATGACCATTTCAGATTATGATTCTCTAAGTTCTGCAAAACAATTCAAATTTCGGGTTAAAACAGTAAGTTGTTCTGTTCCTTCAAGGCATAAAGAAAAATTCAGAAACTGTAGATATTTTGCTTCATTATACTACCGTTCTGAAAGTTTTATAATTAATAGGCCGTGGTAGTTTCCCCACTGCCAGGGATTGTTGGTCCATCATCAGTCTTTGCCAGCTCCTGAAAGGCATCTTTGGTGGGTTGACCCTGGCTCAATGCCAAGTGCCCACCAAAGCCAGTCTATCATGCCCTTTCCTCATCTGGAAAGGGGAGAGAAAATATATCAAAAAGCTTGTAGGTCAAGATAAGGACAGGAAGAGATCACTCAGCAATTACCATACACAGGCAAAACAGACTCAATTTAGAGAAATCAGTTTAATTTACTACCAATCAAATCAGAATAGCATAATGAGAAATAAAAACTAAATCTTCTCCAAGATTTAGGAAATAAAATCTAAACACCTTCCCCCCACCCCTCCCTTCTTCCTGGGCTCAACTTTACTGCTGTTTTTCTCTAC
Organism: Butorides virescens; assembly: GCA_017310255.1. NCBI lineage: Eukaryota > Metazoa > Chordata > Aves > Pelecaniformes > Ardeidae > Butorides > Butorides virescens. Next base: position 232,583 of record JADKXX010001399.1, on the reverse strand, counting down.
CTCCTCCCCTCCAGCAGTGCAAGGAAATGAGAAACGAGGGTTGGGATCAGTTCATCACATGTTATTTCTGCTCCTCCTTCCTCCTCAGGGGAGGACTCCTCACACTTTTCTCCTCCTCCAGCGTGGGGTCCTTCCCACAGGAGAAATGTGGACCAAGAAATTCGTGAATGTGAGTGCTTCCCATGGGCTACTGGAGTTCACAAACTGCTCCAGCATGGGTCCTACCCATGGGGTGCAGTCCCTTCAGGAACAGACTGCTCCAGTGTGTGTCCCCCACAGGGTCATAAGGCCTGACAGCACATCTGCTCCAGCGTGGGCTCTCCATGGGATGACAGCCTCCCTCAGGCCCCCACCTGCTCCAGCACGGGGTCCTCCATAGGCTGCAGGTGGATATCTGCCCCACTGTTAACCTCCATTGGCTGCAGGGCAACAGCCTGCCTCACCATGCTATGGCCCCTGGATCACCTCCTCCACCTCCCTTCTTCACTGAGCTTGGTGTCTGCAGAGTTGCTCCTCTCACATATTCTCACTCTCCTCTTTGATTGGAATTGCACAAGTTTGTGGGGTTTTTTTTTATCCCCTTAAATATGTTATCACAGAGTCACTACCATTGTCACTGACTAGCTCAGCCTTGGCCAGCAATGGTTCTGTCTTGGCGCAAAAAAGTAGCAAAAAACCCATGGAGCAGGCAGTAAAAAAAACAGCTGTGCTTCTGTTGTTTTTGTGCATGACCATGCTGAAGCTTCAGTGCTATCCTCATCTGCAGACAATCCTGATTGCTTCTCAAAATTACTGAAATTTCTACAGGCTCCAAATTTTTCTTTCAAGAACCAAATTCCCTTTTTTTGTTCTTGGTTTAACATTAGGTAAACACCACAATGTGCTGTAGGTGGTGGAAGCAGAAGACTGTTTTAGGCCCAATGGGAATCACTGGACATTAAAATTCCACTTTGGCTTCAATAGTAGGCCAACTTGAGAAGTTAAGTTTCATAATCTCTTTAGGCATACAAAGAAAAAATTCTAAATTATTTGCAGGCAGCGTAATTCTGATTCAGTAGCTGATGCTGTTCTGACATTCCTCTTCTCAGTGCCAAAAAGTTAAAGGTATATCAGTTTCCTTACACTAATCAAAAAGAAATACGACAGGCAATTCCAACTATTCTCCAAAAAATCAGACACAGGAAGAAGATTGCTTTCAGGATGATGCTATTCAAATAATAGGAGTATTTAGAGATTGTGTCTACAGAGAAAAAGGAAAAAAGAAAGTCTTGGTGTTTTCAGATTTCTTTTCTGACTAGTGTCTACCTTAATGACCCCAGAATTAACTCATCCATCCAGAGGAAGGTTCACGAGGATTCTCTGAAGAAGTGGTGTAGTAGAATTCTGCCTCATCATGTACGCCTGAACAACAAAGCTTTTGAATGGACACTGGCAGGTTTTATGAACTGGGGCAGAAGCATTGCTCTGATTAACATCTGACCCAATATGTTACCTTTATATCATCACACTGAACTTTGCAATGTATTCTTTTGCTAGTGCATAGGATCTGAACGGTATGTATGCTTTAAAGATACTAAAGTTTCGATGGTTTTCATTTGCAGCCTCCAGTGATTCTTAAGTTTGTTTGTTTGTTTTTCATCTGAGCTGTCAGGCTATGCTCTTTAGCTCTAGATTCCTGACGATTCCAGCTGCAATACTGTCCCCATATGCTAGGTGTAGCGCATGTATACTCTAAGACTTCTAAATTTAGGGAAGTTTTTGAAGGTTATTCAATATTTTTTCTGTTCTTGATATATTTTATTTCCTTAGTGAGCAAACGATTACTGAATGGTGTATGTTTGTCCTAACATATACTATTTTTCTACTTTTAAAATTAATTTTTCTTTATAATTATATTTTGCTTATTAAAACAGCCTTGAGATTAATTTGTTTTATTTCACTTCAGCTGTTTTATTGTCAGTGAGCTTTCTTTCAAATCAAGATTGGCTGACCCATAAGTATTATACATATTCTTGAAAGTGTCAAGAACAGGCAGGATGCAAGTATGCTGTTTGTAATCTCTTCTGGAGAAAGACTGGAGTTGTAGATGGCACCATTCACTAAGAATAAGACAAGATTGACTAAGTAAAGACAACAGCTAGGTAGAAAAGAGAAATAGGACTATAACTGGAGAACATATCAGGAAACATCACAGAAGCAAAATTCACATAAATAAATACAGTTTCAAAACAATATCTAACTGGTGGTGCTGACTGCTCTGCATCAAGGAGGTTGGAGAGAAGGTTGTGAGTCATGATAAAAGAATGTGCTGGTAAAGGCTAGCAGGAAGATTGTGTGGTCCCAAAACACGCAGATGACATTGTTTTATGAATGAAAGGAACATTAAATAAACTTTCCATGAAAACGTTCTGAGCAAAAGTTGTTCATTTGTTTATGAACAGAGCCTCTACAGCTTATGCTCAAAACTTACTGGGGGCTTATGAAGTCCCAGAACAAGCAAAGTCTTAACCTTCTTACTTGCAATACTAACTACTTTTGTTAGTAACCCTAGCGTTTCAATGTATAAAATATTTTAAGAATGGCCATTCGTGAACTTCGAACCAAGTGGGCAGACAGATGAAGAATAGTGACATGGGAAAAACTTTATGTGATAATTTGAACTGTTACTGGTTTCAACACAGGTAAGGACAGAATTTCTTTACTTCACATTCTTGTGACATGTTTTTAATTGGTTCCAACACAGTCAATTAACAGTAACACCACATTTTTGGGAGTAGGCCCTCTTTGAAATATGCCTGTCCTCCTCACAGTTTGTAAACAGTCCAAGTTGATACATCTCACCCCATGGAACAGATATTTATATTTCTGCAAAAGTCTATCCACTTCCCCACTTATTCCACCCATAAGCATAACTCCACCACTGAAGACCTGGATATCACATGTGTCTGGGGAATAATCCTTTCCAGTGTTTTAACTCCAAGGTCATAGCAGTCCACTGTCTTTTATTTCTTACTGATAAACTTTGATGTTCTACTGCTGTCAGCAAAACTCTGCCTCCTTGGGCAATTAGTCAATCAAACAAACAATAAAATTCACCAGCTGCTATGACTTTGTAGGAAAAAAATTCCTTCCTGAACATGACCAGGGGACAGGTCATAATCATACAGTGCCAGGAGGCACATTTTCTTATTAACCAGGCTTTCATATTGTTAAGGATTGCTTAAGAAAATGAGATGGGGAAGTGGTTGTCTGGCCCAATTAATTTCCCTTTTCTGACTCTACCCAACAGGCAGTGAATACAGCTAGTACTACAGACCCTTATTTATGACCACCTCCACTTTCGTGATAGCCTTCAGCTGTGAGACTTGTTAGTACACACTCAAAATTCCATTTAAGATTCTCCTGATGTTTAACAAGAAATACTACTACCTTTTTTAAAATGAAATGTCTGCCTGAAACATTAATATTGTCAGTTAGACTTACTGATAAAATAGCCAAGAGCCTTTTCAATATACAGAGTATCTTGCCCCTATTTCCATTGAGCAAAGCAGTACAAAACTCTGTGAAAAAGACTTCATAGGTAAACTCATGAAAGCATTTCCTTATTGCTGAAGCTATGGACTTTTTATTAAAAAGGAGACTCAGAGATAGAGATTACTGATATTTTTTCTAGTGTGGAGAACTGTTCACATAAATGCAATGAAATTGCATTGGCTCACAACTACTTGGCTTGTGTTCTATCACTGTCTTTCAGCCAAGATCTGTATGTATCAAGAAGGTGCACATATGATGATGATAACAAAATAATAACAGAAAACGTACTTTACATTAGAACCAATCTCCTGAAATTGTATTTTCCATAGTTAATAAATGGTTTGCTGCTATGATAACTGATAAATCAGATGGTGTGCTCTAATTTCAGAGGATTACTGCTTAAATGGATTTCTTAGAGGTAGCACTATATCTCCTTCATTGTTGTTTATCCCCCTTTTTCCCCCAGCAGAATTAATATAATTCTCTGTGAAAGCTCCAATTTGACGCAGCATGGCTTAAAGGTGTTCTGTTCAGTGTGCAAAAAGCACCTGTTCTATTAGCGCAAAACCAGAGGATTTCTACCAGTGCTTTGGGGTAAAGAATAAGAAACATAATGAATGTTTGAATTACGAAATCATTAGGATTACCAACATGACTGTAACCTTTGTGTTACATGTGTGTAGTGTGATTCACTGAGTAAGTAACATTAAATGAAATCATGTGAACGAGACTTAATTTCCAAGCCACCTGCATTCACAGCCTCAGCTATATGTACTAAATTGGTTTGCTTGGTGCTGTATCACCACAATCACAGAAAGAGGCTGTCTTCAGGAAGTGGATATCCTGAAAAATATTCTATAATTTTCTTTATTTATCAGCTCATTTGTCCATCAACTGTTTTTATTTGTGTCCTGGTTTCAGCTGGGATAGAGTTAATTTTCTTCACAGAAGCTAGCATAGTGCTGTGGTTTGGATTTAGTACTAGAAGAATGTTGATAACACAGTGATGTTTTCAGTTGTTGCCAAATAGTGCTCAGACTGCTCAAGGACTTTCTGAGCTTCTCCTGCTCGGCCAGGTGCATAACAAGCTGCGAGGGAGCACAGCACAGCTAGGACAGCTAACCCAAACTGACCAAAGAGCTATTCCATACCATATAACGTCATGCTCAGGGGCGCTTAGTCGGTCGGTCAGTCATGGGGAGAGTGATCGCTGCTCGGGGACGGATCGCGGCTCGGGGAGTGATCGCTGCTTGGGACGGGCTGGGCATCGGTCGGCGGGTGGTGAGCAATTGCGTTGTGCATCATTCATTTTGTATATTCTGTATATTTTGTTACCATTCTCATTATTACTATTACCATTATTTTCTCGTATTAAACTGTCTTTACCTCAGCCCTCGGCTCTACCCTTTTTCTCCTTCCTAATTCTCTCCCCCATCCCACTGAGGGGGTGGGAGTGAGTGAGCGGCTGCGTGGTGCTTAGTTGCCAGCCGGGTTAAACCACAACAATTTGCTTAGATAATTTGAACTTGTTGAATAGTAACTGGTAATCTCCAATTAATTGTGTATCCCACATTTTTTTGTTTCTTTTTAATAAATCAAAGGGATTTTTCCACAGTTTTATATAATTGTTTAAATTATATAACCTGTGGTATTCATTTGATATTCAAACACATTTCCAAACTGTAAACAAAATAATACTATCTGGGTTCAGGATATGACTAGTTTGCTTCTATGCACTAATACATATTTTCAATAGTTAAGACCTGCCTGAATGCACTGGTATTTTGGAGCAGACACAACAGCTTAAATAAATTTAATGTCTTTCTCAAATAACCAGCTGGAGAATTCACCAATATGATGGGTTTTTTTCTCTTGTGATTTGCCGGTGAATTGGTCCTTTTGAGCTTTGAGGGACAAAACTGAAGGGAAACTGTGTTCTTCTGCAGTTTGCCAAATGTTTTACTCTACTTATCAAAGGAAACAGAAAAGTGACTTTGAACTCCTTTAGTTTCCCTCAAGTTAGAACAGGTAAAGTTTACACCAAAGGAGCAAAGTAAAATAATTTAAGGGATTTGCAACTGTTTTCTACAGGCATTCCTATCACCCTGCTGGATATAGGAATTTTACATTTTTATTACTGTCACCTTAAATGATGAGCTCTTCTAAAGACAATACATATTTTTTTTTAATTATATCAAAAGAGAAGTGGTACATATGCACTGCTGACATAGGTCTGGGTCTATGTTGTTTTGGTCTTTGGGTATTTTATTTGTTTTTTAGCGGTGTTGTGGTTTCACTAAAGCAGATATCCTGAAAATAATAATTTGTGAAGAAAACCCTAAGGTTCAGCTCTTTCTCTTGCCTATCGGCTTTTTCCTTCATGTTAGGACTTGAAACTCTGGAAAATACATTTTTTTTTATTGTTCCCTATCTCATGGGTTTTTAGGGAAAATACATTTATTTTTCACTATGTTTATATAAAAGTCTATTTACTTTCTCATTGATTTCAGTTCGTCTCCTATTTTTAATGTATGTGGATCTAACTTGTCCTGAAGGCACAGCATTACATTCCTCTTGCTCAAATGTAAAGCCAGATAAGTGCACTGTGCTGAAACAAAATGTTCCCTGTAATGATGGACTCACCCCACCCAAAGGCAAAATGATAAAAGCATTAAGTTCTGAACAAGCGGTCGTTATTATTCTCACAAAGGTAACAGCCTTGAGATGAATAAAGAGTAAAAAGCAAAAATCTCAGCTGATTTCTCTATTGTATCAATTGTCCTTTTGCAGCTTTGATGAGTCAATCTTTTTAAACTATGATCTATCAGTACAGTCAGAATTCAAGCCCAATAATAACTTAATGTTGGTGGGCAAGGAATTCTGAAGCATGTGTCTTGGAGACTCTGTCATGATATTAATCTCACAGTACAGCTCTATATTTCCATGTTGAGGTATAGATTTCTGTTAGCACAGTTTTTAGATTTTTTCCCTTCAGAAACCTCAAAGGATTTGTTTCCAGCAAAAGATTCACACAACTGCTACACTTTTCACCACTGTTTTACTTTCAGGATCAGGATCTATATCATTCACATGCATAGATTCTCTAATTGTTGCTGCCTCACGAAGTAGACATTGTGAAGTTGAAGTTGTTTAACAATTTTGAGTATATTAAGGAGTAGCCAGAAAACCCAGTTCTAACATGTAGCTAATTATGTGATAATGTGTTTTCTTTGGAGTAGTTTGATTTTGCTTTTATAATAAACTTACTCTTAAGCTTAAACACCAATAACACCAACAAAACCTGGGAAAAAACATGTATTTCTGAAGTTTCATAGCTATTCACTTGAAAAGAAGAAAGCACGAAGGTAACATTGTGATGACAAATGACACTTATATTTTAACTAGTATACTGCAAAACCAGTAACTGTAACGTGATGAATAAGGGACAGATGCTGGACTGAATCCTAAGAAGTAATTGAATAAGCTTTAAATTTGACCCAGAGAAATAGAAGAACCTTGCAAAGCAAGTAGTGGAAGTATAAACAGAAAACTACATCAGTGTTTTGTTTTGCTTCTAACACCCTCTCTGAACCCTCATAGCTAAGTTGCTGCAACTCCAGCTATAAATTTCAGTCCTCTTGAGCAACACAATAGACCCTCTATACCGATCACTATCTGCTGAGGTTAATCAAAACTAAAAGGATTATTTCACACACATACAGAGCTCTGCACTGATTTACCCTTTGGTTTTCAACTTCTCCCTATTTAATGCAGATAAATTCTAAATAAGTAACCTAAAAATCCCTGATCTTCCAACCTGATTTTGAGCCTTGACTGTGTTTCTCTGTGTCTCTCAGGATAAATTCCAATTCCTCTGCAACATCCCTTGTGATCACACACTTACGTAGGTGCAGAAGCACACACATATAGGCTGGTTTCTGCCTGAAAAGAAATTTTCCCTGTGTTGAAACAGTGACTCCCAGATTGTAGGGATGAGCTTAAAGTAGAGATTCACTCTGTGTGTTAAGTCCCCATGCATGCTGCTGGGTTGGTCTATCCTCAGAGACAGTACTATAACCATGGAAATGGCTTGCATGCATCTACTAGCATTTGTAGTAATTTTCCAAACTGGCAACAATTATATCATTATGTATACTACATACACAGTGGATGATTTTTTTCACAGCTTCTTCATTTCACTAGAAATAAAACTATCACACTTGTCCTTGAGTAATGCAGTTTTTCAGTTTGTATAACTAGAATGCATCTGAAAAAAACCCAAACATAATCCTTCATTTAAAGCTCATTCAGAAACTGATCTCAATCTTAAAATTTTTACTTAAACATTGAAAAAATCTAAGCATTTTTGCTAACCTCATTTAGTACTGGCTGGGGCAAAAAGTATTAGTACTAAATTACTGTGCGTAGACACACACATATATATATACATACACACACACAAGATTGGATTGTAAATGTCAGCTTTCCGGCCAAAATGGAAGAAAATTGATTGAGAAATCATGGAAGATTCTGATTTCATGCAATTTGCAGTATAATTTTGAAGTTTGTATTGGTTATGATATGTACATTGATTCAGGAAACAATAAATTAAGTTTCCATGTGCCAGATAAGTCCTTTGAACCCAAGAAGGCTCCTGACCAACCCCTCCCAGCTTATATACTGAGCATGACAACATATGGTCTGGAATACCCCTTTGGCCAGTTTGGGTCAGATGTCCTGGCTGTGCCCCCTCCCAGCTTCTTGTGCACCTGGCAGAGCACAGGAAGCTGAAAAGTCCTTGACTTGGTGAAAACACCACTTAGCAGTAACTAAAATGTAAGTGTGTTATCAACATTATGCTCCTGCTAAATCCAGAACACAGCACTATACCCGCTACTAGGAGGAAAATTTACTCTAGCCCAGCCAAAACCAGGACAGATGAAAACAAGCACCTTAGTAGCAGCCTTCATCCATATCTAGGACTGCCACTGAAAAGATTGTTCAATATAAAATGAGTAATTCTACTCACAATAGGAGTCTAGAGAAAACCTCCAACAAATCTTCCATCCCAGTGGGTCAGTTTGATATCTGCAAAGTATAAGTTTTGGATGACAGCCTGCATGAATAACACTTTGCTATCAAGCCATAGTCATGGTCTTAGAATTTGAATAAATTCCTAGTCTTTCTAACCATAACATAAAGTTTCCCTTTGGCAGTAGATGCTTAACCAGCAGTTACTCTTTCTAGTTGTCAAGGATATACATAGCAAATACTTTGCTCATAACTTCTACAGTGATTAAGAAGTTGATTATGCTATGTGACTACATTGTCAGAAGTCTCCTTATCCATTGGTTTTACCATCTGCTGGCACATACATTTTGAGTTACAATGTGTAGTTATTATACTTAAAGCTAGTCTTTGTACTTTGTGCTTCTAACAAAATTGTAAGGCATACAGAAACAATTGTCTGAAAAGCGTTTATCAAGCATATTATTCTATTTATAGAAATAGTCATATTCATTTGCCAAATGATATAATTATAATAATTTCTGACTCAAAAAAATGCATTAATGTTAAGTTCTAATTTAAAGAATCTGTGCTGAGCAAAATGTCTCAAAACCTGCTAAAAATAAGTCAACCCATAAAATGAGAATGGCATTAAAAAGGCATGCGACTAGACATTATTTTTAGAAATCAAGTTTCTTTTTGAACTATAGGTCAACTATCAAATTAAATTTTTACATGTGCCTGTGGAAATCTACCCAAAATGATTGTATTTTTAAATTGAAAGGAAATACATAATTCTAAATTCTAGTCTGTCTAATAGAACACCTGCAATAATTTAAATATAGTCTTAGTTGGCAAATATTTGGACTAAAATGCAGGCGTGGAACATTGTACTTGTTGAGGTAGCCTCTACTGATTGCAAAGTGTGATTTTTAAAATGAACTTGGGTTCCCTTTTCCTACAGTTTAGAAATAATAAAAAAGACTACTTTAATCAGATAGTGTAAATGAACAAGGGAAATCGTGTATAATCTTTTTGAAGGCAGCTGCTTAAGTACAGTATAGTTTAAGAAATTAAGTCGAATGGGAATAAAATAAATATTTGGTTTTTTCACATCCTTATTTTCAGAGTATAATGCCTACCGAATTTAATTTAAAGAAGCTACTTTTATTTTTTCCCCAGAACTTTGAGCATTTTTAATATTCTTAGAAATTTTACTCACACTGATACGTGGAGCTTTAAAAATCTTTGTTGTTCATAAAAGTTTCTATTTATTCTTAAAGTGGTGTGAACACACACACAGACAGAAATGTATGTAAATCAAAAACAAAACAAAAAGTAAACTTGCATGGCAAAAAAGACCTGTTCATTCTCAGAGCATCTCTGCATATTTTATGGTTATCTGCTGTACTCATGCTTCCACAGAAAGAGCTCTATTAATTAATCAAATTAAAAAAGAAAAAAACACTTAGTCTGCCATTATGATGGAACCAATTTTAGTAAGACTGAGAAATAAATGAAAGGCATCAGTGCAGTAATTAAAACTTCATTCTTTCTAATTAGTTTTGGATTTGATCAACCTGTCAGATGTGGAAGTAGACTACTAAAGAAGGGTTAAAATATCCTGGAAGGATTTAGTAATTACAGATATTGATTACTTTTAGACATCATTGAGCTGACAGGATAAGAAAAGCCTACTTGCCTCACTCTTTGGTCCTTTTATTTCTCACAAGATTGATGAGTTAATAAACAGGGAGCAAGCATTCACATAAATTCAGCATCTGTAATATTTGTCACCTTCTGAATTACTTGGATGAGAGGAACATCCTTTATGTGAATTCACCAGAGAGAAACCAGCAGACCTGATCTGCAACCTGTACTCTTTCCTGTGATTAATACAGTGTGGATGTTTAAAGAGGCAGAAACATTAGGCGAAAACTCAGTGAATGGGAACTATGTTCCTTCAGTGGGGCCTCCTGCCATTCTCTCATGTTTTTCCCTGTTTGTAAAAATACATCTTCATACATTAAGGGTTAGTCTGCCATTTGCTACATATACACTATCTAATCTTAAGTAAACCCATGAAAAACATGCTTTTTAATGTAACTTACCGTTTTTCTTGTATCTTTTACTCCATTTGTTTAGGTATAAAACTAATAAAGAAACTGAAAATGTCCATTTATTTAGTTATAAAATTAATAAAAAATCTGAAAATGAGGCCACACAATTGTAAATATTAAATACAATGCATTGGTTTAGTATCAAAGTAATTGAGAAGCTGAAATTCTGCCATAACTGACAAAGTATCTCTGCATACCAAATTTTTTATACTGACAAAAGCTTATAGAAAAACTGCACCCTAAAGTGAGGGAAAAGGTAAGTATGCAAGATAATTTAGAATGGATTTCACTAATAGGACTGTTGTGATTGAGTTAGCATAGGAACAACTATAAAAGACAGAAATTCTCTTTTAAGGAAGCCAACACTTTTTATGCTATTCAGAAGAAGCCAATGTTATTAAAATATGGAATATGAGTAAAGTAACAGAAGTACTCTTAACTTTTCTGTGTAACTTCACTATGGAGTTAACACGTTACTAAAAGCATTTTGTGGCTCCAAGTCAGATTACACTGCAGCACTTCTGGATTCTTTCAATTTTCTTCTTTCTGTGTCATTGCTGAATTGTAATCCCCTGATCCTCTACCAAATTTAATTGTGTGAACCCATGAAGAAATATACTCTGTGTTCTTTCCTTCCTTCCTACATTCTCTCTAATCCATGCAGTCACACCATATTTTTCCTTCTTGTCCTTTCAGGAAGCAGGTAGGTTGCAACATACAATTTTCCAAAACAAATTACTATTTTTTTCCACTCTCTTAAATTCTTTTGTTCATTGGTAGAGATTAATGCTTCAAATTTTCTCTACCAGAGGCAGAGTAAAAAACTGTCTTTTCTCGGAATGGCTATTGTTCACAACATGAGATCAGATTTGCCCTTTGTTAAAATGCTATTTTTAAAATGACCATTGCCTTTTAAATGTCACAATAACAATGAAATGAAGTTGCACTGAAAGAAAAATGTTGGCCCTTTATTTTGTCAAGAAGCTGAGAGCACATAGAGAGAAGGCAGCTGGAGACCGCAGTCCAGTTGAGAAGAATGGAAAAAATACGACTTTCTCAAGTTGCCATTTTTCATAATGATAGTCCATAACCTTAATCCCATTGACCTTTATGGGTTAAACAGATGTTTTGAAAGTTGGTGGTTCTTTGCTGAATTGTTTTTGACTGTCATTGATGGACATATTTTCAAATGAGAAAACTAGCACAAAATGTGATTAATATTTTAAATTTAATTAGAGCTGATTAAAATATTAAAGTGCTTTTTTCTTGCATGTAAAAAATGTTCAATAAATTTCCAATTTTAATATATTTTGTATACAGTTTTAAATGCTCAACATATTGCATTTAAATATTTTCAAAACAGGAACACAAACAATCAAAACAATCAAAAGAGAATGGCCTTCTATTTTGAGAAGTACATTTTATATCATAATTAAAAAAAAAACCAAAACAAAACACCAAGAAAGAAAACAACAAAAGAGATGAACTGTAGGGAACACACAGGGGTACAACAGAAAGTTTTACAATAAGAAATGGCATTTTTATGGCAATTCCAGACAATCTTTAAACTTCTTACGGAACAAAACAATTTTATGTCCATTGTTATCTGAGAATACATGTGAGTCTTCCCTAAAATTTAGAATAACATGAAACTGTTTATACCATTCCACTCAACTAATATAAGTGACCAGATAGATGTTAACATATATATATCAAGCATGATAATCTTAACTTGAAGGTTACCTCATTTTTAAATTTAATTCTAACTCCATAAAAAATTAATCAATTAATATCATAGAATCATAGAATGTTCTGGGTTGGAAGGGACCACTAGAGGTCATCGAGTCCAACCCCCCTGCGGTCAGCAGGGACACTGCTAACTAGATCAGGCTGCTCAGAGCCCCATCCAACCTGGTCTTGAATGTTTCCAGGGATGGGGCCTCCACTACCTCTCTGGGCAACCTGTTCCAGTGGTTTACCACCCTCATTGTAAAGAATTTCTTCCTTAGATCCAGTCTAAACCTACCCTGTTTTAGTTTAAAACCATTACCCCTTGTCGTAACACAGCTGGCCCTACTAAAAAGATTTTCCCCATCTTTCCTATAGGCCCCCTTTAGGTACTGAAAGGCTGCAATCAGGGCTCCCCACAGCCTTCTCTTCTCCAGCCTGAACAAGCCCAACTCTCTCAGCCTGTCCTCATAGGAGAGGTGCTCCAGCCCTCAAATCATTTTTGTAGCCCTCCTCTGGACCCGATCCAACAGGTCCATGTCCTTCTTGTGCTGAGGGCTCCAGAGCTGGACGCAGTACTCTAGGTGAGGTCTCACCAGGGAGCAGAGTAGAGGGGCAGAATTACCTTCCCTGCCCTGCTGGCCACGCTTCTCCTGATGCAGCCCAGAGTACGGTTGGCCTTCTGGGCTGCCAGGGCACATTGCCGGCTCATGTCCAGCTTTTTATCCACCAGCACCCCCAAGTCCCTCTCGGCAGGGCTGCTCTCAATCCTTTCTTCCCCCAGCCTGTATTGATACTGGGGGTTACCCCGACCCAGGTGCAGGACCTTGCACTTGGCCTTGTTGAACCTCATGAGGTTCACACAGGCCCACCTCTCCAGCCTGTCCAGGTCTCTCTGGATGACATCCTGTCCTTCTGGCATATCAACTGCACCACTCAGCTTGGTGTCATCTGAAAACTTGCTGAGGGTGCATTTGATCCCACTGTCTAAGTCATTGATGAAAATATTAAATAGCACCGGTCCCAGTACGGACCCCTGAGGGATACCACTTGTCACTGGTCTCCATCTGGACATTGAGCCATTGACCACTACCCTCTGGATGTGACCATCCAGCCAGTTCTAATCCACCAAACAGTCCACCCATCAAACCCATAGCTCTCCAATTTAGAGAGAAGGATGTTGTGGGGGACCGTGTCAAAGGCTTTGCAGAAGTCCAGATAGATGATGTCCATTGGTTTTCCTTTGTCCACTGTTGTTGTCACACCATCATAGAAAGTCACTAGGTTCATCAGGAAGACCTACCCTTGGTGAAGCCATGCTGGCTATCTTGAATCACCTCCCTGGCCTCCATGTGCTTTAGCATAGCTTCTAGGAGGATCTGTTCCACGATCTTCCCAGGCACAGAGGTGAGGCTGACAGGTCAGTAGTTCCCAGGGTCTTCCTTTCTACTCTTTTTGAAAATGGGCACAATGTTCTTCCAGTCACGAGGGACTCAATCTGACTGCCATGACTTTTCAAATATCATGGAGAGTGGCTTGGCAACTACATCAGCCAATTCCCTCAGGACTCTGGGATGACTCTGGGATGCATCTCATCAGGTCCCATGGACTTATGTGTGTTCAGGTTCCTCAGGTGGTCACGAACCTGATCTTCTCCTACAGCAGGAGGGGTTTTGCCCTCCCGGTCCCCCTCACACCATCCATCAACTCGGGAGGGGTGAAGGGAGAGGTTGCCAGTGAAGACTGAGGCAAAAAGTTGTTGACTACCTCAGCCTTCTCCTCATCTGCTGTTAACCAGCTTGCCGGTCTCACTCATCAGCGGGGGTACGGCTTTCTTTAACCATCCTTTTCCGGATGATATACCTGTAGAAACCCTTCTTATTATTCTTTGCATCCCTAGCCAAGTTTAGCTCCAGCTGCGCCTTGGCCTCCCTGACCCCATTCCTACACAACCGGACTGTGTCCCTATACTCATCCCAGGATGCCTGTCCCTGCTTCCACTGCCTGTGCAGTTCCCTCTTCCTCCTTAGTTTGACCAGCATCTCTTGTTTCAGCCATGCTGGTCACAGAATCACAGAATCACAGAATCTCAAGGGTTGGAAGGGACCTCGGGGGATCATCTAGTCCAACGCCCCTGCTAAAGCAGGTTCACCTAGAGCATGCTACACAGGACTTCATCCAGGCGGGCTTTGAATATCTCCAGAGAAGGAGACTCCACAACCCCCCTGGGCAGCCTGTTCCAGTGCTCTGTCACCCTTAGAGTAAAGAAGTTCTTCCTCATATTCAACTGAAACCTCTTATGTTTCAGTTTGCACCCGTTGCCCCTAGTCCTGTCGCTGGACACCACTGCAAACAGACTGCTTCCATCCTCGTGACTTCCGCCCTTAACATATTTGTATGTGTTGATAAGGTCCCCTCTCAGTCTTCTCTTCTTCAGGCTGAACAAGCCCAACTCCCTCAGCCTTTCCTCCTAGGGGAGATGCTCCAGTCCCTTTTTCATCCCAGTTGCTCTCCTCTGGACTCTCTGTAGGAGTTCCTCATCTTTCTTGAACTGGGGAGCCCAGAACTGGAGACAGGACTCCAGGTGGGGTCTCACCAGGGCAGAGTAGAGGGGGAGGATAACCTCCCTCGACCTGCTGGCCACACTCCTCTTAATGCACCCCAGGATACCATTGGCCTTCTTGGCAACAAGGGCACCCTGCTGGCTCATGGTCAGCTTGTCGTCCACCAGGACTCCCAGGTCCCTCTCGGCAGAGCTGCTTTCCAGCAGGTCAGCCCCCAGCCTGTACTGGTGCATGGGGTTCGACCTCCCCAGGTGCAGCACTCGACACTTGCCCTTGTTGAACTTCATCAGGTTCCTCTCTGCCCAACTCTCCTGCCTGTCCAGGTCCCGCTGAATGGCAGCGCAGCCTTCTGGCATATCAGCCACTCCTCCCAGTTTTGTGTCATCAGCGAACTTGCTGATGGTACACTCCATCCCCTCGTCCAGGTCATTGATGAAGAGGTTGAATAAGACTGGGCCGAGTACTGAGCCCTGGGGAACTCCACTAGCTACCGGCATCCAACTGGACTCTGCCCCGCTGATCAGAACCCTCTGAGCCCTGTCATTTAGCCAGTTCCCAATCCACCTCACTGTCCACTCATCCAACCCATACTTCTTGAGCTTGGTCTCTTCCTTTCTTTGCCTGGTTTCTTACACTTAGGGATCAAGAGCTATTGTGCTCTGTGGACCACATCCTTAAAGATCTGCCAGCTCTGCTCTGTTCCCCTGTCCCTGAGGACCGTTTCCCAGGGAGTCCTTCTGACTATCTCCTTGAGGAGCTGGAAGTTGGCTTTTCTAAAATTCAGGGTCCTGACTATATTCTTTGTTCTTCCTGTTTCCCTCAGGAGCAGCCTGTTCTTCCCCTTCCCTCACTGCAGCCCAGGCTGCCTCCGATCTTGACATCTCCGACGAGCTCGCTTGCTTTGGTGACCACCAGGTCCAGTATCACATCCCCTTGGGTAGGGGTGTCTATTACCTGGCTTAAGAAGTTGTCCTCAATGCATTTGAGAAACCTGCTGGATTGCCTACAGCTTGCCCTGTGTTTTTTCAGCAGATGTCGGGGTGGTTGAAGTCCCCCAGCAGGACGAGAGCCTGTGAGCGCGAAGCCTCCTAGAGTTGGAGGAAGAACGCTTCGTCAGTCGGCTCTTGATCTGGCGGCCTGTAATAGACACCAACCACCAGGTTCCCTTTGTTGCTTCTCTCTCTGATTCTTACCCATAAGCTTTTGACCTGCTTGTGGCTATTCTTCAGGGACAGCTCTTCACACTGTAATGATTTCTTGGTGTCAAGGGCAACGCCTCCGCCCCTTCTTCCTCACCTGTCCCTTCTGAACAGCCTGTAGCCATCAATAGCTACATTCCAGTCATGGGATTCACCCCACCAGGGTTCCGTAATGGCAATCAGGTTGTAGCTTTCTAGCAGCACGATAGCTTCCAACTCCTCTTGTTTGTTTCCCTTGCTGCACACATTTGTATAAAGGCATTTCGTCTGAGCTGTCGGCCTTGCCACCTTCATAGCAGAACACCCCTCGTTTCCCTTGAGGTGTTTCACAGGCTTTTCCTTGTTGGTTCCTACTACCTCAGGAGCCTCTGGCTCACCTCCGCCAGACTTCAACTTTGCTGCAGTGCCCCTGGCACGCTGCTGGACAATGGGTTGAGGGCTCATAGTAGCCCCCGTCCCTCTAACCCTTGCCTATCATCCCCTAGTCGATAGGTTCCCCTTCCCCCTTCTCATCCAGTTTAAAGCCCTGTCAATAAGCCCCGCATGCTCCTGGGCAAAGACCCTCTTCCCCCTTTGAGAAAGCTGGCTCCCAATTTGACGCCAGCAAGCCCGGTGTCGTGTAGACCATCCCATGGCCAAAGAATCCAAAGTTGTGGTGGCAACACCAGTCACGAAGCCACGTGTTAAAAATATGACTTTCTGAAGTTTAATTCTGTATTTAGAGGGATTTCTTAAAGCTTTCAGGGCACACACAGCGCTATTTTATACATGATGAAAATAAGAAAAGGCACCAATAACATTTCTTGTTATAATTTGTCTTCTGTTTTAAATAATGATCTGGAATTTCCTACGTTTGTATGATTAAATAATCTGCCAGATCATGACACATTTTCTTATGTCACAGAATACTAATATGCTATTCTTCCAAATAAGGCTATAATAGCCACAGGTTAAAAAACTTATTCATACTCTCCTCTATTTAAAGTATCAGAACACTGACCTTCCCAGCTACTAAATTACTTGATAAACAGTACCTTTTGTACATCTTAGATCTCAAGTCATATGTTCAGTCCAACCTTGAAATTCCTAGACAGAGCAACTCCTGTAAAATGGTATTTAAATACTGGCCTCTGACATAGGATTAGCTCTTAAAATAAGTTTCCCACCTAGAGGAGCAGCATGACTTAGACTACATCAACTCCATACCTTTATTATTTTTTTTTTCCATTGCATTTGCAGATCCCCCACAACATCCTTCTCTCTAAATTGGAGAGCTGTGGACTTGATGGGTGGACTGTTCGGTGGATAAGGAACTGGCTGGATGGTCGCATCCAGAGGGTAGCTGTCAATGGCTCAATGTCCGGATGGAGACCAGTGACGAGTGGTGTCCCTCAGGGGTCCGTACTGGGACCGGTGCTATTTAATGTTTTCATCAATGACTTAGACAGTGGGATCAAATGCACCCTCAGCAAGTTTTCAGATGACACCAAGCTGAGTGGTGCAGTTGATATGCCAGAAGGACGGGATGTCATCTAGAGAGACCTGGACAGGCTGGAGAGGTGGGCCTGTGTGAACCTCATGAGGTTCAACAAGGCCAAGTGCAAGGTCCTGCACCTGGGTCGGGGTAACCCCCAATATCAATACAGGCTGGGGGAAGAAAGGATCGAGAGCAGCCCTGCCGACAGGGACTTGGGGCTGCATCAGGAGAAGCGTGGCCAGCAGGTCGAGGGAGGTGGTTCTGCCCCTCTACTCAGCTCTGGTGAGACCTAACCTAGAGTACTGCGTCCAGCTCTGGAGCCCTCAGCACAAGAAGGACATGGACCTGTTGGATCGGGTCCAGAGGAGGGCTACAAAAATGATCCGAGGGCTGGAGCACCTCTCCTATGAGGACAGGCTGAGAGAGTTGGGGTTGTTCAGGCTGGAGAAGAGAAGGCTGCGGGGAGACCTGATTGCAGCCTTTCAATACCTAAAGGGGGCCTATAGGAAAGAGGGGGAAAATCTTTTTAGTAGGGCCAGCTGTGTTACGACAAGGGGTAATGGTTTTAAACTAAAACAGGGTAGGTTTAGGCTAGATATAAGGAAAAAATTCTCTACAATGAGGGTGGTAAACCACTGGAACAGGTTGCCCAGAGAGGTAGTGGAGGCCCCATCCCTGGAAACATTCAAGACCAGGTTGGATGGGGCTCTGAGCAGCCTGATCTAGTTAGCAGTGTCCCTGCTGACTGCAGGGGGGTTGGACTCAATGACCTCTAGGGGTCCCTTCCAACCCGGAACATTCTATGATTCTATGATCCTGCACCAGATTTTTGCAAAAGTCAGTTTTTTGACAAATTCTATCTAGATTATCATTCCCACACAGAACTACCAAGAAATTTTTTACTAAGGCGGCAAGACAGGCTGTGGACAGACATTCATCCCTGGTCACGTGTAGGTTATTTGTATTGCCCTTTGATTACCATCCCTAGTCTTCAGTGTGATGGATGGCACTACATTTTATGTTATCCTTTGTATTATGCCATAAAAACTTGTCATAAAAATGATAGAACATAAAGAGTATTCTTTATAGTAAAAGAAACCATACACAAAACAACAATTCTGATTAATCCTCAATTCCACCAACAGTACTCAAGGACTAAAGGGAAGATAGAAATTCTCATGTTTTGGCATTGTTTAAGTAAGATGCCAGCAAACCAGGAAGTGCCTAAACCAGTAGATTTCAACCATACTACTATAGTAATCCCTGTACTGCTTGTAGCAGCAGAAACTAAGTCTGTTCTGAGCTTCTATATAACATTATAATATAGTTACAGTTTGGGTATTTTTGTGTGACCTCAAGTATACTTATTAGGCAATATATCTCCATTATATTCTAGTGAAGAAAAAATAATAGACTTGTATATCAAGGAAATATAAGCAAAAGAAAAAGGGGGAACAAAAATCAGTTTATGCTTCATGATTTCATCCCCACAGAGATACATCACTGATTTTTCTTTGCTCTTCATTTAAGCCTCTGATTAGTCTTATGAAATGTTGAAATGTCTGGTGTTATGTTGATGCAGTTGATTTTCTGGACACAGGGTTGTGAAAGGGGGATACAGCTGTTAACAGGAATCTGACAAAGCCATCATTCATCAGTGTGTGCTGTCATCAAATTTCCAGGTGGCAAGCCAAATCTTTCAAAATGTTTGTTTGCAACTGTGTGTGACAAATGCTCAGCTATTTAATTTCAGGCCTTTTCACTCTACTGAGTATGCCATATATGATGTATATCTAGGTGGTTTTTTTATACTTTGGAGTACCTACTTGGATACTTTCTCAAAAAGGATTCATCCAACCCTGTTTCAAGAAACTACTTTAGCTCTAGTAACAACTATTGAGCTCAACCTGTTTACTTCGTCCTGGTGAGGATGAAGAGATGACTTACGTTTAAGTACCTACCTAGGAAGAAGACTAGATGGAGCTTCTTTAATCCAGCACTAAAACATTCTGTTTTCCAACGGCAGGAAGTTCGATCAGAAAAGAAACCATCATTTTTAACAATAACTAATCAGTGTCATAACTTATCTGTGAATCTACGGACATTTTAGACATCTCTAAATCAAGTTTGTCTATAATTCTAAATTTCAATCAATCATAAGGTAAAGACTGATGTAGAACTACTTGTTAAATTGTATGATCACTGTTGTAGAGCTGATAAGACTAATGGAGAAAGATTTGTGGATTTGTGATTCTATTGTAAGCCAATAAAGAGGAGGAAAGACTGCTACATTTGGGAGAAAGTATTCTGTATAATTTTTAAGTACGCTCAAAGTTAATAAAGTAGCAGCCTGTCTTTTTCTATCAATTCCATGTCCAGAACTTTTGTTTCCTATTAATCTGAATAAAAAGTATTGGTGGTGTTAAGTTATTTGCTGGATGCTTCTTCAAAATGCAGTTTAGCTTAAAGATGTCTTCTTAGCTACAACTGTAACCAATATACAATACCTCTTACTACTTCTATTAACTGCTTTTTCAGCAGCATGCTCATGCTGCTCAGTTTCTGTGAAAAAAACTCTGAAAGGTGACAAAAGAGCATACAAAGAACAAAGAGAATGATACCAACTTTCATACACCCGTGTGGTCTGTCATCTGTGCAATACACTCAGTTTTTTAAAGCTGCTTCCGATAAACTTAAAGAGAAATAGAGTTTATTTAAAATCCAATTAAAGCAGCAAAAGCAGCAAAAGCAGAAAAACAATAATCATGCTGAAAATGGGAAATGGAAGAGCTGTAGTTAAAATATTAATATAGTCTTTTTTTTTTTTCTGAGGTTAATCATTATTTGGAATACTTTAATCCAAGAAGAATTAGCTGACTTAGGCTCACAGTGATGAATCTGCCCATATATATTCAAGGAACCATTTAGTGACACAGCAACATCAGCTGAAGTCATGCAGGGAGAGAGCAATCTGGATGATGAAAGTTCACCTCACAAAAACAAGTCTTTGTAACAATCAACTCACAAACCTTTCAATGATTTTCAAGAATTCAGAGTTTTCAGAAGTGGTTGTCAGTCGAAGATTGGGCCCTATGCTAAGAATATAACAGCATAGCATAACATCATTATATAATGTAATTACATTTCCCTTTAATAATTTAATTTCTTTTAAAATTAATGCTTAGGATGTGGGATGGTGTGGGAGGGACAAAGGGATGAAGAGGATGGGACTGGGGGAAGGAATGCTCTCAGGGCCTGCCTTTGTTTTATCCTGTTCTGTGGGTATAAGTTAACGGAGTATTAGAAACTATAATCAAACCACTTCTATTGAGCATCAGTTTATAGGGCTGCCCTTCTGGTTATCATTGTTGCAACAGCTTCCACATGAGCACAACAGCAGAGTGGTTCTCTTTCCATCCTAAACTCTCTCCATGAGAATCATTCCCCAGTAGCTGGAATATGTGGTCCCAGAGGTGCTTCTGGACCTGTGTCCTGGCTCTTCCTGGGGAAAAAAAACCCTGAACATTTTCTTGTTTCTGAAATATATGGACTTCTTGATCTATTTGGAGATGTTCCAGCAACTTATATACAAAATCTTCCCTAGTTTCAGAACTGTGCTCTAATCTAGCATTCCCACATTTCACATTAAACACATTCAGCTTTAAAGCATGGGTACAATTTATTTACTTGCTGATGGATAATTAAAATCATGCCAATATTTTTACTGGGATACTTGTTCAAGAACCGGTACTATTTTTCAGCATATTTACTTGCTTGAAAGGAAGCATAATTTTCCCCTTAGATTATTAGTTCTTATGGGCCATATTGATTCAAAGATGACGGTTTGTTTTCTATTAAACCACAAATAAACATAACCACATTTGGAAACTATTTTTTAGAAAGGATTCAAAATATGTGTGTCATTTTATGAATCCAAAGCAAATTCTAATTCAATCTGGGAAGCAGAAAGCCAGTAATAAAGGGTGAAAAAATCAGAAATATCAGTCTATCCAAATGCTGACTTGGTCAGGATTCCTATCATACTCAAGGATATTAAATTAAGAATGTTGCTATTTCTTTGATGATGATGATGATGACAACGATGATGGTGATTGTTGTTGTTGTTATTATTATTATTATAGGCTGGACAGGTAGTCCATACCAAGCTACTTAAATAAATGGTCCCAGTACCATTCATTGGTCAGCTGGCATGGCTGATCAGTACAGAAAAGCACGTGTCCTGCTACTACATTTCCTTAGCCTCTAAAACAAGGGTAGCTGCACACAAACTGTCTCCTGGGAATGGTGCCTGGCCAGTTACAAATAATGTCTTTATCTCTTTTGGGAAAATGTAGTTTGTCTGGTACCGAACTCTGTAAAGAATTTCTGTAGTGATTGAACACGGCTGGCAATGCAGTTCCAGCACCCACGGACATCCTTTGCCACTGCTTCATTTCCAGGTGCCAATGTAGCCTTAGGGAATTTCAAAACTGAAATTGAAGGACCCTTAGGAAAAATGAGAATTCAGGTGCCAGCATTGCAATTAGTGTGGGATGTAAAAATCTTCCCTTAGCAATGAGCAAGGCACAGACTTGCTGCCTCACACTCCTCTGAAGCATCAGCAGATGAGATCCCCTGCCATCTCCCCATGGTGCTGTGAAGATCATTGCCTGGCGGTGTCCAGACTGGTCAGTGAACTTTTTGACCAACGTAACCTCAACTTCTGAAAGCAGAACTAGAGATGAGCGATTGACTAGTGGAGTCACTTTCCTGGGGGAAGTCCTATGTTTCTTCAAAATTCCTCTTCAGGAATATGACAATACAGCTAGAAATACAAGCAGAGTGAATGGAGCAGGTCAGAAAAATGTCTTCTCAGGGATGATTTTCTGTCACTATCTGGCTGTATCACATCTCTGGATATCTAGTTTTTTTGGCAGGGGTGGGAGAAAACAATTCATCATAAGCATAAATTGTTGCCTACTGGAAAATCCTTGGCAACATGGATTCAGTGAATGACTCAGAGGGGTCTTTGACAGGATATAGTCGTACTGATGTTTTATATTCCTTCTTCTTGCTTTTAGTTTTTTTTTTATTTTTGCATTAAAAGTATGTACAGAAATCTGTGAGAGTCTGATCTTATACCATATTATTGCAGAAAAAAAATCAAATACTCTAACTACTGCAGAAATGTATTTAGTTCTAAAGAGATCACATCTGCTTATCCTACAAAGCAAATGGTAAATGAATGAGCTCAAAGGTTCATAGGCCTAGGTCTTTTCGTTCGCCACCAGAGAAGATAGTATATTAACAACACATAACTGTTGAGTTAAATAAAAGTAACTGTTAATCCCTGAAATAATTCTTATATACATTAGATGAATATTTGAAAAGTCATATATTAAAATGAGAAGCATTAAATATTAACAGGTTTTCAGATCAGAAGGCACTCACTCAAGGGTTTTGAACTGTCTGCCAGACAATGAGGATGGGAGCTAATTAAGCAGAATATTAGTTTAAAGGTAGTGAAGTAGACAGCTATAATCATTAAAAAAACCCTACCAAAATTGACATGGATCATGACATTAAAGAGAATAGTGGGTTATAAGCACTTGTTCTCTCTTTAAATGTGGTGCTAAAATGCTCTTGTAGGCCAAATGCACTGTGTATACACTGGCCAATTTTTTGTACAAGTTATCTGGATGTTCATAGCGGATATTAGCCTTGTCCCCTCCCTGGGTTTTCCTGAGATGAGATCAATCCATCAAAATCAGCAGTACTTAGGGCCTTACGTCTTATTACTTATTGTAACCTACTGGAATACAGTAGAATGTTCTCATTTCTAAAGAAACAAACCCATACATCTTTTGTGTACTGATTACGCATGTGCTGTTATTCCTCTTTCTGGGTATATCTAATACAAATCACAGCTCCTGACACAATCTGTGAAAATTTCTTCTGCCACCTGCAGAAATGGAAATGCAAAAACACAAGCAAAAATTTTTCAAATTAAATGTCTTCATGTCTTCTATAAGGTTTTGATTAGTAAGGTAGTATACAAAAAAAATTACCTTCAGTTTATACCATGACTTGTTACAGGATAGTATCTTATTGCATTTTTGCATATATGTAGATGAAAGGAGTAAGAAATGCAATAATGTTATGATGTCTAAATTTAAATTTAACTTCTGTAGCAAATTTTCACAGATTTGAGGCATTGCAGTTTCTACTTTGTATTTCAGGAATACACTTTTTAAGCATTTTGAAGAGTATGAAGCATCCATTTAAGCTTAATGGAATCATCTCAAACATGTGTTTGTTGTGGTTTAACCTGGCAGGCAGCTGAACACCACAGCCTCTCACTCACTCCCCACCTCCCTCAGTGGGATAGGGGAGAGAATCAGAAAAAACGGTAAGATCCATGGGTTGAGATAAAGACAGTTTAATAAAACAGCAGAGGAATATACTAATACTAATAACAACAGCAACAATAATAATAACAATAATAAATAATAATAATATTTAATAATAACAATAATAGAATATACAGAATATGCAAAAGAAGTGATGCACAATGCAATTGCTCACCACCTGCTGACCAACACCTAGCCCGTCCCTGAGCAGCAATTGCTGTCTCCCAGCCAACTCCCCACAGCTGATACACTGAGCATGACATCATATGGTATGGAATAGCCCTCTGGCCAGTTCGGGTCAGCTGTCCTGGCTGTGCCTCCTCCCAGCTTCTTGTGCCCCTGGCAGAGCAGGGGAAGCTGAAAAGTCCTTGATTGGTGTCAGCACCACTCAGCAACAACTAAACTATCAGTGTGTTATCAACATTCTTATCCTAAATCCAAAACATAGCACTATGCCAGCTACTAGGAAGAAATTAACTCTATCCCGGCTGAAACCAGGACAGTGTTTTTCATGAGGGGAGACCTTATCGCCCTCTACAACTACCTGACAGGAGGCTGTAGCGAGGTGGGTGTTGGTCTCTTCTCCCTGGTAACAGGCAATAGGATGAGCGGAAATGGCCTCAAGTTGCACCAGGGCAGGTTTAGGTTGGACATCAGGAAAAATTTCTTCACTGAAAGGGTTGTCAGACACTGGAATGGGCTTCCCAGGGAAGTGGTGGAGTCCCCATCCCTGGAGGTATTTAAAAGATGGGTAGACAAAGTGCTTAGGGACATGGTTTAGTGGTGGGATGGCAGTGTTAGGTTAATGGTTGGACTTGATCTTAAAGGTGTTTTCCAACCTAAGCGATCATAGGATCACCAACACAGGAATCACCTGATTTTGTTTGTATTATTTTCTGGTTCTTGAAACATGGAAGTATTCTCTTAATATCCAAAAAAGAAGCCAGACTCACTTAAGTTTGTATTAGTCATTGTAACACATGGTTAACTGCAGAATTTAACTTCATGTAATTTAACTTCATGTAATCTAAAATATAACTCTTTGCGTGTCTTCATTGTCTTTTTTTTTCTTTGTCCCACAAAATCTAGAACAGCTCTATCAGGTATTACAAGATATATAAAATTAATACAGAATTCTAAATTCTTTGCACATTTTCCTATTTTATTTATCACCAGAGCATCTAAGTGCTTCAGTGACATTATTTACTTTGCTTCCCTACTTCTTCTGAGATGCAAATGAGTTATAATCATACTGAAAGTATATTTATTGGAACACAGGTATGCTGCCTAATACTAAAAGCAGGTGTTAATAAACTAATAACTAAATAGGTGTTAATATCAAATTTGACAGCTGCTCATTTTCAAACATGACCTGATGTCAGTGTCTTGATTAAGCATTGACCTTGGTATAGAGACACAGATGTGTGTGATGCCTGTTCAGTAGCACAATTTTACACATTTGAACATTGACAATGCTGTATGTCTCTCCATGTACTGTATAGTGGTCTCAGGCAGCTATCAAGGATCTGAATTTTAGTCTGTATGACAAATACCACAAATTAGTCCTTTTTCCAAACAAGCATCCTAAGGCACAAAGATTTCTAACTCTTGAGTTACGGTTGAAGGCCAACATGAAACTATTTGGACTTCTTTATAGTTGCCCTTCTTTACTGCAAAAATTCATTGTAGCTAGTAACTCCAGATGAGTTTTCAAAATTAAGCCCCACAGATTTCAGAACTGAGATCCAGAAGAACACAACTAGTGACTATAACAATTATTTTTAATTGGAATTATTTTATTTGATAGAGAAACTATTTTTTTCCCTGATTACTATCAGTCCTGTGCTCTTAATGAGGCAAAGATTCCAATGGGAATGCTGTATGCAAATATTTTGAGAGTTGATGATAACTCAGTGTCCTCCACTATTTTTCTAGTACAGTCTCATTTCAGAAAATAGGTGACGTTCCTTGTGTCACCAGTCACAGAAACAGAACAAAACTATTAGCAAATGCAGTGAATAGAATAAGTGGTAAAATCTTACCCTTCTGAAGAGGCTTTCTTACATTCAGCACTCTGTCAGACATTAGCAGGAGCATGAACTTATGTACTTCATAACGCACATACACAAAGCAAGTACTTCTTACTTCTGAGTATGAAATACAGCATATGAGGGAACTAAGTTGCTAATTATGACCAATCATCAGTCCAACTCTATACGCTGTGTATCTGGCTTGTTTAGGTGCAGAAAATCTGATGGGTTTAGGTTGTACTGTTGTTACTGAGCACATCTATCTCAATTGTGCAGTGCATAAAGCATCAGGTTTGACTGTATTCAGGAAAAGCAATTATACTACTGTGCTTCAAAGCTAGCTGCTCTCCATAGTTCAGGCCTTGCATTCAGACTTCCTTGTCATGCCTCTTTTTTTTCCCATTTCAAGGATGTATAGTTTACATCTAAACACCTGCCAAAGCAAAAGAGAGATGGGCCGGTTCCTGGTCCAGGCTGTGCTCCAGAGGCTGCTGTTGAAGCTGATATTTCTATTTCTGGAAAACAACATTTCCTGTTTGAGGTACCTAGAGAAGAATATATTATCTCCTTCTGGAGCACAGGCTCTTCAGGAAAAATTAAAACCAGTAATTAAAATTGTCATGGTCATAACATTGCTAACACATAGATGCTGAGAGTGTACTAGGATAATGGAGGAAGGAATAGTCCAGAAAGTGGCCAGGCCTGTGAGCTCTACCTAAACAACAGCTCTTACTGGTACCATTGCAACAGATCAGTTATCTAGATGGAATGTTAATGAGATTTTTCAGTAATTACTAAATTTCTTGTCACTAGGAAAAAAAGAATTCCACAACTTCATGGGTTTGGGGCAAAACCCAGAGTCCATGTTTAAACAATACAGGGACAGAGCTTCTCAGGCAACACCTTCCTAATAGAGAGCTGTTCTTCTCCAAATCTGTATACACATTTACTTGAAAAATCACATATGAAATTGTCCTGAAAACTAATAATCAAAACATTACAGCATATTGATAAACATTCAACAAATGTAGAATCCTGTTTAGAATCCTGAAACTTTAACTAAAAAGTTTCATGAGAAACCTTAAAACTTACAGAATTTGAACACAAGTCAGTAGTTCTTCTGTTGTCCCTATTACCTTGTAATTACATACAGAGGAAGTGCTGTCTCAAATGGAAGACATATTTTCATTTAGATAAGACAAGGAATCAAACGACAGGTCATAAAGTATATATAAAACTTCCTATGATGTTTTAAAAGTAGGCAAGGATGGGGCAAAATCTGAGCACTCAAGTCATTTAAGAAACCTTAATATTGCACAGGAAAGAATCATAAGGTTAATGATTTTCTGAATTCTCTTAAGAGTATTTTGAAATTTCATAAAGAACAAAGACTAATAGAAATTTTGGCAAGTGTTACTATTTAGTAGCAGTAGAGGCACTGGTAAAATGTATTAAATATATATATTTAGACATTTAGAAGTCCATAGTTAAATTCAGCTAGTGCAACAGGGATATTTGAAATTAAAGTAAAAACTATATTTTGATTCCCCCCAAAATAGCTGAATATGAAGGGCCTGAACCTTTCTTGAAAACTAGTCAAGACCCTTGATACTGAGATGTCCTCCCGAGTTATTAAGTTATATTTAGATTACAGATTTATACTTGAATGTCTGCAAAGTTTGTGTAATTGCAGTTTCAAAACAAGGTTACTGCCCTAATCTTGGACTATTTTACTCACTATTGAGTTTTGTGAAATATATTCTGTTAAATGTAAAAAATTCTTATTTCACTCTCCAGCTGCCTAAAAACACTCTGTGCAATGTTTTCTGTGAGATTTCTTTTTTTTTGTTTTGTTTACATCAGATAAATGTCTGTGTGTTTGGCAGAGTTTTTTACACAGTCTGGATGTCTGAGGTATTACTTCATCAGCCTTTCTGTTTGGGGCTGAATCTGTTAAACAGAAGTATACAGAACTGGTGTATTTCTGATTACATAAGCCTACCTCATGTCACTTGAAGAGTGATCACACGTCTTACAGAGAATACTTGTGTACACTCCCTGGGCAAGAGATGTCCAAGGATCACCACTTTCTAGCAACAACAAAAACCTTGTTGCTAGAAACACTACAAATTTTAGGGATCTTGATTTAAGTATAGCAGCCACACTGCTTCAGAGAGCAGTTTATCAACAGATCATTACCAAAGAATGTCAGCAGAAAGAGGCAGATTTTTGTTTTACATGGCCAGCTGTGTCATAAGCTTGTTCACTGGATGGACAAGGTCCAGAAGAAAATTCTTCAGTGTTTGTTTGCTGTTAACAGCTAGTGAATGAAATACTACAACTTCAGCCCGTCATACTGTGCTATTGACACTGAGACATCAAAAAGAAGACTGTTTGTACTTATTAAACAACCCAGTGATTGTGAGCATTGTTAGACTATTCATGGATTCTTAGAAATGTTTGGTTTGTAAGGAACCTTAAAGATTATCTAGTTCCAACTCCCTTGCCGTAACAGGGACACCTTCCAATAGATCTGGTTGCTCAAAGTCTCATCCAGCCTGGCCTTGAACATTGCCAGGGAGAGGACACCCACCACTTCTCTGGGCAATCTGTTCCAGTGACTCACCACCCTCACAGTAAAGAATGTCTTCCTAATATCTAACCTAAATCTACCCTTTTTCAGTTTAAAACCATTACCCTGTGTCCTATCACTACACTCCTTGCTAAAGAGTCCCTCCCCATCTTTCTTTTAGGCCCTCTTTAGGTACTAGAAGGCTGCTATAAAGTCTCCCTGGAGCCCTCTCGTCTCTAGGTTAAACAACCCCAACTCTCTCAGCCGGTCCTCATACAGGAGGTGCTCCAATCCCCTGATCATCTTTGTGGCCTTCCTCTGGTCTTGCTCCAACAGGTCCACATCTTTCTTATACTGGGGACCCCACAATTGGATGCAGTACTCCAGGTAAGGTCTCACCAGAGTGGAGTAGTGGGGTAGACTCACCTCCCTCAACTAGCTGGCCACACTTCTTTTGATGCAGCCCAAGGTGTGATTTGCTTTCCAAACTGCGAGCACACATTGCTGTGTCATATTCAGTTTTTCTTCCACCAATACCCCCAAGTCCTTCTTGGCAGGGCTGCTCTCAATCCAGTCATTGACCAGCTTGTATCCATATTTGGGGTTGCGCTGTCCAGGTGCAGGACCTTGCATTTTTTGAACTTCATGAGGTTAGCACTTGAACCCACTTGAAGAGGCCCAGCTCTTGAACCTATAATGGTCCCTCTAATTGACATCTCTTCTCTCTAGAGTATCAACCACACTATTAAACTCGTTGTCACCCACAAACTTGCTGAGGGTGCACTCAATCCCATTGTCTGTGTCCCCAGTAAAGATGTTAAATAGTGCTGGTCCTTACATGGAACCCTGAGGGACACCACTTGTCACTGGTCTCCACCCAGACATTGAGCCATTGACAGCAACTCTTTGAGTGTGACCATCCAGCCAATTTCTTATCCAGGAAGTGATTCATTTGTCAAATCCATGTCTCTCGATTTTAGAGACAAGGATGTTGTGTGGGACAGTATCAAATACTTTGCCCAAGTTCCAGATAGATATAAAGTAGTCAGTAGTCAGTCTCTTTTCTTGTCCACCAAGGCTGTAACCCTGTCGTAGAAGGGCACCAAATTTGTCAGGTACGATTTGCATTAGGGAAGACATGTTGCCTATCCCCTTTTGTGCACAGATGCTCTCCCCATTTGTTATTTGAATCATAAATATTAGGTTCATTACATAGTCTTGTACAACTTACTGCTCTTCAATTACAAATCATTATGTTATGTTTAATTTTGAAACTACAGAAAACAATATTAATTTTGAGGAGAGGATTACATAATATAAATTCCAATATACAAAAATGCTGCCTACAGAAGAACAAGTTCTTCTTTTCCTCTATGCTGTTCTTAAAATAATTTTTTTTCAAATTATTTGCCATTTTATTATAGTATTTGTTAGATTTTAGAGTTACTTCCTTTGCCATGCTGCATTGTTCTTGAAGATTTATTCAGTGAGTTTTTGACTTTTCTCACAGCCTTCCTTAAAAAAGTTAGATTTCAAAAATTAAGTGAAGATTAAATGTCAACCAAACCAACAGTCCAGAAGCTCAGTGACCCAATTATGAAATACACAACTAGTAATCTCCAGATTGGACATCATACACATGACCTGAATCCCCTTGACAGATGAGAGTTATATTTTGCCTCTTATTGGACCATCTGTCATTAACTCATCTCTAACCTTTGACTGTTGTTTCTCATGCTTACTTTGCTCTCCAGTGATCTGTTCAGACAGTAAGGTGGGTAAGCATTGGAGGAGGTGTTCATCCTATGTCTCCCAGGAGCTAAGGGGGAAATTACTGTGAAAGAAAGCCCAAGTCTTGCAGGAAATGATCTAGATGGGTAATCCCTGTAGAAAGGAAGTTTTTGCTTTTGAAGAAAAACCATGACAGCATGATGAGAAGTGCACTCTTCGTAAAGAGGAAAAAGGAAGAGGTGAGAGATGAACACATCTTGCTTATTATTTTTCTTCTCCATGTTTCTCCTTGTCCTTCTCCTTCTCCTTGTCCTTCTCCTTCTCCCTCCTTCTTTCTTCTTTCTTTCTCCTCATTTTACTTTTCCCTTTTCCTTCTCCTTCTCCTCCTCCTCCTTTTTCTCTCCTCCTCTTCCTCCTCCTCCTGGCAAACAATACTTTGCCAGGTGGGATATCCTAAGGCCTCTAAAATTACAGTAGGCACCTGAATCCATTGCACCACCTTTGGGTAAGATGATGATAGAATGTAAATAATATTATTTATCTGCAGCATCAAAAATAGAGAACAATGGAATATTTCTTTAAGGCTAAATGAAGCTAAGAAACTACATTACGCCACTAATGTTCTTTTTAAATGAGAAAGGTCTTTTTGTTTCTTATCCAGATGATTTTTTCTTTCTCCTGTCCAGGTAGTATCTTGAGTTTCAGTCTTGTGTATATTTTATATCACAGTTTATTTTGTTTGTGAGATCATAACTCAAACAATTTTCATATTAAAAGAGTTTTTGTCAGGCAAGACTTTCAGAAAGTTCTTCCTAAATTAATACATTTTCTAGCTTCTTTGTTCTCATAGCTAATCCTTCTCTTGTTGTCTTCCAGAGGTCTAGATGGATTTAAATTCTCACCCTAAATCATTCTATTCCCTGTCTACTTACTTGCCGTTAATTGAAATGGTTTTTGCCTTTGTCTTTTTTTGGGTTTTGTGTTGGGTTTTTTGTTTTGTTTGGTTTGGTTTGATTTGGTGGAGGTTTTAATGTTTTAAGCAAGTTTTGAAGGGACCTTATCATCTATCAGTCTCTACAATAAACCCCATCAAATTAAAAAAAAAAAAGTAAAAAAACCCCAAGAAACAAAACAAAAAACCCCAAACCACCTTCCCCTCAAACAAACACATAAATAGTGTAAATTTAAGTGGTTAGTTATATGCCTATGGTTGAGCTCAGACATAATGGCCATTAACCACTACTGATGAGAAAATAGATATAGGACAGCTGATATCCAAACATATACACAACAAAATATAGATAAACTAACATCACTATTAACAGTATCACTATTAACAAAGCTACAGAGAAGTTGTTGTATAAGAAGTTGGACCATCAATGGAATTTGATCAGCTTCTGCAAAAGAAAGTGCATCTGTTCTATTTTTCGACCTCTAAATGTGGTGTCTAGATGCTAGAACATATTTTACCTGCCAAGGAAATGGTTAAGTGGATGACAAAAATTGGGTACTTCTTTGCTTAGTAAATGACTAAGAAAGAGAAGGTAAATGAAAATGGTCCTTGATGGAATTTATTTAGAAGATTTATCCTTCAATTAAAACTAATGATTGGAAAAGTGATCCTTTTTGCTATGGACACCTTTGTCTGTTACAAAGCAGAAGTCATTATTCCGTATTACTCTTCTTACCTCTATCCATCCTGCTTTAATGCAAAAGTCACACATGCAAGACTGTCAAGTGCAGTTGAGATTTTTTTATATTGGTTTTGATAGTTTTTAAGATAGAGTTCTAATTCTGGAACTCAAAGCTAACAGTGACCTTTCATTGCAAGGATTTTGAATGCAATGAGCACATTTATTAATATTAATCCCAGGCTAGTTCTTATGTGAATTCCTCCTACTGACATTTACAGCAACTCAACAACTATGACCTTATTTTAAGGTTTAAAAAAACCCCAAGCCCTCAGCTGCTTTATTAAGGATAAGAATTACAACAAAATGACTTTCATGGGAATGCATGTGTTCTTTGTTTATTCTTATTCACTAGTTTTCCACTGAAAATGCCTATGTTTGATCAGTAATGAAGTTGAAACTTTAATTCACAATCTTTGTGCCTAGAACACAAACTAGATAAAACATGGGAAATTAAATAACTAGCTGCTTTCTGAGTTTTCTGTCAAGAACTTGGCTGAAGGAGACCCGTCTGAGCATAACAGCAAGCCAAGCATGGGTTTGGGTTATTTTTCTCACTGTGTCTGGTACTCCCTTCATTTTTCCTGAAAGCACCTTTCTCATGAAGGACACTACTGTGACTATGTGGCAACATAAGGAAAAGCAGTGACAACATTAGGTTACAGAAATAAAACTAGAATAAAATAATTGTTGTATATTTTTTAGCATGGAAACATTTAAAACAGAAGCAGAAGGTCAAAGTCCTCAGACTTGGAAATGAGCAAAGGTACACTTGATGCTTGGTTTTGACTGGCCTTCAAGGCATCTTTATAGGGTTTTGGTAATCTGAGTGTTTTGTGAGATATGATTTAAGAAAATAAGATTCATCTCCATGTACCTCAGGAATGAACATAACTGATTTGCTGAACTTGGAAGACTGCATGATTGTAGTCCATACTGAATTATTAAGACCCAAAAAGCACCAAAGACTTCAGTGTACAAAACCCAACCATAAGATTATTGATTATGCCAGGTCCAAATTTTTCACAAAGCTAGTAGTGAAAAACACAAACTAGCAGGAGAAATCTCCTCAGTAGCCATTTGATGTACCATGGTTTCATGACTGTTATCTGCTCTTCCAGTTGACAAACCTTTAAATTCTGTTAAAAGCAATATTATTTATTTTGTGGGTAAAGGTGGGCAGGGACATTATGTCTCATAAGGAATTAAGCCCTTATTAGTGGCTAAGCAAGCATAAAGGGAATCACCAACTGTCTCCTATGGCACATGAGGACAACTGATGACTTGCTGTTGAGATAGGGAGAGATGTAAGATATTATTTCTATCCTGGCTTCAGAGGAACCAGATAAAAGAATATTCAAGTATAAGGAGCAGAGGAAGGACTTAAATTTGAATGAGCCCCAAAGTTAGGTCTGGGTTTAAATTTAGTATCATACAATAAAGCCTTCAGTGAGAACTAGAGACTGCAGCTTTGAACAGTGTAAATCAGATTGCTTATAGAAATTTATGGAGGAAAAGAAATCTTGTGTCTCTCATTTCATGCTAGCTTAAATTAATATTTGGGATATTTTCCTTTCATTTCTAGTCATTCATTCCTAAAACCTCTTCAGACGCATGGTCTGATTTTTATTTAGTACATAAATATATTTGTTTGCTAACAGACAAGTTTTGAGACAGGTTTTAGTGTGTGGAAATCTGAAAGCATTTCATGCTTTTTGGGAGAGCTATTAGAACACTAAAAGCTTATGGATGCCTTTGACATGACCGCCAATCCATCACATATTCCCCCAGGTATCGAAGTAATGAAAAGGATTGCATCTTGTTGCCTGGGCTGTTTTGCATCTTGCTGCATGGGCTTTTCTGAGAGCTGGAAACAGGAGCATCTGTGAGGAAGATGTATCTTCTAGTCTTTATTAGACAGAAAATCTCTCCATCGTGTGGCAAAATAGTGGGCAACATGCCTGAATCTTGAAGGTCCCAAAGTACATGTAACAATACAAGATAATGACTTTATTAACTAAATTAGGGAAATAATATGTGATTTAGGTAACCAATCACATATTATCAAATAACGCAGCAAATGACTAAAGCACCACTCTTAAATTCTTTCAAATACGTCCATAAAAAGTATAGAGTTCACACTGAATGTGTTATTACAAATCAGTCTGGGGAAAGTTTACCAAGAGAAAAAATAAAAATAATGTTCCCTATGAATAGTTTGCCTTTGTGTTTATGGAACAATCAACATAATTTATAGAAAGATTTTCCTTTTGGAGGATCTTTTTTCTATAATTTCTCTCCAGCTACACAGTATTTGTAATTTGCTATATATTATTCACATGTATACACATATCATCTACATGGTGGTGACAAACAGAGATGTGATAAATTGAACTAATTCTGTGGGGGTTTTGATTTAAATTCTCAACCCCAGTAGGCAATATGATTTTTATATGGTGAATAAAGCAAAGAAATATTTCTTTTGTCCCAACTATGGAACGAATTATTTCCTTCTCTCACACAAATATAGACTTTCCTTCTGCACACTACAGTGGAACAGAAGGACATTTAATTTACAAAGCAGTGGTAATAGGAAGGGTAAGGTTATGCATGTTTTGACCAAATCAGTCTGGAAATCCTTGCCAGAAAGGAAATTTTTCCCTTATAATTGTTCCAAGTGTGGATACAGTACAGACAGGTTATTTTTAGGCAATCTAAGAAACAGAAGGGAAAACGATAAGATGTTTCACTTTTCCATACTTCCTCATGCAGAAATCTTGTACTGTGTATAAAAGAGACACTTGGTATTAAAGGTGGAAACAAGGTATTCTATCTTAAAGTGATTTTAAAAAAACACTCTAGTACTAACATAATTTTCCTGTACGTTTAATACGTTCCAGTATAACAGACAAACATTATTGCCAGATACTGCAATTTTTGTATTGTTATTTCTCCTTAAAGTTCCAGCCAGTGAACAACATGAAGAGATGAAATACAAAGCAAAAAGAAGCCCAAACCAATAGCTGCATTACTGCATACTGTGGGAAGCAAGGAACAGGTTATGTGATATCCCAAAGTAATGTTGGTACTTTATACTAATCTGTTACGTTTCCAAGTGCATATATACTTCAGCATGGTGTTCAGGCACTGCTGTTTCAGCCTGGCTTGCAGGTATGTCTTTCACTTTTTAATTAATGACTGATTTTAATGAATTGAACAGAAGAACATGCATATGGGAAATGAAGAATGTCTTTTTGAGCTTTGCTGTGCAGGAGAGACTGCCTAGACCATTGCAGGATTAAGCCCACAGAGCAAATTTAATGCAGAATTATTAAAGTAAACACCTATGTTATTGTATTAAAGGTGCATGCACTGTTTCATTGGTGAGATAAAGTGAGTAATATGTAAATCACTGTTCATTTTAGTGTTCAACTTTTGTCAAGTGAGACATTTTTGTTTGAATATCCTGCTCTTTGCAGGAGAGCTTAGTAGTATGCATTTTGTCTATGCTGTGCCTCAGCTTTAAAACCAATGCAACAGGGAAGGGGAATAGAGGACATTTTCTAACCAGTTAAAAGCCAATTCCTTATTTGTTATTTCTCTTAGATTCTATATATGTATTATTAAATTGTTATGGTTGTAATTACCTGCTAACCATGAGATTCTAAATGCCAGATTTTCAGATTATTTTTTTAGATTTTAAAACAGCAAGAACTGATTTTCACTGGCCTGCTTAAATCACAGTCTGTAAAGTATCTCTCAGAAGAATTAAAACAGGTCTGTCCCATGCAGAAAATATTGCAGCTTCTGGTTACAGTAGTTCAAACTATTCACGTTAATAAAAAGTTGTAACTTCTTTGCTTGCCTATTGCTTCCAAAACCTTTGAATTGCTTTGTATTCCACTAAAATTCACCCACTTTCAGTAAGAAATGTAGCCTTTTTTAAAACCTATAAAATATGGCAAGAACTGAAGAAAATCAGGGAATGCAGCTGAAAGCAAGAGAAAGATCTTCTTGTCTGATTATAATTTCTAAGACTGGCTGACTATTCAAGGAATATTCACATTCTTTACAAAAAAGTCAGTGAATTTGAAACAAATTATTCCAAACTCCATTTTGTCTGCCATCTGCATCCTCTTTTAATGCCCTTTAGGACTGCAACTCCTTTATGCATTGCTGCAAGTTAATGGAGAAAAAAAAAAGGTGGGGGGCATTTTATCAATGGTTGTTTATTTTGGAAAATATTTTGAACTACATTCATTTGAATGGTGAGCTGATACTGTTTTAGACTGCACATGTACTGCCAATAAAAAAGTCAGGTATTGTTCAGCTATTTAAGAATAAAGTCTGGTTTTTTACATGTTCATACTTCATTAGACTAAAATATCTATTAATAGGAAGAAATTATCCATGTGAAAACTAACTGTAGAGTTAGTTCAGGAAATTCAGCTTAGGACCTTGAAAATTTTTAAATACCTCCTTGGAGTTTTCCAGTTGGCTGTTTTGAAATCCCAAAGGAAACATTTAATGGCTAGAAGTAATTTGATATTTGACTTCTGACCTCCACTTGCATTCTATGCCATGTCACATCAGGATATCTTCAGAAAGCCTTTCACAATTAAAAAAAAAAACAAAAATCACTAGAAACCACCCATAGTCTATTGAACAAGTTGTGGGTGGCAAAATCTACTTCTATCAGAGTTTTTAAAAATCTTTGGTAAATAGTGAAATGTTCTGAATGAGTAAATATGTGAACAAAAACACATTTAGTGTCCAGAAATCTTGCTGTCTAGAACTCTTGGGAGCAATAAATTAAACACTAAATGAATACAAGATAGCAGAGTCCATTTATCCCAGTGTTCTTGACTTGTTGATACTTGGCAGGACTCAAAGCATATCATATATTCTTGGAAGAGAATTTTAAACACTTAAAAAGCATTCTGTTTCAACAGGGTTACGGTAAGTTTTTACCTACTGTCAATCAATGAGACTTCATAATTCAGATTTGCTATCACTTCGTATGAATTCCAGCTTTCTTCTTGACACAAAACATCAGAACACTTAACAAAGTACAGATAAATGAGCCTGAGGAAGGTAATGTGACAAGTTTTCAAAACCAAGTAGATTATCAAAAGAACCATTTCCAGAAGAAAAACAGTGTGACGAAGATGACCAATGTTGACCAGATGCTATACCCTAACCCGCAGACTTTGTTAAAGACCCTGAAGTTTTTCGGGTTGTAATGGTTTAAACATAAATATTTAAAACTCTTTGTTTAAAATGTTGTAAATAAAAATAGATTTTAAAATATAATTTTCTTCTTAGTAAAGCTTTGCCTTTAGGGGTTTTTTTTTCTTTGTTTTTCTTCTAGTAAGAATTCAAACATAACTGGATGGATGAAAAGGCCAGCAGCTAATGTTCTGATTAAAAGTAAACTTTAATAGATTAATCAGAATTTTAAATCAAACCAAGAAACTGAAAAGAGAAATAGTAAATTCATTAGTTTTAGCAAAATGAATATCAAACGAAAGTTAACTGTTTTAATAAAAAGGTGACTATTTCATGTCATTATTGCAATTTGTCATTCATGATGGATTCTTTGTCTGAAAAATATCTAAATATTACTACATTTAGTTTAACAATGTTAGTGGTCAAACTGTACTCTTATGGTTCACTTTACATTTCACACAACATTGACAAATTGTTCCTTACACAACCTATAATGCAGTCAGGTTTGCTTTAATACTACCGTCATTTATCTCTCTGTCTTGAAGACTTGACATCTATGTATGCAATTCAGTAAAGCTCTTAAGCACATTAACTTTACAGTATGTTACTGAAATGGTACTTATACTGTTCTGGTTTTGAGATTTCAGACCTGTTACTGAAACCCTAATACAGCATTGTCTTTCAAAATGACAAAATCTGCAGGTAGGAGTATTTCCAGTTTCTTACTATAGGAGTTTTAGTGAGGAGAGTGTCAGTGAGGTCACATAAGAGATTCTTTACATATTTTACATCATTGCCTGGTGTTTCATGTGCAATCCACAGCTACTAACTCTAACAATGAAAACTGGATTAAGAATTTTCCTTGAGACTTCGTATCCAGGTGTGTAGACCTATGACACAATTCTGTGCCTTTCACTGCTCCTGGACGTGTATCCCCTGGATAACCTGCTCTAGTGTTTCATCCCTTTGCATAGTGTAATGAGTCTAATCTTGTCAGTTATTTGCTAAATGTACTACATATACTAAAGCTATTTTTATGAAACAGAGCATAGCAAATTCCCTCCAAATCTGAGTGATGCATTCCTTCTGTGGTATTGGGCTGAACGCCTGGGACACACTTACCTACACAAATATACACTTATGCAGAACCATCTCACTAAAGAGACTACAGAGGGTGTTCAATCTTTTGTTTAATGCTTTTTTCCCACTGAGGGGTCTAAAAAGATGATTATATATTGGGATTGATAATTAAAGAATTTTATTTAAATAATGTTTCTTTTCTATGTAATTATAAATTTGATCAGTGTGCCACTTCTTAAGTTTACTAAAAAATTTATTTCATTTTCAAGTGAGATGTAACTGAAATAAATGTTTCTAATTAGATGTACTGTAATTTCAGAATTATATGCATTTCTTCAGAAAATGCTGATAAATTGAAACTGACATTTACCTTATTCAGGGCAATTCTGACAGACCTAATTTAACTAAAATGATTGTCATTTTTTCTGTTTGACATATTAAACATAAAAAATTGCCTTTCAGTTAGAAACAAACTTATTTTTGAATATTCATTATTTTTTACTGTTTTATTTGGAAAGCTAAAATCTAAATGAAATAACTCCATTGAGCAGATCTGATTCTTTGAAATTTTCCATGTTAAAAAAAAAAAAAAATTGGTTCTTTCCAATCTTAGTTCTAGTCCATTTCATATTCTGAAGATCTAGACTGCAGAAAGTAACTTAACCACTGCATGCATGTTGTATGGCAATGGTTAGGTGTACCTTAGTACAACAGTCAGTGTTGCTTATCTAAGAACAGATTCTATGCCTTTACACCTAGATATTTTTACAAATATGTCTTAAACTTCTCTGTAGAAATAAAAAAGATTCCACTATACTGAATTATACTGTTTGAATTTGTTTAATTTTTTTAATATTGCTAAAATCTTCTCTTGGGCAAAATTCTTTGTTTAACATTTATTTTCAAACAATATATATGAACTTAAACAGTCCATATGAGGTCCATATTATTAAAATTTCCTTGAAGTGATTATATAAAAAAAGAAAACCCTTCAAAAAATTTAATATGAAACAATACATCTAGCTTTTATTAAGGAGAACTTGTTATTCACTTTAAAAAAAAATTAACTTCACTACTGAAACCCTCACTCTAATTTCTTGCTCTGATAAGAATTTGGGTGTTACCCAATGGTCTGGCCCTTCATTTATCCCACCAGCATCCATCTATTAGTTAACATCATCCCGAATTTACCAGATCTACTTCCTTTACTTAGGGTAATTCACGTTAAAAATTTCTCTGGAAAACAATAAAGGAAGGAGGAATACTTCTTTGCCAATCTCTGGTATTTCCTTCAATGATGATTTTAATTTCTATTTGAAGACCCAGAGTAAAATAAAAATACCAATAGTGTCATTAGTGTATAAATTTTTCATAAAGAGACTTCCTCTCTTGTGCCTAAAAATAGACTGTACTGAATTAGTATCATATTTAAAGCATAATTCCTTATACAACTGGGAAAAAAAAGACCTTTAATGCAATGGATAGACCAAAGGAAAAAAAGCTGTGATTAATTAAATAAATTACCACTTTTCTATCCTCAAAGTCTTGCAGCTGTAAAAAATAGAGATACAACTAATTATCATTATAAGTGTCAGAATTTTTAATGTGTATCCAGAGTTTATATAACAAATAGGTCAGCTCTATATGTGAGATGGGAACCTAGAACAATAGTTGTTAAAGGAAAATGCCCAATTTTGATGATTAACAATCTGTTCATATCAGGCAGTTGTAGTCTAGCCAGACAAGACATATTTCAAGAACAGAATTTTCATGAAAAGTACAAGTGTACTTGAGTTTGCAACAGTTGTCTTCCTTTTTCAGATGAATTTTTTAGGATTCCCATGCAAAGAGACTTCTTATTTACAACCAGATTGTTGAAAGATGTATGTTTACTTTTGGCCTTGGGGAAATATAGACCTCAAAAAAATGTACTAGAAAGGGCAAGTATCTGATTTAAAAAAAAAAAAAAAATTTATTGTATTTTGCTTTGGTTTATTTTGGTTTAGCTTAGTTTAAACCAAACTTGTGTAAAATTGAGCCAGATTCTCACCCTGTTGGAAATCTAACACATGGCAGAAGGCCAGCCAGCTTGTATAAGATTTTCAGAAGAAAGCCTTTCCTGGGTGATGCTGCCCCTCAATAGAAGGTTTTGCCATTTGTTTTGTGAGCACAAAGAATAACTGTGCTTTTCAGTACCTTGTTGCAATGGAAATTTGCTAGGAAGAGAAATATATATAAAAAAAATGTATCTAACTTATGAGCCCAACCAAGAGAATCGATAATCTTATTTTTTTATTCCTTTTCCTTTTCCTTTTCCTTCTCTCTAAATCTATATCAGGAGCAATATTCAAGATATTAACTCTGAGAACTCTACTGTAACATAAACACAATGTTTATTTTTTATATTTTATATTTAGTAATTAGCTGTTTCAGACCACAGAGCAGTGCATTTTCTTTAAATCATAATTTATTATTCTAATACATCCTCTTTTTGTCTATTTGTAGAAAAGTGCACAAATGTAATATACAGGAGAAATTAAAATGCTTTTTTTGATTTGATGGTGAAGTCCCATCATATGACAGTAGTATCAGCCATCTTCAACTCAAATCCAGGACTGAAGAACATATAGATTGTGTTAGAAAAAAAAAAAAAGAAAAAAAAAGAATATAATTCAGATATATGTTTCTTAAGTCCAGCAAGGACTACAGTGACAAATTTACACTTGTCTGCAACCTTAATTCTATCCTCGTTCATACCTATCTTTCTCCTGACTGAGACAAAAAAGCTGTGAAATAAAAGGTATGTGACCAGGCACTAATGCCTATTTCGTAAGTTATATAAAATAGGATTGAAGGTGTACATGTAACTGTAACATGTTTCCTGATTTTTCAGTAATTTACTCTGAAGCCTAATAATGCTGTATTAGACAAAATTTTAAAGTAATTATGAATAATTACCTAAAATACTACTGAAGTTACTAAAATACTATCTGGAATACCACTGTTCACTTGCCAATTTTGTGTGCTCACTGAAAAATGTGAAAATTATCACTTTGGAAAAGGAACTTTGGTAGCTTGCATTTGTCTTTGGTCACAAATAGTGACATAAGAACTTTGCAAATAAATGTGAGACTCTTTCCCAATTTCCATTTCTTAAAGGTAACATAGGGAGTATTATCAGCTAGTTCAATGGGTGTACATCTGAGTCAGACCACAAAACCTCTTTGGTTACAAAATATTCCAAGGCGACATTTCTAAGTGTAGTATTAACAGTTAGTGATTTTGTATACTTTTAAATGGTTTTGTACCTATATTTTAACAGGTTTCTTTACCAGAAATGGGTTTAAGATATTTCTGGTCAGGGACTAGAAAGCTGCAAATTCAAAATATTTTTACCATTCCTCAAATATCACCATAAGGAGAAGAGAAACACAGTAACATGATGCATATAGGAAGACTAAAAATAAGTCTATTTAGGGAGAAATTAGGAGTTATATCTTAACATACTAATCCTGAAAGTTTTCTTTTTTTTAGTATCTGTCCTACTTAGAGTAACATAAGCACATATTTATCTTCAAGTCATAACATTACAGTTAAGATACAGTTAAACACTCTTTTAAAATAGTGTTGTCTTCCCGAATCCTAGCAAAAAAATGGCTAAATCTTCCTCACATGAAACAAATCATCAGTACCTTCTGGTATCTGTCTGGAATGTTACTTTTTGAACTGCTGTCCCTCATTTCCACTAGAAGACCACCTACTTAGAATATTGGGAAATAAGGGTCCTCAGTACTTTTTAAGAATTCAGGTCTTAGGTTGCCCTTCCAATGCTTCCTGTGAAAAATTATATTGTGGAAAAATATGAGACAACTCAGGCCCTGGAAGCTCACCAAGTTTTATTCCTAAATGAAATCTATTTCTTAAGCCATTACAGTCAGCAGAAAACCAGATTTTTATTTTTTTTTATAGTTGGAAGACACACAGTGTACTTCTTGTAAAGTGTGCATCCAAATTGTATTAACAACTGTAATCAGGAATTCTGCCACAGAAGAAATACCTATTGTTCCTTCTGTGAAAATGAAAGTATCCCAAGACTAAGTATTTAAATCTGAAATATCTCTATCATTTGCAAAATTTAAAAGCAAAATGAAATTGTATTTACACAAAATAATCTCAGTAACAAGTAAGAATGAAGACTTACAAGTAAATGTATCATTTTGAAGTAAATTTTATTTTAAAAAATTATGAAAAAAAAAGAAGAATTTTCACTTTGAAATTGAAATTTATTTACCTGAATTGACCTAAGTAAGTAATATGATTAAAGAGATAGTATAAAAGAAAACATCCCTTGTCATCTACAGGGTTCTAACTATCTGCAGTTGCACAGACACACTCTTTCTACTTTATCAGCTTATTTCCATTTGTTCTCTAATATCACTACTCTCTGGTCAAAATATGCCAGACAGCTTTTTAAAATTACTTTCTACTGAAGTTTATTCTTTCAATTCTTTTGTTTGCCTAGTGCAGAATTAGTGACCAACCAACTATCATAAGATTAAACTTGTCATTTTTCTGCTCAATGGTGATCCATGCTGACTTGTTATCACACCTGTTTAGCATTTATATTTCATGTAATAATGAATGGAGTTTAGTCACCAAAGTTCTTATGTAATATTTTTCTCTCTGTGTTTATTTACAGAATGACATATTCAGAAAAAAATGCCTGTGGTGCTATAACAAGGAGTCAGTGATACCATAATACCACTGACTGCTAAAGCCTGTCACCTTTACTGTCACGATCTGCCTGTAAATCAAGCAGTAAAATAAATTCCCTTTGGAAAACAGGAAAGAACAATCAATTTCATTTTAATACAAATGAAAGGAAAGAACAGACAAATTTTACTAATTTATATTAAAAAATGTAAAAAGGAGGGAGCTTCTGAGGGAAATTTAATGTTTTCCCT
This sequence comes from Butorides virescens, assembly GCA_017310255.1. Lineage (NCBI taxonomy): Eukaryota > Metazoa > Chordata > Aves > Pelecaniformes > Ardeidae > Butorides > Butorides virescens. The sequence continues at coordinate 189,247 of JADKXX010001399.1, read as the reverse complement.
CATCATATTTCATTTTACACTTTGATCAGAAGACCATTTTATCAAATGTGAACCATTTGGGTTTGCCAATTTATTTATTAAACATCTCAATTTCTTCATAGACCATTTTTACATCTTAGTATGTTTCTTGACCAAAAGTGTGCCTGAAAACTGTGTAATAGAATTGACATTTTATGCATCATGCTTAGGAGAAAGCATATAGAAAACCATATAATATAGAAAGACTATTTAAAGTCATGCTAATCAGCCTGAAAGTGTATGTTGAGATAGTTATAGTAAATTGAACATTCAATTTTTTTTTCATTAATTCAAGTAATTTTCTTGTCTCTGGTTGACCACACAGTTTCCCTCACAAACCATTCTATCTGTAAGATGATGAGACCTTACTGCAAATAGATATCTAAGACAGGTTATTTTCTTTTTATTTTCTTAATTACCTTTTATGGCAATACTTTCAGACTTACATCACTGCAAATTACACCATATATTGATCAAAAGACGTTCATCACATATTTAGAAGGTGAGGGATTGGTAATCAAAAAAGCAATAGTGTGCCCAGAAATGTACATTAACATTAGTATCTTAAGTTATACACAGAACATCAGTGGAAAAGCTTTTCTCCAAAGTTTTTCTAACTACCTGAACCCACTGAAGGGATTTTGGCTGCCGAACACAAAACATGTGTGTTTGCATAAATAGATAGGGTCAAATTTGAGTGAATAACAAAGGAGCACACAACAGTTTAGAACTATCAGGATATCAGTTACTGGTTTGGAGACAGGAAAGACTAAAAAACCAAAAAAATTGTGAAAGCATAACCAGACATTGAAAGAGTAGTCAGAAAAGGAGAGGGAACAGAACAGGAAAAATTTATTACCTAGATTTATCAACTGTCCATCACTATATAGGCTAGAGAACAATAACATTTAAGGTTATTTGCGTGCTTCATATGACCCACAGATGATCCAAGCCTCCTAAGAAAACCAAACCTGATGTGTATCAACAGAAGCTCACATCAACATCATCATCTTTTTCTCCTAACTGGTCCCTTACCCCCTTCAGGTCACATTTCCTTTTGCAGATGAGTGAATGGACTACCATTCACCTATACCTGTCAGAGAAGAGCTAGACAGCTAATCTGCTGTCTTCACTTCAGATTACAAACTGAAGCCTGAAGGGCTTCTTGTGAAAATGGTTAGCTTTATGTGTGAGAAAAGAGTGCACAAATTAGAATAATCCAGCATGGAGGAAAGGAATAGCCATGGCACTTTAATGTGGTAATTACATTACAAAAGGTTTAATATTGTCTAATCAATCCCTCTCTTTTATATTCCCCTTCAGTACTAGAACAAAAGGGCACTCAAAGTAGTAGCAATTAAATTCAGGACAAATGAAAAAGATATTATTTACATGATACATAATCATTGCATAGAACTAATGAATAGAAAAGGCCAAAATTAAAAATTGTGGATAGGGTTTTAGATGGTTTGGTTCATGCTAAAGCAGCTGCAGTTGATTTTCCTGCCATGAAATCAATTGAAACCACTAAGGAAAGAGTAAATGAATTCCTGACAGCCGTGTGAACACCAGTTATGACATGGGTTAGGAAATAATTTTCACCCCTTATCAGAATTGTGCAATTTGGTGGTGCATTATGGGATATTTGCTTTGGGTCTCTTTTCCACTCTCCTGATGCAATCACTCTTAGCTGCTTTAACAAACCCTCTGTTCCTGTATAATTTTCTCAAGCTCAGAAATCACATGAATATAAATTATTTATTTCTTTATGAAAATAGGCTTGTCAATATACCAAACTTTTAAAACATACAACCTTTTTTCTAGAAGAGGTGTTGGAGAACTTTAAAAATATTAATACTTGTTGAATCATGACCCTAGAGATATTCAGTCCTTCCCAAAGTGAATAGATGTATGTTTGCTTGAGTGAATGGTAAAAAAGCAGAAGAGCATAGTAAGAACCAGCAATTGGTTCCCTAAAGGCAAGACAAACACCAGCTAGGAGTGCAGCAGAACAAGTACTGGAAAAACAATTAAGAAATCCTAATGGTACAGTGTATATAGTATTTAATAAAACAAAATGTGAATTGGGTCATTCAGAGTATAGGGTTTAGTCCCCTTATATACTCAAAAGCAAAAATTTTGTACAAATGAAATTAGGTATATCAGAAAAGTAATCCCAAAGTCTCACAGACAGAGCAGGAAACAAAGAGAAATACTAAGCTCTGACCTTCTGACCCTATCAGGAACCAAATCATCTTTGTCAGGGCCACCTCGCAGATGTTTTAGTTGCTTGAGCATACCCTTCCAAAGGCTAGATCCTTGAAAGAATAACGTTCAAGAGCTTTAAATTTCCTCTGGAACATTTATCATTAGCTAATATTTTTATATCAATTCTTTTTCATTTAGTTTAATTTTAATTAATACCACATAAAGGTTGCGAGATGCATAGTTGTTACTGAAGCTTGTGCTATGAGTTTTATCTTTTTCTTCCTTGTTATTTCTCTCTTTAGTGGAGGAAAAAACCCAAACCAAAACAAAAACCAACCAACCAAACAAACAAAAAAAACCCACCCCAAAAGTAGAAACCCAAATTTGAAAAGAGCCCATAAAAATGTAGTCTTCAGTTCAACCTTTTGGCAGTTGGAGTAGATGATTGTTGCATGTTGCATGTCCCTTCCAACTGGAACTATTCTATTCTATTCTATTCTACGCAACACCAGGACTGCTGGTGACAGATGGAGTACAACTGTCCTGAAGTGGGAAAAGGATCTTTGCAGAGGAATTAGCAGGGCTTATTGAAAGAGCTTTAAACCAGATTTGAAGGGGGAAAGGGATAAAATCAGGCTTGCTAGACATAAGCCTGGGGGTGTCATGCCGATGTTTGAGGAATATTGTGCTAACAAGGTCCTTCAGTCTGCTGTGCTGAGTCCACTGGAGCACATTTGAAATGTCCTTGCACTAATGCGCACAGCACCCTAGACGTCTCAGTGGAGGTAGGGGATAGAGATCCATGTGGCAGCAAAGACATAAGTGTTGTTGATGCATTGGAAACCATAGAAACATTCAGATAGGAATTAGGGCTTCTCCCCAAAAATGGTGGCAGAATCAATAGCCCAACTGAAGTGCCAATGCACGCAGCATGGGCAACAAAGGGAAGGAGTTGGAAGCCATTGTGCAGCTGGAAAAATGTTATATAGTTGCAAAAATGGAAACATGGGGGGATGACTCACACAACTGGAGTGGTGCAATGGATGGCTATAGGCTCTTCAGAAGGAATAGGCAAAGGAGGGGTGGTGGACTAGCCCTGTAAGTTAGGGAGTGCTTTGACTGTTTAGAGCCTGATGATGATGATGAAAAAGTGGAGAGTTTATGGATAAGAATCAGGGGAAAATGCAAAAAGGCAGATATCCTGCTGGGAGTCTGTTATAGACCACCTAACCAGGATGAAGAGACAGAGGAAATATTCAATATGCAGCTGGGAGAAGTTTCACAGTTTCTAGCCCTTGTTCTCATGGAGGATTTCTGTTTATCAGATGTCTGCTGGAAATAGAATACAGGAGAGAGGAAACAGTCTAGGACCTTCCTGGAGAGTGTGGAAAGTAACTTCCTGACACAGTTGGTGAGGGAGCCAACTAGAAATGGGCACCCCACTGGAAGCTGTTTGCAAACAGAGAAGGCCTTGTGGGTGATGTGATGGTTAGAGGCTAACTTGGGCACAGTGATGATGAAATGATAGTTTTTGATTCTTGCAGAAGTAAGGAAGGTTGTTAAAAGAACTGCTATCTCGGACTTCCAGAGGGCAGACTTCTTCCTGTGTAGGGTCCTCAATGACATAGTCCCTTGGGAGGCAGTCTTGAAGGACAAAGGAGTCCAGGAAGGCTGGATGCTCTTCAAGAAGGAAATCTTAAAGACTCAAGACCAGACGATCCCTATGTGTCAAAAGATAAGCTGGCGGGGAAGAAGACCAGCCTGGCTGAACAGAGAGCTTTGGCTGGAACTTGGGGGGGAAAAAAAGAGAGTATATGACCTTTGGAAGGACAGGCAAGCAACTCAGGAAGACTACAAAGATGTCATAAGGTTATGCAGGGAGAAAATTAGAAAGGTCAAAGCCCACATAGAACTTAACCTTGCTACTGCTGCTGGATGGAATCCACCCAAAGGTACTGAGGGAGCTGGAGGAAGTGCTCATTAAGCCACTTTCAATCATTTCTCAGGAGTCCTGGCTAACTGGGGAGGTCCCAGTTGACTGCTGGTTAGCAAATGTGACATCCTTCTACAGGAAGGGCCGGAAGAGGATCCAAGGAACTACAGGCCTGTCAGTCTGACCTTGGTGCTGAGGAAGGTTATGGAGAGGATCATTTTGAGTGCCATGCCATGGCACATTCAGGACAAGTGGTTGATCAGGCCCAGTCAACATGGATTTATGAAAGGCAGGTCCTGCTTGACTAACCTGATCTCCTTCTATGACAAGGTGACCAGCTTTGTGGGTGAGGGAAAGGCTGTGGATATTCTTTACCTGGACGTTAGTAAAGCCTTTGACAGTGTTTCCCATAGCATTCTCCTGGAGCAACAGGCTGCTCATGGCTTGGATGGGCATATGCTTTGCTGGATAAAAAACTGGATGGATGGCCAGGACCAAAGAGTTGTGGTGAATGGAATTAAATCCAGTTGGTGTCCAGTCACAAGTGGTGTTCTGTTTAATATCTTTATCGAAGATCTGGATGAGGGGATTGAGTGCATTCTCAGTAAGTTTTCAGGTGACACCACATTGGGTGGGAGTGCTGATCTACTTGAAGGTAGCAAGGTACTACAGAGGGACCTGGACAGGCTGGACTGATAGGCAGAGGACAATGTATGAGATTCAGTGAGGCCAAGTGCTGGGTCCTGCACTTCAGTCACAACAACCCCCTGAAATGCTACAGGCTTGGGGAAGAGTGGCTGGAAAGCTGCCTGGCAGAAAAGGACCTGGGGGTGCTGGTTGACAGCCAGCTGAATATGAGCCAGCAGTGTGCCCAGGTGGTCAAAAGGGCCAATAACATCCTGGCTTGTATGAGGAATAGTGTGACCAGCAGGAGCAGGGAAGTGATTGTCCCCCTGTGTTTGGCACAGGTGAGAACAGTCACCTCAGATACTGTGTTCAGTTTTGGGCCTCTCACTACAGGAAAGACATTGAGGTGCTGGAGAGTGTACAAAGAAGGGCAATGAAGCTGGCAAAGGGCCTAGAGTACAACTCTTATGAAAAGCAACTGAGGGAACTGGGGTTGTTTGGCCTGGAGAAGAGGAGGCTGAGGATAGACCTTATCGCCCTCTACAATACCTGAAAGGAGTTTGTAGTGAGGTGGATGTCAGTCCCTTTTCCCAAGTAGCAAGTGACAGGACAAGACGAAACGGCCTCAAGTTGTCCCAGGGGAAGTTTAGGTTAGATATTAGGAAAAATTTCTTTACTGAACGAGTGGTCAAGCATTGGAACATGCTGCCCAGGGAAGTGGTTGAGTCCCCATCCCTGGAGGTATTTAAAAGATGCGTAGATGTGGTGTTTTGGGTCATAGTTTAGTGGTGGAATTGGCAGCCTGAGGTTTACAGTTGGACTCAATGATCTTAAAGGTCTTTTCCAACCTAAATGATTCTATGATTTGATCTGCTTCAATTCAATTTGCTTCTTTTCTGTTCTATTCTATTCTATTCTAAACAACAGGCAGTTAAAAGAAGCCCAATGTTTTCATCCTTGTCCCCACGTGGGACAATTTTATTATCTTTATTCCTTTCCAAGTAAATCCAAGAAAACTTTCTATTAGGAACATAGAATCATAGAATCATAGAATGTTTTGGGTTGGAAGGGACCACTAGCGGTCATCGAGTCCAACCCCCTTGCAGTCAGCAGGGACACTGCTAACTAGATCAGGCTGCTCAGAGCCCCATCCAACCTGGTCTTGAATGTTTCCAGGGATGGGGCCTCCACTACCTCCCTGGGCAACCTGTTACAGTGTTTTACCACCCTCATTGTAAAGAATTTTTTCCTTATATCTAGCCTAAACCTACCCTGATTTAGTTTAAAATCATTACCTCTTGCCCTGACACAGCTGGCCCTACTAAAAAGATTTTCCCCGTCTTTCCTATAGGCCCCCTTTAGGTATTGAAAGGCCGCAATCAGGTCTCCCCGCAGCCGCCTTTTCTCCAGACTGAACAAGCCCAACTCTCTCAGCCTGTCCTCATAGGAGAGGGGCTCCAGCCCTCGGATCATTTTTGTAGCCCTCTTCTGGACATCTTCCTTTCTTCTAAACCACATTACTTTCTTATTCCAGGCCTTTATCCTTTCACTCAGCCTTCAAAAATTCTACTCAATGTCTACCTCTGGGAAGGCCAAATAGCATGATGAGGTGTCTGTTTTTACTCCTGCTGTAGCTTCCTGTGTCTCCTCTCACTGGTCACAGCCAACAGGTCACTCAACTCCTACAGCTCTTTAAGCAGGCATCTTCAGTGTCTTGAACCCTCCAGGATTTAAATTCAGATCTGAAAAGATTAATCTTGCCATGATGGATCCAGTATGGTGGGGGAAACATCTCTTAATAGCTACTGATTTTTTCCTTTAAAGACTTCGTCTCTCTCCTTTGATTTCCCATTAACGAAACATCAGTCCAGCCTCTTTCAAATAACAGTTTGCAGTCAAGGTGAAAAATATCATAACACAAAATTGAAGTTTGTTACATTTAAAAAGTAGTACAGAGGATTATTTTATTACTAAGGGAAAATTTGGAAAGGTCTATATTCAGCATTAATGCTATCAGCAAGTCAAATTTTGCCACGTTTCAGTGAGGCCAGATAGAGGACCTTTGTTTAAACTGCTGTTGTTGAAAACAGAGGCTCTATCATTAGATATTAAAATACTAAAATGTGTATTGAAGGGCAATGGGGGTAAGGTCAAGCATTTTTGGCATTCTGGCTTATTTGAATCCCTCAACACTGAGGTGAGTGTTTACTAAGGAAGCTTCTTTTCCCTCTTGGCTCAGTGGAAATAGTTAACTTTTAGCATATTAGCTCAATTAAGAAGTAAATAAAAGAATTTTCAGGAAGTTATTTATCCCATATTTTCCTCCACTCTTTTCTTTTTTGCCTTATGACTGCGGGATTAATAAAAAAGAAAGGATTTTATTTAAAGTCAGTGGAATTCTTGACTAATTGGTCAATAGTTTGTGCAGGTTGTGGAATCTGAATCAAAGACTTGTCACAAAAAGAGGTACTGTGGATTTTAAGATACTGGAATTTAAGATACAATGTTTAGTCACATATATGATTGCTTATTATAGCAAATAAAATACATAAATACAAAAGTAGCCTTTTTATGTGCTATAGTAAAATAATAAATATTTGTAAATTATTGTTAGATAAATTCTCTGATCATGCGAGTCTACAGTTAGAAAACTGATGCAACAACAGCAGTCTGCCTTTAGATTCCCATTGACATGATTGATTTAGAGAGATGATGGCAGATATGGGTGAAACAGCTTTTTCTCTACATCTGACTAAACACATGTCAATATTGCTTAATGATGTCTCCTGACAGTTTTGAAGCTGTCAGAAATAGCAGCACCTTGCTACTGCATCCAAGCTCCCTAAGCATACAGAAAACTAGTTTTTAATGCTTTTAGTTACTTTTCAACACATTTCTAAGAAAAGTTCTTAACCAGTGTAGGAAAAATTCTTTGTGTTTGATATCCAAAGCTCGAACTGATATGGCTTGTTTGGATGCATAAATTATTCAATTTCTGTCACCAAATGGAAAAACATAGTTCATTAACTCATTCAGTCTGTGGCATTCAACATTGTCATTATCATCCAGTAGGTGTCTGAAATAAAACTTCGTAAAAATGGCACTGTATTTAAGCTATTCTCATTACAGTCTAGAACAGGATTGATGCCATGAATCTACTCCCTGTTTTAAACTGTGAGAATAACTGCAATAGTTCATAACATGAAAATAAACTAGGCTTATGGTCAGTTTAACATTCTGAAAACTCTCAGTGACCACAAGGGGCCTTCTTCAAAGCTCGGTATGCTAAACATTTGTTTTTCTTCTGAAGTATGTTATCTGTGCTAGACAATATGTTTGGTAATAGTCCTAGAAATTCAAAAGAAATTTGCTTGATTTCTATTTTCCAGGAAGGTACCCTAGGGGGCAGAGCATGGTCTGTGGTAAAGGCAAATAATTTCAGAAGAAAACTAACTTTTTACAGTGTTTGGGAAAAAAAAAAAAAAAAAAAGCCACAACCCCCCCACAAACTATAACATACACAAAAACATCCAAGAGCAGAGGTGCAACAAATTAAATTTGGCCAGTGATCAAGGAGTCAACAAGGTTTTTCAGTGTTCATCAGACCTGGTGGAAAATAAGACCGAAGGCATTTCTAAACTTTTCTTCTCATAAACTGTTCTGATTTGTTTCTTTTTACACTAGTTTAATTTCTTGTACTCACCACACCAGGGTCTGAAAGCTGCCTGTGATTGGCAGGTTTATTAATGTAAATATAAAATAATTGGGATGTGGAGTAACTTCAATTATGTTTTTATAAACTAGTTTCCTAGTTAATGAAACAAACATCTGACATATTCTGGATTTTGTACTTTTTTCCAGAGCAGCTATTGGCATTCACACTAGCAGCACTAATTATGGAAACATTTAGAATTGATATAACTGAAAATATAACTACTAGATAAATATATTTTTTCAAAAATCTATTAATGTGTCCATCTTTTTATTAACATTCCTACTTGTTATTACAAGTCCCAGTTTATTGATTACAAAGCACTGGCTTGACCTGGACTTCTGTGGAGTGAATCTAACTAGCATGTTTATTTTATCATTAATCTTGTTGGTCATTATATCATTTACTGTTCATTATAGCAAGAGATAAATTGCAGAAATGCTTAATATTGTTAGTTCAGCTTGACTGCGTCCTTTAGTGACACTAATTCTACCGAGCAGTTGGGCAAAATCAATGTCTGATGTGCGATTTGTATTAAATTATGCTTGTTATATGATTGAATCAACACAACACAGAGTTTTCTCAAGTTAATTGATCAACTCCTACAAAATAAATTAACATGATACATCAAACTTAAGCTGAACTGTAGACCAGAACAGAACAAAAACAAGCACTGAATGAAAGCCAAGTTGTATCAGGCCATACAGGTCCAAGTAACCATGATCTATTCCTTGGCTTAGATGGCATTAAGAAGTCACATTTTTGTCTTTCGAAGAAAATATCAAAATGAAAGTTTACAATGGGATTAATCAGCTAGAATGCCTATGGATTATCAAATGGAAATTCCCTGAGATTTTTTTTTTCAAATTGATTCCCAAAATTTTATTTAGAATCCAGTTTAGCAGAGAAATTCAGCCTGCATATAACTCAGCCAGGGATTCAATTCATTGCATGCAAAACATTAAGCATGACTTCACTGGTCTTTTATCCAAATTTGTTTAAGAGGTATTTGACCGTGCCTCCTCTTCTAGCTACCTGTCACCTCCTCCCTGTGACTTCCTAGTTGATCTTCTAGGTCTGCTGCTCATCTAAGCCCTTCCTATTTTGACTGCCAAAATGAGCCAGGTTTCTTTAAACAGCATCTGGTGAGCAGTTTAGGTACGGAAAAAAAAGGAATGCCAGTCCTTGATTGTACTTGTTCTCTCACAGCAGTTGAGGGGGGACTTGAGAAGCAGCTGAGAAAAGATTTCATTCTAAGTGAGGGTAAGGGGAGGGAAAAAACTCTTCAGCCAGCTGTTAACCTCCCCTTTTACTGTGACTCATCGTGGCTCATGTTTTGTTGTTCAGACTGCAGATGGGTAGAGGGCAGGAGACATTCTTTCAGCTGATGGATATCTTTTATAGCAAGCATAAATAATCTCTTTCAGGTTTCTTTCTGATCGCTGTTGTCTCTGTCTCAATTTACAGCAGGGCTGTGAAGACTTTTCACCACATGAAGAGGGATTCATCTCACCTACCTTTTGGCATCTACAAAGCAAGCCTCTACATCATGTATCTGATTTATTTACCCTAGGCTCACTTTCTAATCCACTGAGAGAAATAATGAACTTCTGGGGCACATCTCCTTTGACCTATATTAGACAATTACATTAGGATGAGATAAATCGCATAGTCAAAATGCCTGCTTCATTTGGGGAGCAACAGCTGAATAGCTCAGAGGTTATTCTACAGATGTAGATATCTGCTAACACGTGTACCTGTTCAGATATCTTTCACTCCAGGTGCCTAACATCTGAACTCAGGCTTCATAGGTTTGAAGTGCTGAATCTTAGATTCAAGTGTGGAGATCCCTGTTCTGGGACCCACCAGAGGCAGGTGAATCATTCCTCCAGCCTGTTTTACATATATTCCACATGTGCCAAAGCCCAGGATGGACAGAGACTACCAAACGGCATGAAATTCGTTTGTTTGTTTGTTTGTTTTCCACCTTAATCAGACAGGAAATGTTAAATGTTTCAACACTTGTCCAAATTCCTGGCATAATGACTAGAAGTCTAAAACAGGAAGTACTTTCAACTCCTTGACTCTTTCATGTCATTGTAAAACATATATAAATAAGGGACTGACTCCCTTATTTTGGGCCTATGGTGAATGGAGCCATTCACTTGCAATCATTAGGTGTAGTATACAATTGTCTGACATTTTCATTTGTAAGTCAATCATATGACTAGATTTTTATATCCATTGTCCAGTTATTTTGGTAAATCATTTTTAATCTGCAGGTAATTGTGAAATAGCCACACTGTGGTGAGTGTCATATCTTCCTTATTATTGCTTTTAGTAACAAGGTTGTAGGTGGACCTCTAAGACATTCTCAAAGGAAATATTGGAAATTACTTTACAAAATTTGGTGCAATAAAAGATTTTATAAGCAAACAATGACTTGAACGTTATGATACTCTATGGGTCATACTTTATAAATGCTGTTTGAAACCACTCATGTAAGTTCTCCATGCTATCAAACTTTTTAAAAATACAAACGTGTGTTGTGGTTTAACCTGGCAGGCAGCTGAACACCACACAGCCACTCGCTTACTACTCCTTTCCCTCAGTGGGGTGGGGGAGAGAATAGGAAAAAATAAGTAACAAATGTGGGTTGAGATAAAGACAGCAGAGAATAATAATAATAATAATAATAATAATAATAATAATGATAGAATATACAAAATATACAAAACAAGTGATGCACCATGCAGTTTCTCACCACCTGCTGACTGATGCCCAGCCCGTCCTGAGCAGTGATCACTCTCCCCCCTGGCCAACTCCCCCCAAGCATGATGTTATATGGTATGGAATACCTCTCTGTCCAGTTCGGGTCAGCTGTCCTGGTGGTGCTCCCTGCCAGCTTCTTGTGCAGAGCATGGGAAGCTGAAAAAGTCCTTGACTAGTCTAAGCACTACTTAACAACAACTAAAACTATCAGTGTGTTATCAACATTCTTCTAGTACTAAATCCAAAACACAGCACTATGCCAGCTACCATGAAGAAAATTAATGCTATCCCAGGCAAAACCAGGACTCATGTTATCCTTTGTACTTATCTTCTGTTGCTCTTACTCTAAGAGGTTTAAGATACACATTACAAACATTGATAAAAAATCACAGCAATATAAAAGTTAATGGATTCTGTTTTGAACTATTCCATATTTTCTCAGAGCTGATTGTATAACTATCAAGAGCATATGACAAAGTTTGGCAGCACAGTTAGGCCTTACGTGGTTGCTGACTCTGAGCTTCCTCAGAGAAAATACTATTAAGTGTGTTTATTACATGTAAAATGCATTAGAAATCTACTTAGATCAATGCTGGAATATCTACTGCAGATTAAAATTTCAATAAAAATTTCATAAGAACATAATTGTAAAGCAATGAGTGTACATGCAATACAAAACTTTGTAGAAGCTTCTCTGTTGAAGTAAACTGTTGTGGAACATTTTCTAAGTCAATTTAATTTGGCATTTATGTAAGGTAGCTCTCTCTGAACGCACTGCTTGAGCCTTCTGAGGTGATTCTTACCACCTTTTATTTCTTTTCTTTCTTTTGAAAGCCTTTTGAAAAGGCTTCAAAACCTTTTTCAAAAGTGGGGGGAGGTTTGATTTTAGTAGACTGTAGTTGTCATAATGGGAATTAAGTGTTTAATACATCCTGTTCCATTGCATGACCACTGTCAGTAACTCCTTTTCATCTGTACTGGTAAATGGGTACCCTCAGCTTGTAAAGGAAAAAAAGGCAAGGAATTTTACAGCAGATAGAGCAGAGGTGAACTAGGTCATATACCACTCATGTTAAGTTACACATCCAGCACCATAACATTCTTTAGCATTCTGTAAAATAGACAGAAAGATATATGTTATGTGTGTGTATAAAGGGGAACATCAGAATTTAATTTTCAGTAAAATTTTTGAAACTTAACCATGAATTTATTCATATAAGGCGTATTTTCATCTTCGTTCAACCATGGATTATGACTCCAGCTGGAGGTACGCTCATGAAGACTTCTGACAACAACTAAGATGTGGATCTTCTTTTACTGCAGAGATGATTTGTATCACTAATTTGGGCCATGCATCCATGAGTGTCAAATCTGTGCATGATTTGATCAACAGCAATAAAAAATTACATAAGCAAACAATGATATTTTTGTCAAATTAGTTAGACTACAACATCATGCTCTTTACGCTGAATGGCAATTTGAAACTCGTTGAAGTTCCCATACCATATTAGAATCTCTATCCACATAGAAAAAAGGCTGCCTGACACATGTGAAGAATATATTATTTTGACTGCAACTTAGAGCAACTTCCAGCAACTGTCCTGTCTATTTATAGCTGAAATGGTTATGTTATTACAATGTGATGTAGTTTTTATCATGCAAGAAAAAATATATATTTAAGACCTGTTTAAAAACTAATGTAATTATATGGTTCACTATATATAAAATTCACAGTAATTTCATCACATAAAAAGACAATGAAGACATTGAAGAGAAAATCAAGTAGACTAAACATATTTCATATTCACTAGAGTTGGCCAGTCAGCTGTTTAACCTGTAACTTGAACAATAGTAATTCTACACTGTGAAACCTCTCTTCATTGTGTGCACAGAAGAATTTTAGAGTATTTCCTTTTGTATATTTGCTAGAACAGTAGTACTTGAGTAGTATTACCGGAAACTTTATAGGTGCCCTGGAAATCTATAAGCATGTTCAGAATGCACTGTCATGTCTAATTCCAGTTCACTAAATTGGGTAACTCCCGAATCAAGAAGAGTAACCACGTCAAAATTATGGGGCAAGTTATTTAAGATTTGCTGGCTACAATGGAATTATGCCAATTCAAACCCAGTGAGAGTCAGTTCCAATACTTTCAGAATACATGCAGCTATGTTTCAACCTTAAGAGTACACAGGTTTCAAATATAAGTGGGTTAGTGTAGGCATATTCACTGTTGTTTACCTGCTATGGATCAGGTACCTGAGAGCTGCACAGATTTACATATTTAGCCCTTTTTTATATATATGAGAGTGATAAAAAAAGAGAGAAAAATATTTCAGCTATAGATCCAGGCTGAAAGAAAAAAAAAACAAACCAAAACCACAAGCTTTTCACAAGGAAACATTTAAAAAACTTTTATACAAGTACAGACGTCCTTTCCCTAGGCATTACCAAAGCCTACCATTTTCCAGATCATAGGCCTCACAGACTTAATTGCCATCAGGAACAGTAACGCAAAAGACACTATTTATTGATGTGACGACCCATATTTTTGATTGCCACAGTATTTTCTAAATTATATACTAGTAGGCTAGTAAAATGCCTTTGAATCTTACAATATTTTGGTGGTTGATGAGACTACCTCTTTGCCATCTCCTTGACTTAACCCACAAATGCCTTAAAACACCAAAATCTTCTTAGCACTGTGAGAATGTTTCCACGACTGGTTTTATAGCTAGTGTCAAATAGCCCAGAGCTCTTCCTTTGGAGCTTAGAAGGTAGAGAATCTGCATAAATGTGCTTTTTTGGAAGGGAAATATCTCTGCTGAATTTAATCTAGTACATAAAATGTAAGCAAGTGTTGTGGTTTAACCCTACTCAGCAGCTAAGCGCCACACAGCTGCTCTCTCACTCCCCTGCCCCTGGTGGGATGGGAAGAGAATTGGAAAAGTGAGAGAACTTGCTAGTTGAGATAAGAACAGTTTAATAATGAATTAAAATAATAGTAATAGTAATTGTAATACCAATAGTAATAGTAATTAATAGTACTAACAACATACAAAGCAAGTGATACACGATTCAGTTGCTCACCACCTGCCAACCAATGCTCAGCCAGTCCCCCAGCAGCCAATTCCCCCCAGCTTATATACTGAGCATGATGTCATATAGCATGGAATACCCCTTTGGCCAGTTCGGCTCAGCTGTCCCGGCCATGGTCCCACCCAGCAAAAGCTGGGACCTCCTCTCTGGCAGAGCATAGAAAGTTGTAAAGTCCTTGACTAGTCTAAACACTACTTAGCAGCAACTAAAACATCAGTGTGTTATCAACATTACTCTCATACTAAATCCAAAATACAACACTATACCAGCTGCTGGGAAGAAAATTAACTCTATCCCAGCCGAAACCAGGACAGCAAGCAATATATTAGAGGAACAGTTGGTTAATGTCTAAGTAATAGACTTCAAGCTTTTAAAATCCTGGATCATGTCTTTATGACCTTTAAATGAAAATGACATCACTGGTATTGAAGTAGTCCCCCAACATATTTGTAGTTTGTGGATGTTTGCTTTTGAAATGTGTAGTAGCAATGCTACAAATGTACAGTTTGAGCACTGTTAAGTCTGCAGTTTGCTGGTGTTCTAACATGCATCCTGGCTCTTTCTGAGCCTCATTTATAATGCATAAAAGAATAAATAAAAATAATTAAGATAAAACTTAGCTTCTGATTCATGATGCTATATATGGTGTAAAAGTTCTCAGGTAATGTAGTTTTACATTCCAAAAGAAACGTAATTCAGAAAATCCATAAAAGTGAGGAAATTCCTGACAGGTTATTTTCCTCCATGTTTGAGATGTTTTAGAAATTTCTGTCTTTTCCTATGTGCTTGTGCATCAGATTGTTGTACTCGATTGATGTAGTGCAGCCAGGAGTAACATACCTATAGAAATCATGGCACTTCTTTAATGCTGTCTTTTCAAAGGATCGAAATCTAGGTTCTTTTTTCTTCCATATACTACTTTGTACTTTTTATGGTTCCTGTGATTTCAATTCTGTTGTAAAATCTTCTTCTGTCACCGTGGCTTTTGTTTTGGGATCAGATGTTTTATGTATATTAAAATGCTATTTTACAATTTGTATTCTGTGATTCGTGATAATCCTTGCACTGAAATTGATACGATTTCTATAAGGTTAACATAGCAGTAGATTGTTGAATAATGAAGTAGGATTTAAGGTGCCTAAAAACTAATTAGATGAAAGATAAACAGGTTTAACAGCACTTCTTGAGCTAATTTTTGTGTTAATCCGTGCATTGTTCAAAGTGTACACCAGTGATATGCAGTAAAAGGAATACTATTTCTCAGTAAATCCGGGTTTTAAATTAAATGTATGGCAACCCATTCTCAGTTCTTATTGACTCTAAATATCTTGGGTGAGTATTTTTCATAGTCATTTGCCTACACACGTTAGACTTGATTAGTATGTTTCAACCATACATTATCTTTAATTATTTGAAAAATATCACATATATTTTTTAATTTGTGTATTCATGAGAAATGCAAGATATAGAAGAATCGTTATGCTAATTTGCATGTGCTAATTAGGGGAATATTAATTCTTTTTTTTAAACAAGTAATTTAATATTTTGGTGAAGATATGACAGTATTCCCAATTACGTATATTAAATCATTTTCAAATGACAAGGTTTAATAATATTTCTTCTAGATCTGTTGAGAAAAGTTTAACTATAATGAATATCTTTGTGTATTGTTGATTGACCTCTGCTACATCAACATATGCTCAGTTTGTTCTTCATTTTCCTCTCACAGACACAGGACTAGTGATTAATATCTCTTGTTGTGTTACCTCAGTTGTTAATGAAAAACATTGGGTGTTCCCTTCACTACACAGAGTGCAAACTCATACAAAAAAAAAAAAAAAAAAATCACAGGTGAACTCCTTATGAACACTTCTAATTGCTTAGGCACAGTGTTTGAAAATCTCAAGTAATGCGCCATTAAAATAATGAATAGCATAAACTGTAATTTTTCATAGTAATTAACTTGTGTCAGCACCATTATTTTTCATTAATTATAAATGAAAAAGAATGAAAGATCACCTGCAGGAACAGATGTGTGAAATTGTCTCTGAGGTTCTGCTGTAGCCTTTTTTTCTTCCCTCCAACAAATTGTATTGAGAATGGGATCCAGCCATGCAAGAATGCAGATGATAGAGACTGTCCAGGAGAGACTTGGAAAAAGGACATTTAATAAGGTTGTTTTCTGTGAAGTTTAATATGTTAATGAAAAATGCAATTATTACTGGCAAAAGTGTGAAACAGCAAAACGTTTAAAATATTTTGTAGTTTACAGCTGTAAGAAGTTAGGAAAACCAATCTGACAATAAAATTCATTGGGGTTTGGGTTTGTTTTTGGTTTTAAATGGAAAAGTCTAATTACATAGTTGAAGCTTTATGTCTCAGTTTAACTTAAATACTATTTTAGGAAATATTTCTTACATTCTCAAATGCTGTGAGGGTTTTTTTGTTCAGGGTTTTTTAAGGTCAGGGGGGATGAAGGAAAAATAAATTTGCATAGCTTTAGGTGTTTTCCATGTTGTTTCCATATCTTCCACACCTCTCATGTTCACAGAATATGAACTGAAATAGTAAATCTTGATTCCTATAGGGTTGTGCTGGATTATGAATGATGTTTTACAAAAGAACATATACACTTCAGTCCTGTGTATACCTTCACCTAAACTCTCTTGTCTAGTGTACTACTAAACTACTGTATGAATGTCTACTAAGCCTTTTCTAATTAGAATAGAATGATATAAAAATTTAGCTTATGTAGGTCATCTGGTCCAGTTCCTTGCACAAAGCAGAGCTAACTTCAGAGTTAGAGTATGTTGCTCAGGGCCTAATCCAGTTGAGTTTTGGATATCTCCAAGCATTGAAATTGCTATCTCTGGGAATCCTGTGCCAGTGTTTAGCTTCTCCATTGAACACATAATAGAAATGTGTCATAAATCCAACTAATCTAGATGTTATTTAGAATAATTTTGCTAGTAATACACTGGCTACATTATAAAAATATTTTGTAATCTCTTGTAAAGAAAACAATGTCTTAATAAGAATAACATTAATATACTATAGGAGGCTATGTATTTTCTTACAATTTGTAAAGTTGTAAAATTTTTTAAAGCTTTTATAAAAAGGAAATAATTTTTATAGCAATATTTCAGATACTTAATGCAGACTCTTAGCTAGAATGTGCAACCTGAGGTTGAGTCACCATATAGTCTATTTTAAAAATACCATAATTAGTAAATGGAAACATTTTAAGGCTGATAGATCAGTGCATATATGTCCCTGTACATTAGTGGATGTATGTGTGTTCTTGCACATACATACACAATGTGTGTATATTGGAAATATAGTCATTTACCTAAGGACAGAAAAGCTAGAGAATAAACCAGAAGAAGGACTTTGTAGCCTGTAACATTTTCTTTCTGAGAGTGTTCAGTGATGGACACCTAAACTAGAACATGAAAGAGACAACTCCATGACATTGTCTTTCAGTCACATTCCCAACACAGCTTTTGACAATTTGGCACAATGACTTACTGAGTTAGAAAGCCTTAAAACCCTTTCAAAAGATTTTCAGCCTTACAGCACTAAAATTTATCCTTGAAGTAGATTAAAAATAACAAGTACAAAATAAACTTAATACATAGATGATTGACTTTGTAATGTAGAGAACATTTCCTGTATGCTATCTCTTGTAACCCAACCCATCTGTCACTGGGTAGGTTACATTTCTTAGTTAAAAAATTATATATTTATTTTACCTATAATTCTTCTTTTACACAATATTATCTTTATTTTTAGCTTCTGTTCTTTTGTTTTTGCTCCAAGGGGCTTGGATAAAAAAGGGCAAAAATGTTATTAACTGGAATGCATGAACAATTCCTGAATATATGTTTTAAATTGGAGGCAAGACATACCAGGGGATTTTCAGTAAAACTATGTGCAATATCCAACATAAATTGACAACTCTCATGATTTGTCCTTCTCAAGGTCACTGCTCTTTTTTGGAGGAGTGTAAGTCTTATGGAACTTTTCATGTAAGGGGAAAAGTCTGAAGTGGGATATGTCTATAGACGAAAAATAGTTGCTTATTTAAAACCTGGATAAGAAGAATTAATTAAGAAATAATCCAACAACTAAGATAAAAAAGGTTATAAGGATAAAAAAATGGCATTAATGTGTCATTATTTGTCTTTCCCATGTGGTGTAATTAGTGTTTTTACTTTCATTGCTTTCGTTTCCAACTGGTTGACATTTCCGTCCCTAGTAACAGCCAAGATGAGTATTCACCCTGGCTTCAGGGATGTACCTTATTTCCCTTGAGTAACTCCAATTATCAGATATCTTTTGATAAGAAATACAAATTCTTTCATTCCCAAGTTGCTATCAACTTGAGACCATGTGGAGTTTTGCTGCAGAAATCCTGGACATCGACTGTAACTGCCAGAGCTGAGGATGAGGTAGGAAACACTGATGAGCAAGTTCTCTCTAAGCAGAAAGTGAAGACGAGGGAGCCCCTGGCCACCAGGAACTCTGCAGAAGCTTCTCAGGCATTTGCTGCTAGGATTATTTCCCATCCTTCTAAGAAGCTAAGTTGTAGCAACTGACGTCTGAGTAGCCATGGACCCCTTCCCTCAGTTTGTGAACTGCTGTGTTAAAAACAATTGTAGTGGAATAATTTGTTCTTAATCCATGCTTCCTATTCACTATGAAAACAAAACCCATTTTGCTCTTCCAAATCATTCTGCTCAGTAAAAAGAGACTAGTTGTCTTCTTAACCTTTGACTATAAACATTTGAATCCCGTTCTAGGAGATAGTGAACACATATTTCCTTATGGCAAGACAGAGAATACAAAGGAAAACCAAATTTTTCCATTGAATAGAGGTACATGTAAAGTATTTCTTAATGATCAAAACAAGGACAAGAAGCTACTAGTTTCTAAAAATTAGTTGTCTGGCTTGCAACAAAATGACTAACTCAGAAATCTAGAGGATCTGAAAATAAATATAATTGTAAATATTATTAGCTTAAATGTTTGCTTTCTATGACAGAGCACTTGCAGAGAGGAACTGGAGCAGAATAGCTTGCTGCTGTTTTTAGTGATTTTGTAACTTGACAATGCAAGTAAAAATACTAAACAGAAGGAACAGTTCTTCATTGTCAGTGTTTTGTGTCCATGTGGATCATGTAAAGTTTTTCAGGTTGGTAGGAGATCTGTAATCACACTGAGAATATTGAATCATGTTTTAAGATTTCATCTTTTATAAAATAATAAAAACCTGAGAAACCACAGATTCATTGGATCTTTTTGATCATATATGCCACAATATTTCTCAGTGGTTTTGAGTTTGCCTACAGTTTTCTTTACTACTCTTTATTTCAGTTAATCTTTGGTAAATAAACTACATATTTTTGTTAGCATATTTGTTTCTCACTCCTAGTCTAGAGAAAACAAACATTTTTTCAGGGCACAAGGGAAGAGAGTGGTTATATTAAATATTATTCAATACCAAAATGATGTTTTGCTGCATACTTCTCCAGTATTCTGCTTGTATTTTGCTTGAAAACAAGAAAAATTACTGTAAAATCACGTATGTCTTAAATAAATGTGCTACAAGGAAACCACAATGACATAGGACATCTATTTCTGTAACTGCTCAAGCTTCAAATGCAGCTGAGCGCAGACAAAAAAAAGCTTACATAAATAATACTATGAGGGAGTTAGATGAATCAGCACTTAAATCACAAAGGAATACATAGAAATTTTGACATTGTTATATATTAAATAAGGATAAGTCTCAGGAAATTGCAAAAATTAAAATCTCCCTCCAGATACTGCCATGAAGCTATATATTTTTAAACAATATTATTCAACATTTAAATATTTAATTTAACCTAGTGGTCCAAGTTTTGGTAATTTAAACCCAGGCACTCATCCGTAAGTATTGTAGCTTATGTCTGTTGGATTCTCAATAAATATGTACACTTAATAAGTCAGGAATGCATTGGAAAGAGCACTAATAGTACTTCCTTATTCACAGTCAAGTTTTAACTTTCCTAACTGGCTAGGCAGAAGATGAGAATATGGTTCTAGTATCATGTACATAGCCCATGAACAAAAGATATAAACTTGCCAGCAGCTTTGATCAAGACTTTTAAAGAGGCTTTAGAATCCTCATATTGATTAAATTTGAATATTCCAATTCCCTTGTTTGAATTAATTTAATCCAAATTAATTTATTGATTTAATTTAATCCAAATTAATTTAATTGAATTAATTTAATCCATTATTTTCAATATATTACAATAAAGGAAACAGAACAATACAGAAAAGAGACACACGTTATTGTGAGACCTCCTCTGGTTTTGCAGTACATATGTAGTGATCTTCCTCTTCCATTAAAATTTTTCATAGAATCATAGAATCATAGAATATTTTGGGTTGGAAGGGACCACTAGAGGTCATCGAGTCCAACCCCCCTGCAGTCAGCAGGGACACTGCTAACTAGATCAGGCTGCTCAGAGCCCCATCCAACCTGACCTTGAATGTTTCCAGGGATGGGGCCTCCACTACCTCTCTGAGCAACCCCTTCCAGTGTTTTACCACCCTCATTGTAGAGAATTTTTTTCTTATATCTAGCCTAAACCTACCCTGATTTAGTTTAAAACCATTACCCCTTGTCCTAACACAGCTGGCCCTACTAAAAAGATTTTGCCAAAACCTTTCTAATACAACAAAAGTAAAACAACAATATTGCCTACTGTCATTGGAAAATCCTTCTACTTATAAAGGGGAATGTAAATTATAGCCACATATATCAACTGTGGTTCTGAAGCATGGAAATATTACTTAATGCACCTTGAGTTTTGATAATTGCTCTTGTATGAATAAGATTGGTCCTATTGAGATGGTGTTAAGGGCTAGATTTAACTCAGTGTTTACAGTGTGGAAGAATATTTGAAATCAGAGAGAAAAGTCACAATTACTGATTTTATAAATAGCTTTACTTTCTTGATTTGGACTGTTGACACTCATTACTCTTCCTTATTATAAAGCCCAATAGTAGCCATTATGTTGTATTACCTGTAGCATACGTAACAGTCTCTCAAACCCAGTTTACCTATCAAACCCACACTACTATTTGAGCTGCAACATTCTAGTGTGTCAGCTTTTAATAGCTGGGATAGTTTCATCTGGGATACAGGTTATTTTCTTCCTAGTAGGTGATATAGTGCTGTGGAGTACTGAGTCCAGCTCTGGAGCCCTCAGCACAAGAAGGACATAGACCTGTTGGAGCAGGGCCAGAGGAGGGCTACAAAAATGATCCAAGGGCTGGAGCACCTCTCCTATGAGGACAGGCTGAGAGAGTTGGGCTTGTTCAGCCTGGAGAAGAGAAGGCTGCGGGGAGACCTGATTGCGGTCTTTCAATACCTAAAGGGGGCCTATAGGAAAGATGGGGAAAATCTTTTTAGTAGGGCCAGCTGTGTCAGGACAAGGGGTAATGGTTTTAAACTAAATCAGGGTAGGTTTAGGCTAGATATAAGGAAGAAATTCTTTACAATGAGGGTGGTAAAACACTGTAACAGGTTGCCCAGAGAGGTAGTGGGGGCCCCATCCCTGGAAACGTTCAAGACCAGGTTGGACGGTGCTCTGAGCAACCTGATCTAGTTAGCAGTGTCCTTGCTCACTGCAGGGGGGTTAGACTAGATGACCTCTAGTGGTCCCTTCCAACCCAAAACATTCTATGATTCTATGATTCTATGATTCTATGATTCTATGATTTTAGATTTAGTATGAGAAGGATGTTGATAACACTCTAATGTTTTAGTTGTTGCTAAGTAGCTCATGTCTGATGGGGATGTCTGAAATTTTCAAAAATATGAAAAAGTTACAAGACTGTGATATGCACTTGGCAACTATCAAGCTGGTTGCCAAGGAAAAACTTGCAGAAAAAACTATGATAAATGAAATGGGACTAAGTTTACTGCAGCTGTTTGTGTTATCAGAAAAGCCTACCATCAAAAGAGTCAGTAAATTAATCTTAATACCCAATAAAATTCCAGAGTTATCAGAATCATCTCATGAAAGGAACAGAAGATAAACAAAACAAAACAAAAAACAGAAGGTAAACAAAACAAAACAAAAAAGAGTGATATGACATACTCAGATAACAATAGCTATTCAACCTCTAAAGTATCCTAAAACCCCTACAATATCAAAGAAAATATTTTCATAGACCCTACAATATTCCATTGTGAGGTAGCGCTCTGGGAAAGTAAGAGTCAATCTTTGAAAAAATTTATTGAGAATCAACTTGGAGTACAACTGCAGAATTAAATATCTGACTCCTATCTGACACTAATGTGAGATTGTGAAAGGGAGAAGTAGTTTCCATGGGCTATAAAAATAAAGATAATTGTAAAATTATGTGATATCACATGCTAGTGATTTTCTGAAAATGCTGATAATCTGACCATCAGCAGCCATACAGAAGGTTGAGAAGACATTTATGGACTTGAAGGTACTAGCAAGAAAAAAAAATTAAATATAAGATCAATGGAGCTATAACCAGATCTAGGCAATTATTTATAGGCAACTAGAGTCTTTTCAGTAGACTGATGACAGCTTAACATCCTTAAAAACTCAGAATTAGAATTTCAGTGCCAGTAAGAACATGAAAAGCGAAGAAAAATGCAACAACTCCATTAAGATGAAGCAGTAAATGCAGTGAACTCCCAGTGATCTCACTAGGCAGTCTTATCGTGCTGAAAAAGATCAAGAAATATCTTTATCTCTTTGAAGGCAGTTCTTATGTTGTTTGCATTAATCTTCCAAGCAATTCTTACAATCCCAGAAATCCCAGTTCAATACAATCCTACTTCAGACTTAGTGATAGGAACATCTAAACAAAGAAAATGAGTATCAATGAAAAGTATGGGGAAAAATAAGAAGGAAGGTGGTCGAAACTGCCATTTCCAGTGCTTCTCTGTATCTCTAAGGACTCGTGCTTTGCACTGACTGTCTTATATCTTTACTTGCTATTCCTCTGTCTACCTACCTATATTTAATTTTGAAGCAATTCATTTGAGATCTAGTGCTCATTTTTTCATACATCCCTCTAGTTATTTGCAGTATTTTAGATTTTTTTCTTAGCTTTTTCTTAATCCTTAATGTGGGGATAAGCAGAATGGAAACAGCGCTACAGGCTTGGGGATGAGTGGCTGGAAAGCTGCCTGGTGGAAAAAGACCTGGGGGTATTGGTTGACAGCCGGCTGAATATGAGCCAGCAGTGTGCCCAGGTGGCCAAGAAGGCCAATGGCATCCTGGCCTGTATCAGAAATAGTGTGACCAGCAGGAGTAGGGATGTGATCGTGCCCCTGTACTCGGTGCTGGTGAGGCGGCACCTCAAATACTGTGTTCAGTTTTGGGTCTCTCACTACAAGAAAGATGTTGCCTTGCTGGAACATGTCCAGAGGAGAGCCACAAAGCTGGTGAGGGGTCTGGAGCACAAGTCATACGAGGAACGGCTGAGGGAACTGGGGTTGTTTAGCCTGGAGAAGAGG
This sequence comes from Butorides virescens, assembly GCA_017310255.1. NCBI lineage: Eukaryota > Metazoa > Chordata > Aves > Pelecaniformes > Ardeidae > Butorides > Butorides virescens. The sequence goes on along the minus strand of JADKXX010001399.1, from coordinate 165,320 downwards.
AGGCTGAGGGGAGACCTGATCGCCTTCTACTACTACCTGAAAGGAGGCTGCAGTGAGGTGCAGGGCGGGTTTAGGTTAGACATCAGGAAAAACTTCTTCACCGAGAGGGTTGTCAGGCTCTGGAATGGGCTGCCCAGGGAGGTGGTAGAGTCCTCATCCCTGGAGGTATTTAAAAGAAGGATAGATGAGGGGCCTAGGGATGTGGTTTAGCGGTGGGATGGCAGTGCTGGGTTAACGGTTGGACTCAATGATCTTGGAGGTCTTTTCCAACTGAGGTGATTCTATGATTCTATGATCCCTGGTTTCTGAGAGTACATGGTTAATAGTTATTCAGCATAAAAGGCTATCAAAAGATACAGGAAAAGTAATGACTTAAACCAAGATACATAAGCCCTGTGGAATAGGAGATAAAGGAAACAGTAGAAAATAACAGAGCTCTCAGGTCACTGACTGATGGGTCACTAAAAACCCCACAAATATGGTCATAAAGAGGAAATGTTGACAGACTCTTGCATCTGGAAAGACAGGGGAAATGGGACTATCATGAGTACCATGGGAAAAAGCACACTTAGGGTGGGACATCTGAGGACATTTGAGGCACCACGTAAGACATCTTACAGTATGTTTTAAAGGAACTGTGGGGATGTTTAGAGTAAGTCCCAAAGCTTGGGAAAAAGGGGGAATTGAGGTTGTTCAGGGAGGAAAACAGGATGGAGGGGGATTTATAAAGGTCTGCCTGTGAGTAAACATACTGTTGGGCAGTCTGCTTCTCTGTCCAAGCCCTTCACTCAGTCACTGCAGTCTTCTTATTAAACCCTACTACTCACCAGTTTTCATGTGATCCTACCCTCTGTCCTGCATGGGTGCTGGTGTGATCCATGAGTGAACTTCAAGCTGGATCAGTGAGCAAGGAGGAAGAGAGCTGCACCTAGAAACAGTCAGGGTCTGAGTTGGTGACCAGGCAAGGGATAATCCTGTGTGGTTTTTAGACAGACTTAAAGTCATTGAGGGATCTGTGAACATCTGTGTGCGTATGAATAAAGAGAGTGAAGGTGTGTATGTCTTACAGCAAGAAAAGTCAGTCCTTGCCAGCTGGAAAAAGGAACAGGACTGGACAAAACTGCTTGGGTTTCCCCAAATACTGATAAAAGCACTGCTCTCTGCAGGTTTGTGTGGGTGACCATGTGCACAGTAACACCTTTGAGGTGCTCAGCCTTTGAGGGTTCATCCTCACTCACCAGAAACACAGGAAGCATGCTGAGAGGACAAATCCCTTCCATCCTAGCATCCTTTGGGGCTGGCTACCCTTAATGCTTGATTTTTCTATTTCTCTAGGTGTGGCTATCACACTGAGCACCTAACTGCATTATTTTACATACAGCAATATCAAAATACCTTTTTTTTCCACTTTTTTTTTTTATTATTTTTAAGAAAAGACATTCAGATTATTTAGTACAAAAGATCTTTCTTACCTTTATGTAGAAGTTTGTCACCTTGTAAGCCTGTAAACATAAGAAACAGCAGTAAAAAAATTATAGAGGAACAGTTAGAGATTATGTCAAGACTCCACAAGTAAAATCTCCATTAGTGGAATTTCCATAAAAAATAATTATTTCTGAGATTAATTAAACATATTTTATTCCTTTCTAACGCTCCTTCTCCAACTCTCTAAACACTCTGTGGAAATTACTGAGTTCTGTTAACTTTAAACTATTCAGCTTTAATTGCTCTTATTTGAGAATTTCTCCAAGTTCTAATGTAGTAGCAAAACTTGCTTATCACAACAACATGTGAATAACTAACCCTATTCTTTCAAAAAAAAGAACAAAAATATTTTTTTCAGAATCCCATTCTGATTAATATTTTATACATGTTTTTTCTATTGCACTTACATAATTCTAAATACTTCATTCTTAGTATGATATAGTTCCTTTTGTTTCTGACTGGTCAAAATGTTGTCTTTAATAGTTCTAAGTTTTCATTTCCAGTTCCCTAGTTTTCAAGTTAACTACTTGCTTATTGTTACCATTATACATACCTGTCCATTTCTGGTATTTTCTCATGTGAATTGAGTGTTCCCAAGTATTTTTAAACCCACAATTTTTGGCATTATTGTTTAACTACATTTTAAATTTCTCAAATCTCTTACTTAATTGCTAGAATGAAAATGTGACTGACAGTCCTCAGCTGACTTCCATCGTCTTTCTCCAGAGCCATCATGTTGGACTGTATCAGTTTTGTCTATAAAAATAATATAATTGCTTGTCACCTGTGAAAGTGAATAAAGAATGAAAAATGTGTTGGAATCAAAAATAAGAAGAAAGACATTTCAAATTATTTTAAAGATAATTAGTAGAATAAAATTCAGTTAGAAATATTGAATAAAAGAGATCTTTACATGTATTCAATACTTAGATGAGTGTTCTAAACCCTTTCTAAGATAGTTATCAGTTTTATCATCAAAGTTGCCATTTTCCTCTCTGGTGAACTGGTCTCTCTGTGATTAGACACATCAAAATCTGAGCTGAACTTCTGACCACATTGCTAAATGATATGCAATTTATTTAGCAGTTACTGTGCAATTAGTGTATCTTAACTTGAGCTATTGAGTTCCAAATGTAAGATTTAAAATTGCAAATCAATTTTCAACTAGCTGATTTCACCAGTGAGAGTTTTGCCTGTGGAATATTAAAATACTATTTTTAACTGACCATTGTAAAGAGAACTGTATTGGTCTGCTTTAAATTAAAATAAGCACATCTACTTACATCCTGTAGAAATATTTCTAAGACGCTAGGGACAGAAGAATATAAAAGCGCCTGCTTAAAAGCAAGAAAACTGTTTCAGAAGACTCATTTCAGCATGTGTGTGTACATACATGCATGTGCATGTCTATATCTGTATGTAATTTTCATTAAATAAGCCTATTACTTCTGAAGAAATTCCAAAGAATAGATCTCCATGACAGAAACATATGGAAATTACAACAACAATGTAATCACTTTAACAAAGCCTGGAATACCTCAGGAAGCTCAACTTTGTGCTGAGAAGTTTTCTACTTTTATACCGACTTAGAGGATTGTTTAAAAAATTACTCTTTACAGCCTCAGCAGCCTTCACAAGCTTCTGTATTGTAGAAACAGGACATATTTTAATGAACTTGTTTTCAAAGCAGATAATGGGCTTTGGAAAGAACACTAATCAGTCCATGTTTTTTGACTGTACCCGTTGCCAATGGAGTCTTTGTAACAGCAGCCTTGTCCCTGTTAGGAAAAAAAAAAATTAAAAAAAATAAAAATTGGAATGTCAAATCTGAGTAGCCAGTGCAGGTTCATTATCTAGTATTGCGGTTTTCCCTTCCAGGGTAGGAAACCAATTTATTTTTACCAAAGTTAAACTCAGAAGTTTGATACCTACATGAACTAAGCAATTGATAGAAGCAATTAGAGGGAAAGTTGTACAGGCCACAACAACCTAAGAATCAGAGAACAGAGAAAGGAACTGGACAGAAGAAAAGAAGAAAAGAGAAGGCAAAAATGAGCAAAATAATGAGCTCATGAAGAACTCAAGGAAGGGGATTCAGTCCTAGAGAGAGAAACATTTCTATACAGACAGAAGGGTAGCCTCCATCATCATTTGCCTATAGTTAAACTTGCAGAAACATATGGACCACACCTCAGAATGTCCTTCTGGAGCATCTGCTGCAGATGGCCCTCTCAGTAGCCTCTCAATAGGTTTTTGCAGATGAGCCAAGACTAGGGCAGAAAATTCCAACATGCAGTTAGCTCCCCGTTGCCAGTGAAGCCACACATATAGATCCATGGCTTCATGCATCCAGGTGCACAAGGCATCCAGCACTAGTTTTTTGTTGTGCAAATATTTTTTAAAGATGCTTTTTTATTAGCATTTTTTAGGAGTTCCATTGTTAATAAAGAGAAACTATTTTAGTCTTAATTTCTCCCAGCTGGATTTTGAGTGAAGCCATTAATGTGATTTATGACCCCACTTTGAATTTTTCTCCTACTTAGAGTAAGGGAAACAAATGCAATTTGACTTGGTGTCTTTTTGGGAAAAAAAAAAAAAGAAAAAAACCCCAGCAAATAACTCTTTTTGAGTCAATTGGAATAATAATAAAAGATGGAATGGAAAATTCTGTAAAATCTGTTCAACACCAGCCTTAGTTGTTAATTCAACATCAAACTTTATTTGGAACATAAAGACACAAGATGGGCAAAATATACAAATGCTTGTGTCTTATTTCACAGAGTTAGATATTATTAAGTACTTGAGAGAACTAGAAATGTGCTGCTTAGTGGCTGAATGAGGCCAGACTTTTCTCTAGAGAGGCTTAAAAATAACCCCTTTCTCTCACATCATCTAGTTGTCAAACAGCATGTGAAAATCCAAATTCTATTACCTTTCAAAAAGCGGGAAAAATTCCCAAAACTCACAAAAGAAAAGATGGCAAAAAGGTAGGAAAACAAAAAAACAAAATGGCATGAAGAAATTATAGGGAGAACAAACCCAGTGATTTTTATTTTTAAGATCAAAAATAGGTTAAGAGCAGCCACCAATGCTACTTCAGTACTTTATGGTTAGACTTGTGTAAATCAACAGATACTTCCATTGCAGAAAACAGCACTGTGCCAGACTGACAGCAGTGTAATTTAAGATTTTCTAGGTATCAAGCAATACTAACATTTTGCCACTACAAAACAGGGGTTTTAAAAAGCCGCAATGGAAAGGCACACCAAGTGGTAGGTAAATTGTGGATCCAGAATCTGCAGATGCTTCAGTACATAAACTAACCATTTCTTTCCTGTCAGCAAGTTGTTAATTTTGAAATACCAGACTCTGTAATTATTTTATTGCTGTCCACTTTCACCAGGTATAACTAATTTTCAAGTAACCCCTGAGATCCATCCAAGTAACAGAAGTCCTTCTCTGTCTGTTCCCTATCTAACCTTCAAATTCCCCTCAGAAAACTATTCTGCTGCTTTAGATAATCAATATGTAATTCAACAGAAATATAAAGCTAAGGGCAGCACAAGATTTAATTGAATTAAATACCACAAGGGCACAGCCTGCATTTTCAAACCCCTTTTTTGTAGCAGAAATTCCAGTCAGTTACAGTGGAATGCTACAGACTGCAGGCCTTGTAAAAAAGAATTCAGGTTAGCGGTGGTGTTGTAGAAAACATGGGAACCTTGATTGCAGTAGGCATTGGCTACAACAGAAAAGAGTCTTTTCTAAGCTCATGACCAGTACTTCTGCAGAGGAAAAAAATTAAGTGCTGTTTGTATGACACAATATGAAGTGAGATTAAGGTAAACTTCTGTGTGGGTGCATATAACAAGAGAATTAAAATTAAACAGCTTTTTTTACAAGTGGAGTTGCAGTGAGCAACCGGCACATTAAAGACTGCGATGAGTTTAACTTATGAGGAAAAAAAATGCTTGTGTTCCACAGTTTTATTAAGGTAAGCCTACTTAAAAGCCCTTTTCTTCCCTCATTTTCTGGACTCCGTACATCACCTGTCACCTTGGAATATAATCCCCTAATTTAAGAAGATGTAGTTTAGGTAAACATGTCTGTCCCGGTTACCAAATGCACTACTGCCCTCTGCCAATTAGTGTAAAACAGTAGTGTTTATTCATGATACATGGACAAATCCCAACTCTATTCAAATAAAGTTTTCCATTAAGTTGGAAAGGGGTAAAGATTCTAAAGCAAAGGAAATGATGAATGTATAAGTGAATCAAGAGTTATTTATAACATAGCAGAATATACCAGACATAATGGCTTTGTCTCCTTTTTCTGTGTGAAAGGACTGTGGTGGCACAAAGGAACACTTACATGCTTGTGGCTGGGCAGAAGTATGTCACAGCATATGTACCCAAGGAAAACCACTACCTCCTTCACAATCCAGGCACAGATGCAAGAGGCATAATTGCAGCCACAGGGAGTAGAGGACAAGCTGTGACTCATAGCTCTCCATGGCTGCCAGGCCCTGATCCCACAGGCTTCCCATGCCTGGGTCTTGTTGGAAGGCAGTCAGAGAGGAATGGACCCATCTAGCAAAGCACCAATGTGAACAGCTGTGGGACTAGGCAACCAGCATACATAGGGTACAGCAGTAACCTAAGCTTACCTACATCATGTCTGGAGCCACTTCTTTCCTGAATCAATGAAGTTTGGAGGGGCAGATTACACATGCTGCCTGCAGCCATTCCCCTACCTGTCCATGGGCACTGTTTGGCTGGTACATACCATCATCCATGGGTCAACATCCCGTCCCAGTCTTGGCTTGTCCTCATTCTCACAGAGATGCCTAATGCCCAGGGATGGGGCTGTCCTGGCTGACCCCAGCTTGCCCTGCTCCCCAGTCCCCATGAACCACATGCCTTGAGGACTGTAACTCACAGTAATTCCATTATTCAGTGATTAGGTAGTAAAAAGAAAAAATATGTAATATTATCCTGATTGTGGAAATGTATATCTTCACTATGCGCTAAAGAAGAAATTATCTTCTAAAAGAATAACTAAAAAAATATCTTTCATGTGGATGGAATATGCATATTTCACAGTGGTTACTCCTCCTATGGTAATAGCAAGATCTTAACAGAGTTTCTTCCTCTTCATTTTGTGCCAGGAACAAATTTAAACAGCTGTGAAAATGTGTGTTTCTTTCTCAGTTACCTATAAGGTAAGTACCAAAATGAATGCAGCCCAGAGACCTCTCTCCTTCACTCCTTTGAAACTTACGATTCCATAGCTGAGCATGGCATTCAGATTTCTATTGTTGCAACATTTTACAGTGCTCTGCTACAGCTTCTGATAACTTTGTTCTAAGACATGAGACATAATTACTCCCTACAGGTTTCTCAAAGCACAACTATAATTTTTTTTTTTTTCTTTCTTCATGGATCTCTTCTCAGAAAGATATCATGAGAGATAAAAAGCCTCTTTCTCTATTTCATGACTGTCTAGTATTCTGTGACATCCCTAAAATCTCTTAGAGAAAATACAACTACAGATACAAGGGCTATTTACTTATTTTTCTAATATTTCAATCAAAACCAAAGATGACAACACAGACTTCTGTGACCTATGGGATTTAAATTTGCTCAAACATAAATTTTAGGCACACCACCTACAGTAGTGTGCTCCCTACACCCAGCATATCTGTCAGTGTTCTAATTGATGACATAGATGCTGTTATAGATAACATTTGCTCAAAGTTGCACCAAATGTGAAATAAGTAACAGTTGGGCAAACAAATGTATAAACAAGTTTAAGATACAAACAGGCATTTCAGATTCTATATGTAATATTGAATTCATGTCACTGAAGCTAGCATCACTATCTGAAACTGATTTGAGGCAAGTTTCTCCTAAGTATAGGGTTTTTTTATCCAATTAAAGATGATAATGTTAAGTCATGGATATATAAGTCTGCAATAACACAGAGATGTCTTATTTCTTTTATCTTGTTTATAAAAACCGCCAGTCAAACCCTTAGTGCTGCAGTCAAAAGGCTTGTTATTATTTTTATTCTCTTTTGTAAATTATCAGCGTTTACACTCTGCATTTATTTGTTTTTATACTCAGTTTACTAGTTTAATTTTCAGGATGCTGAGAACCAGGAACTTCCCTTACAGAACTTGATCCCTTATGTTGCTCAATATTTGCTTTACCTAGTGCATACCTGGTATTACAAATACCATGGTGATGATAAGCAACAATCTTTATAATAATTTATAAGCTATTTCACATAGGGTCATACTGAAAATTAGAATATAAAATATGCTAGCCAAGTTTTAATTGGAATTGACACTTAATCATGTGTAGAATTGATATGGGAAATAACCAAGTAACTTGACAAGTAAGGAAGACAAATAATTTAATACTTCATGTCTGAGTTTTCAGATGATTCGTATTCACCAAGTGTGTTACACCTAAGGAAAAAAGTTCCAATATGCTCAACCCAAAACTAAAGTGACCTCCAGACATAAAAATCACTTTTCTAAAGTATAATCTGTGGTTTCTAAAGAACATCAAATGAGTTTTTGAAAAAGCGGAACAGATTTTGTATCTAATATGCTACCAGTCTGTCCAGATGTACTGCAATGTTTCCTGTGTCTCTATGTCCAGATATCATTTTTATCAGAGGCCTCACTGACAAATAAAAGTGAGGGCCAGTGCTGAGCCACACAGAACATTAACTGCATCTGTGGAAGGATTAAAGAAGGAATCATTAGAAGACTCAGCACAGAATATAGAGCAGAAAATTAAAATAAGTGCATGGTACTATATGTGCACAACTGGTAAAGTACTTACTTGTGGTTAATGGATTTTTAAAGCCATGAGCATTTCCTATTTTTTTTTAATAAACTTAGAAGAACATTTTGATTAGTGGAAAATCCATTACTTGTATGACAAGGGAACAACTGACTTTCCAATGCAGCTGCTGCGGCCATGCTACATCTATTTGTATACCATAAGTACACTAGCAATATTATAAATCTTTGCAATAATCTTCTACAAAACTTTCCACTCTGCAGTTATTGAAGGAGCATTAAACTAAACACCACATGATTTACAGATTAGGCTGGCTAGCCAGGTTCAATAAACTAGTCACAAGGTGCTGTTAATAGTCAACATCTGAAAAATTTCTACATAAAACAAAGAATCAGTCATTAGAGTAAGAATTGTTAAATGCTCATGTGAGACTATGTGGCGGTGTGCTCCTCCCTCGTCTCTGACTCCCCCTCCTTTGACCTCTTTCAAGTGATAACCACCTGTGGCAGTGGTGATAGACGCACCTGGTCTGTCTGGTCGTGAAGGATGCACCCACTGGATGTGGGGGAGACAGATAATAATGCAATAGCCAAGGGCTATTGTGGAATGTGCCCACCTAAGCACAAGTGGTCAGTATGCAAATATGACTATGAGCCAATTATCTTACTCCCATAAATAGTGAGCAGTCCAAGAGCCCTTTGAGCTCTCCTGCACGGCAGCAGGCTGCACGCCAGGATCTCCCCTTGAGCAGGGACGCCTCTCAAGGTTACTCCTCGAGGTTGAGAGATTCCTTACCACGACAGATTCTCGGTAAGTGACTAACAGCATGCTAACTTGGAAATCTTAGCTAAGTGATATAAAGGATTGATTGCGCATATATAATCCTTTAGACATAAACCGTTGACCAAGTCTGGGACTAGGATTGGATCCAGCCGCACCTAGACTCCTCTCTGAGGGAGTTTAGAAAGCAAGGGGATCTTTTCTGAACCTCATGACTCAACGGGAGGGTCTCCCTGACAGTATTGTCTGACCCTGTCCTCTGTGCAGTAAATAACAAAGTGTACCTTGCCATCGAATCTCAAACTATTGTCGCATTTATCACTAACCTTTGTTAACTCACTGTTTTACACCAATAAACCACATTATTTTTGCCTCCCTCTCACTCCATCCGCGACAGACTACATTAAAAAAATGAAATCAAGGAAGTTAAATTTTAAAATATGAGAGAGAGCACACTAATGGTCATCATGCTAATGACTGATGAATTTAGCTGAATTTCATATGAAAAATTTGGCAGAGTTACTCAAGCAAGATGTGGGTAAGAGGTAATCGAGACAGTTACTTACACTACATAGAAGACTGATGGAATATCAACTCCAATTATAACAACTCTGCAATAGAATAAAAGCAGTGTCAATATCATAAGGAATTATAAATCCATTTGATTACAATGGGATAATTCAGTATATGTGCACTGAGAAAGGTGATAGATGTTACCTTGCAGTTGCTATTGCTGGAGGACAGTAAGGAAGCAATGCTGGTACATACAATTATACCTGTGCTATCTTCCATTCAGAGCTAATCATATGCATATTCCAAAGACATTTGAGCAACATTACACATATAGAGCTCCTATTGAAGTCAATGGGTAAAATTCACAGCTGGGTCCTGGTTTCAGCTGGGATAGAGTTAATTTTCTTCCTAGCAGATGGTACAGTGCTGTGGTTTGGATTTAGGATGAGAAGAATGCTGATAACACACTGATGGTTTAGCTGTTGCTGAGCAGTGTTTAGACTAGTCAAGGACTTTTCAGCTTCCTGTGCTCTGCCAGGAGCACAATAAGCTGGGAGGGAGCACAGCCAGGACAGCTGACTCAAACTGGCCAAAAGGGGTATTCCATACCACATAACATCATGCTGTTGTGGTTTAACTGGGCAAGCAGCTGAACACCACAGAGCCACTTGCTCACTTCCCCCCCACCCCCAGTGGGAAGGGGGAAAGAATCAGAAAAAAATAAGTAACTGTGGGTTGAGATAAAGACAGTTTAATGAAACAGCAGAGGGAAATAATAATAATAATAATAATAGTAAGAGAATATACAAAGTATACAAAACAAGTGATGCACGATGCAATTTCTCACCACCCACTGACTGATGCTCAGCCCATCCCCAAGCAGTGATTGCTGTCTCCCAGCCAACTCCTCCTGGTTTATATAGTGAGCATAATGTCATATCGTCTGGAATACCCCTTTGGCAAGTTGGGGTCAGCTGTCCTGGCTGTGCCCCCTCCCAGCTTCTTGTGGATCTGGCAGAGCAGGGGAAGCTGAACAGTCCTTGACTGGTGTAAGCACTGCTCAGCAACAACTAAACCATCAGCATGTTCTCAACATTCTTCTCATCCTAAATCCAAAACACAGCACTATGCCAGCTACTGAGAAAAAAATAACTCTATCCCAGCCAAAACAAGGACACATGCCCAGTATATAAACTGTGTGGAGTTGGCCAGGGAACAGCAATCAGTGCTTGGGGATGGACTGGGCTGGGCATTGCTTGGCAGGTGGTTAGCAGTTGCATTACTTATTTTTTCCTGGGTTCTGTTTCTCTCTCTCTCTCTCATTTTCCTTTCATTAAAATTTATTTTTATTATTATTATTATTACTATTACTATTATTATTATCGCTATCATTATTATTATTATTAACCTGTTCTTATCTCAGTCCATGAGTTTTCTTACTTTTGCTCTGCTGATTCTCTCCCCCATCCCACCAGAGAGGGGGAGGGGGAGCGAGCAGCTGTGTGGTGCTAATTTGCTGGCTGCAGCTAAACCACAACACATACCCTCTTAATTGGAATGGAATCATTCTGTGGAATCATTCCATGGAGTGAACAGAAAATCAACAGGCATATTTGGGGGCAATATGGGGTTCCATAAACACACTGCCATAGTTATTTTCCTGTGTTCACTTCAGTTGCAGAGGCATCAAAAACCCTTCAAGCAAATACATCTAAAACATAGTTGCAGTAAAATTAAATTTAAAGCTCTGAATTTTCAAAGTTTCACAAGTCATTATATAAATTTAGTGTGATTCAGTTGCTCAAATATAAGCAATTAATGTCATTTCAGATTGCTAATGGTATCCTGGTTGGATGTCAGGATATAAGAAAATGTATAAACATATCTGTCTAGATGTCTGATATTTGAGAATGTCTGGCTACTTATGTTATGGCAACTGAGGACCTCTCAAGGAGTTTTAAGGAACAGTTTAAAAGTGCAAAGGTGTGCATTGCATTTTCATAAATGGTGCATTCCAGGGCCAGTAGAGATGGACAGGCCTGTTGACACTCAATGATGATCTGAAAAGAGGAAGAGGCACCAGCTGGTATTGTCAAATTATCCCCAAATGCCTCTGACATAAATGTGATTTAACTACCTATACTGATTAGCTCCTGTGCAAAAAGATTACTTACAGTTTTCTTTTTAACTCTTCAAGGACCATTTAATGATGAAATAGAGGAGCAGACTAAACTGGAAAACATTATGTACAATTTTAATCAAGGGGTCCTATTTACTTAGCCATCTATACACAAACTTCTTTTAAGAGTAAGTTTCAAGGTATCTGAAACCTCTTCAGATTTCTTGATGTTCTGAGAGCTGCTGCTACTTGAAGACAGATAGGATTTTGAATAAAAATGTGATTACAGAACATTTATTTAACAAAAACTACAGTAAGATTATGGTTGACACTTGCCCCAAGTTTTATTTTACCCCAGAACTGCTTCGTTTATCTCTACTCAAAGATGAGTAATGCTCTTCTTTACCCAGCAACAAAGTAAGTTTATGCAAGGAATGCTTTATAGGCTGCATAGATCCAATAACTATTAATTCTTAGCTGATACAGTACCACTGGTTGACTGTCATGTAAATAGATATGTATTAGTACTTGAAACATTGATTCTTAGAATTTCTTCCTGCCAACCACCTGACTGCTTTGTTACCTCCTGCACAGAAAATGGTGTAGAATGAGGTTGCCAAAATGCTTAGTCAAACATCTACAGATCAAAGTGCAAATAAGCAGTTTGATGTGTGACCAAAATGTAGAGGTCCTAAGCAAAAATTAATTGATAAATTACAGTTCAACCTATAATTCTGTACATTTAAAAAATCAAAATAACCCTAAAACAACAGATCTATAAATTGAACCTATACAGGCAGGAAGTTTAGATACTATAAATTGATCTGTGTGCCCTAGGTACTGGAAATACAATAGCAGCATTTGGGAGCAGATAAATTATTGGTGGTTTTTTGATTGCCAGAGAATATTCTTCTGTTTGTGGCTTTTTCCTACCCTATTAAAAAGTTGTTCTCAAAACAATATAGGCCTCAAGTTCATTATACTTTTAGAAAAGTAATTTCTTAACATTCAGAATTGTCTAATTCCTGACATTTAAAATCTGATAATATTTATATGATAGCATATGATCATTTAATGATTTATATGAACTAGAGACCTTAAAGAAAACTCACTTCTACTAATTATTTTGAATTGTTTAAAAGGAAGAGGAAAATAGTTCATTTCTAATCGACAATTTCTAGGCTGCTTACAAAATAATACATAGTAGATAATAATTTGTAATAGTTGTAGTATAATCTGATTTTTTTGGAGATAACTTTAAAATTCCTGGTATTTTAAGCATTGTTTGTCATAGTGAATAATACAACTATTTCTAATGAGAGAACTGAGGTACCACTCACATAAATGTTAATATTTTAATGGCTATATAAAACTTAGCCCATGAGATAAAGATATTACATTTTCCATTACTTGTTTCTTAAAGTAGAAAGGGGTTTATGGGCTTTCCTTAAGCAGCCTTAAATGTCATTCATGTGCAGCTGCTGAGATATAAGCATGGACCTATAGAATAAGCAGATAAAAGATCACCTAAGAAGGAGTTACGTTACCTGACCAGTCTCAGCAAAGATGATGTTCCTATCCTTACTTTATACGGACTTTATGTAGAAACAGCAAGTTGAATAATCATTCTAGTTAGTCACATTATATCGGGGAAAAAAAAGGGAATATGATCTGATTATGTAATCAGCACGTAATCAGAATTTAATGTCAATGCATTTATTTCTGAAGCAGGACATAATCATAATCGTAGAATCATAGAATGTTTTGGTTTGGAAGAGACCCCTAGAGGTCATCTAGTCCAACCCCCCTGCAGTTAGCAGGGACACCACTAACTTGATCAGGTTGCTCAGAGCACCGTCCAACCTGGTTTTGAATGTTTCCAGGGGTGGGGCCTCCACTACCTCTCTGGGCAACCTGTTACAGTGTTTTACCACCCTCATTGTAAAGAATTTCTTCCTTATATCTAGCCTAAACCTACCCTGATTTAGTTTAAAACCATTACCCCTTCTCCTGTCACAGCTGGCCCTACTAAAAAGATTTTCCCCATCTTTCCTATAGGCCCCCTTTAGGTACTGAAAGGCCGCAATCAGGTCTCCCCGCAGCCTTCTCTTCTCCAGCCTGAACAAGCCCAACTCTCTCAGCCTGTCCTCATAGGAGAGGTGCTCCAGCCTTCTGGGCTGCCAGCGCACATTGCCGGCTCATGTCCAGCTTTTCGTTCATCAGTTCCCCCAAGTCCCTCTCGGCAGGGCTGCTCTCCATCCTTTCTTCCCCCAGCCTGTATTGATACTGGGGGTTACCCCGTCCCAGGTGCAGGACCTTGCACTTGGCCTTGTTGAACCTCATGAGGTTCACACAGGCCCACCTCTCCAGCCTGTCCAGGTCTCTCTGGTGTCATCTGCAAACTTGCTGAGGGTGCACTCGATCTCTCTGTCTAAGTCATTGATGAAGATGTTGAACAGCACCAGTCTCAGTACAGACCCCTGAGGGACACCACTCGTCACCGGTCTCCATCCGGACATTGTGCCGTTGACCACTACCCTCTGGATGCGACCATCCAGCCAGTTCCTTATCCACCGAACAGTCCACCCATCAAACCCATAGCTCTCCAATTTAGACAGAAGGGTGTTGTGGGGGACCATGTCAAAGGCTTTGCAGAAGTCCGGAGAGATGACATCCATTGGTTTTCCTTTGTCTACTGTTGTTGTCACATACATAATGTAGGGTTTCCCTGAAAGGGTCATGTTTCTTCTGTGTGGACTCCCACATTAGAAAAACTACAAACTCTGAACTGTGCACTCCTTGATTATGGAACAATGTTTCTTTGATTTAGTATTAATATGTTATTATAGGTGAAGAGAGTACTTATTTCCATTCCTTGCAACGGCGTGGCTTGAAAGGTACCATCAGACAGAGGAACATTGTTGGATAGTATCAGATTTAACTTCAAACAGTACTTCTTGTACATAGCCATAACTAACACACCTCACCATGACACATTCAAACAGCTGTTGCTCTATCATGTTACTGAAACAAGTGTTAGGAGCAATTCAGAAGGTCAAGGAAGTGCAGCCTTTGAATTCAAGTTGTCTCTTTTCAACCTCTTCAATACACAAGACAGTCTTAGTTTTCCATTCAAGACAGCTAGGTAATCAAATGGAAATAGTGTATTTAAATCAGTCAGTCACACTGAGGTGAGCAGCTCCAGAGGCGGCCCAGTAGGCAAACAAACATCAGGGCAATGGAGAGACCCACCAGGTGGTGGCAGCTTGAGAAAGAGATGCTGATGAGGTGTGGACATTGCCAGAGCACCTGTGGCCATCCCCACACCTGTTCAAAGCTGCTGAGGGAGCCCTAGCCACCAGGAGCACCCTGAAGCACTGCCAACAGAGCAGGCAAACAGGGCATGGCACATCTGCCAGGGCCTGGCATGGCATTTTGTGCAGCAGTTCGTGCAGGAAGGTCATCACAGCTCAAAAGATCAGTTCACTTGGTGCTTAAGCTATGGTATCCACCCAGCAGAAAACTATGTGCTCTGTGCTCACCAAAACAGGTGTGGCAACCCAGAAAGAGCTCCCACAAAAACATGTAGCCATCCAGGTCTCAGTGTATACTAGAGCCCCTCACTAGTAACTGATGACAGTAGCAAGAACACTTGTGTGAGGTGTGACCAGTAGATGATCTGCTCAGCCTGGTGGAAAAGCTACAAGAAGTTAAAAGGTTAAGGAGCATCAGGGAGTCTGAGAAAGAGATAGAGAGGTGGAACCGTGCTCTACCCTCTCTGAAACAGAAACAGGAACATCCACCAAAAAACCCCACAAGATTGGGGGATCCTGTATCCTCCTCCCACCAGGTAGAAGGCAGTAGCTTAAAGGAAAGGAGTGATAGAGGCAAGTCTATGTTTGGGGCAGCAGATTCTCCCTCCCTGTCTACCTCACCTTCTCAGGTGCCTCTATATAGTAGGTATGAGGCTCTGGATGTGGAGGGTCGGTCAGTTGATGATGTGGATGATGGTCTATCTACACCAGAGGTGTAGCCAAGTTCAGAAAGGCCTACTGCCTGTATCATGACCACCTCCCCAAGTAAGAAAAGAAGGGTTATAGTTGTAGCTGACTCCCTTCTGAGGAGAACAGTGGATCCAATATGCCAGACAGATCCACCTCTTGGGGAATTCTGCTGCTCTCTGGGGGCCAAGATAAGGGCATCAGTAGGAAACTTCCTAGCCTGGTACAGCCTTCAGACTATTACCCATTGGTGGGTGGCAATAACCCCAATGTGGGTGGTGATGAAGCTGCAATGCATAGCCCAAGGACAATCAAACAAGACTTCGGGGCCTTAGGATTATTGGTAAGGGAACCTGGAGCAGAGGTAATTTTTAGCTCTATCTTTTCAGTTGCAGGCAGCAATATTGGAAGAAACAGACAGACTTAGTCTTTTAATACATGGCTCCATCACCGCCAGAGTTTGGGTTTTTCCAGTAATGGGATGGTCTGCATGGCACCAGGCCTGCTGGCGTTGGATGGGATTTATCTTTCTCAGAGGGGGAAGAGGGTCTTTGCTCACAAGCTAGCAGGGTTGACTGACAGAGCTTTACATTAGACTTGAAGGAGGAAGAAGATAACATCAAGTTCACCCTGTGACAAGCAATGGGACAACATGCCAAGATTAGAGGGACAGGGTGCTAGTGAAAGCCCTCAGCCTGTTGCTCTGCGACGGGCTGCACACACTGGAGCACACTTGAAGTCTTATGGAGAGGAGCCAGGGGCTCCTGCAGCAATAGGAGCCAACAGGGGAACACCAGTGAAATACTTCAAAGGAAGTAAAGTGTATTCCTCTAAAAAGGTGACACAAGTGTACAGCCCAACTGAAGTAACTCTACACCAATGCACACAGCATGGGCAACACACAGGAGGAGTTGGAAGCCACCATGCTGCTAAAAAGCTATGACCTTGTCATTAGTGAAACTTGGTGGGATGAATCCCATGACTGGAGCACTGCTATTGATGGCTACAAGCTGTTCAGAAGGGATAGGTGAGGAAGGAGGGGTGGAGGGGTTGCTTTCTATGTCAAGAAACAGGTAGATTGTGAAGAGCTGTCTCTGAAGCGTAGCCACAAGCAAGTTGAAAGCTTATGGGTAAGAATTAGGGGCTGAGCCAACAAAGGAAACCTTGTGGTCGGAGTTTATTACAGGCCGCCTGATCAAGAGGACCCTATTTATAAATCCTTCTTACTCTGGTTACAGAAGGCATTGTGCTCATAGGCTTTCATCCTGGGCCTTCAAGCACCCTGACATCTGCTAAAAAAGTAGCACGGTGAGTTGTAGGCAATCCAGGAGACCTTTTAATAGAGCCTGCAGTGATAGGACAAGGAGTAATGGTTTTAAACTAAAAGAGCATAGATTCAGACTAAATATCACAATGAATGTGATGAAACACTGGAACAGATTGCCCAGAGAGGCTGTAGATGCCCCATCCCTGGAAACATTCAAGGTCAGGTTAGACAGGGCTCTGAGCAACCTGATCAAGTTGAAGATGTCCCTGATCATTGCAGGAGGTTTAGACTAGTTGAATTTTAAAGGTCCTTTCCAAATCAAATCATTCTACAATTCTATGAAATTCCTCTGCATATTCATGTCCTTTACAGTCTGAGGTCAAAATGGTCATCCTCCTTCATATCAAGCCATATTCAGACAAAATATTTATTGAATACGTCTTTTATTGTCATCTGAAGTTATTCAGACTTAAACTTATCTTCTCACTTCAGCCTATTAAAGCTTACAGGTTTTTGCAAAATCATACTAATGCTTCAACATCTACCTCAGAGAACTATTTTAATGAGACAAATTCTTTCCCAGCAGATCAAACATGCACAGAATAATGCCACCAAAATGGTGTTACTACAAAATAACTCAACCTCAGGAATATAGGACCCAGGAACTTATGGACATAACTCAGCTTAAGAAGAAGTGAAGCTTTCAAACGTGACAATTTTTTTTCTCTTCAAATTAGAACCTGAAAACTCCAATCTCTACATCAGTTCTCAGTGCCAAGCATCTTAAGCACGATTCTCTGCAATCCCAGAATGCAGAAGTGTACGTCCAAACACTGAAATTAATATTTAAATATAGAGAATCATAGAATCATTGGTTGAAAAAGACCTTTAAGATCATGGAGTCCAACCGTACCTGTCCACCACTAAACCATCTCTCTAAGCACCTTGTCTACCCATCTGTTAAATACTTCCAGGGATGGGGGCTCAACCACTTCCCTGGGTAGCCTGTTCCAGTGCTTAATAACCCTTTCAGTGAACAAAATTTTCCTAATATCTAATCTAAACTTCCCCTAGTGCAACTTGTGGCCATTTCCTCTTGTCCTATCGCTAGTTACTTGGGGGAAGAGACCAACACCCACCTCACTACAACCTCCTTTCAGGTGGCTGTAGAGGGTGAAAAGGTCTACCCTCAGCCTCCTCTTCTCTAGGGTAAAAAACCCCAGTTCCCTCAGCTGCTCCTCAGAAGACCTGTGCTCCAGACCCCTCACCACCTTTGTTGCTCTCCTCTGGACACGCTCTGGTGCCTCAATGTCTTTCTTGTAATGAGGAGCCCAAAACTGAAGACAATATTTGAGGTGCAGCCTCACAAAGTACAGGGGAAGGATGACTTCCCTACCCCTGCTAGTCACACTATTTCTGATACAAGCCCAGGATGCTATTGGCCCTCTTGGACACCTGGGCACACTGCTGGCTCATATTTGGTTGATTGTCGACCAGTATCCCCAGGTCCTTTTCTGCCAAGCAGCTTTCCAGTCACTCTTCCCCAAGCCTGCAACATCGCATAGGGTTGTTGTGACCCAAGGGCAGGACCAGGCACTTGGCCTTGTTAAACCTTATACAATTGGCTGCAGCCCATCGATCCAGACTACCCAGGTCCCTCTGTAAAGCCTTCCTACCCTCAAGCAGATCAACACTTAGATCAACCAGCTTAGTGTCATTTACAAACTTGCTGATATAATATAATGTTCTGACTTGTCAGAGTTCTCATCACCCACAATCTTACCTTTCAAATCTACCCAAGGTTATTTGGATGGTGGCTTCGATGTAGTGATTAGGCAGAACATCAATCAACAGTTGATAAACTGTTCAGAAAAATGTGACTATAACTGCAAGTTTAATGCTTCTTTTCTTGATTTCTGTTGCTATTTCAGACATTCCTCTTTATTATTAATAAGAGACATTGTCACATTCTTCATTTTCAAACTTCTTTTTTCTGCTATTTCCATTATATTACTCTAGACTTGTCTGAAAATCGGTATTGTCTATCATTTTATTAAAAAAAAAAGTCAGTACAAATTTCTTGGGTGGGGCAAACCAAAATTTTCTCTCTCCTAAGATCTATAAAGGCTCTACATTTTCTTTGTCCTTCACTGTATTTCTTTCCAATGGGTCTTCAAAGACCATTAACATGTTAGATGCTTGCTAATCCTAGATGTCTCCCATTACTTTCTCTTTCTTCCCCACATTTCTTTCTGTCTAAATAGTCCTGCCAGAGCTTTACCTCAGAAACAAAAGAAGACAAGTGGACAACTGTAATTACAATGGTATACTAAAAGGGTTGAAAATCTTGAGCACGTTAGAGAACTAGATGGCCATTAGAGACCATAATAATGCAAGAAGTTTTGTGAGAGAATTTGACTGAAATGGTAGTATAAGCATTAAAACTCGGGCTGATTTTGTTCACTTTGTAGATCAGCAACTTGGGAGAGACAATGTTCAGTGTCTTGGTGGAGTTTACCAGACTTAAAAAAATGGACCCAGTCAGCACAGAGACAAAAGAGAGCAGAGTTCAGAATGACTCAGAAAAACAGCAGCTCAGGTTGATAAGGGGCTTTACTGAGACTAATGTAAAGCGATGAGATTGTTGACAGATAATTCAGAAAATAAATGTACAGAGAGATCTGCATTATGGCTAAGTGAAACAGTTGAATAAAACCTGAAAAGTCCAGTATAGTGATTTTTTTAGTAGTAGAAGGTATAATTTGAAAAGTTTAATAAGACCACTAACCATAATTTTAAGGAACATGTGTTAGACGGGTATTGAGGTTAGCTTCACAACTGTCGTGGTTTAATCTGGCTGGCAACTAAGCGCCACACAGCCGCTCGCTCACTCCCCCACTCCCTCAGTGGGATGGGGGAGAGAAAGGGACAAAAAAAGTAAGACCCATGGGTTGAGTTAGAGACAGTTTAATAAGAGAGAAGAATAACAATAGTAATAATAATAATGGTAAGAGAATATACAGAATATATAAAACAAGTGATGCACAATGCAATTGCTCACCACCTGCTGACCGATGCCCAGCCCATCCCGAGCCACGATCACTCCGCCCGAGCCACAATCACACAGCCTGAGCTGTGATCGCTCTGCCCGCGACCAACTGACTAACCCCCCCAAGCATGATGTTATATAGTATCGAATAGCTCTTTGGTCAGTTTGGGCTAGCTGTCCTAGCTGTGTTCCCTCCCAGCTTGTTATGCACCTGGCCGAGCAGGAGAAGCTCAAAGAGTCCTTGAGTAGTCTGAGCACTACTTGGCAACAACTAAAAACATCAGTGTGTTATCAACATACTTCTAGTACTAAATCCAAAGCACAGCACTATGCTAGCTACTACAAAGAAAATTAACTCCTAGCTGAAACCAGGACAACAACTTGTATGGGATGACATTGTGATAACGCTCCCTTAAAATTTGCTCTCCTGCTGGAGGACATCCTATTATTTCATACTTCTCTTTCAGCTACACAATGCCACACAGGAAAATAATTCAATCACATCTTAATCACTAGGTTGAACACTCTTTATTCTTGTAGATTAAACATGAAGATATCACAAGGGGAGATATCAAGATATAGAAAACTTGGATGGAAGCAAAAAGAACAGATTTGTCTGTCATAATCTACTAAAAATTTGCATGTGGACACTGTTGTCCTCATGTATTATTCCTCTTAAATGTGAGTTAATTTTCCTCTGCCAAAATAACAAGAGGTATGCACGCAATTCTGACAGCAATGGCAGAGTAACTAACAGTTTGAAAATTTGGTTGTAACATCCAGAAGAAAGCTTCATAAATTTGGTGAATGCTGCTAATTAGTTTTATTTCCTTGAAGAAAAATGTTATCCATTTTCCACGTTTCTCCATGAAGATCTACCATGCAAAGCGTACCGTTGAGAAACAAGTTATAGCTCTCTAAGCCTTTGCATGGCCATCCACCAGGAAACTTTTCACACAGCTTAATGTAGGCTGAATATGACAGTGATCCACAGAAGTCTCGCTGTCATTTAAACAAGCTACTATGATAAGGATAGTCTGATTGTGCCTCTTCATTTCCTTCAGTGTAGTAGGCGTCTCAGACTTTGGAAAAACATTCCATGGGTACACCTGAACTTTACAGGTAATATGTATCATTTATTATACAAACAAGAATTTGGCCATTTGAGGTATATAACAAATATGTCACGTGGTAACAAAAACCCTAAAAACTTAATCTGTGTTGGACTAGGTATAGTTTGTTGGGGTTTTTTTAAGTGTGCTGTAAATGAAGTAGTTGATTATGTTGTAACCACTGCAGAAAGGAATTAGGAGTATAACACACACACACACACACACACACACAAAAGAGGAATGGTCTCATTAAAGACAACTTTGCATAGGCTGTATGCAAGAAAACAGTACAAAGCAGTGCTCAAATGACTGGTACCGTAAACTCGCAATGAATCTTGGTGCTGCTAGTACACATGTCAGTAGACAGTTTGTGAGGTATGGAGTTACCTGCTCTTAAAGTGACTTAAGAATGTTGTTAACAAAGGGGGCAACACATGAGAACAATGCAATGAATTTCTTGGATTTTACAGTTACATAGTTTCTCTAAGAAAGCAAAAGCATATTTAATCTTTTTGCCTTTTCTTGCTGTAATTATTCCTTTCATTGTTTCTAAGATTAAAAAATAAGCAAGTAAAAACAAATACTACTGTTCTATATAAAGGTACGTTAACAGATTATTGACAGATGATTCAAAACCAGCAAAAATATTGCTGTTGAAAAATGATGCATTATTTAAAGAAATAAACACATTAAAATTAAATCACAGGTAGTAAAAGTATTTTGTTACTCACCATAACAACATTGCTCTGTGTTCATCATTCTAAAGAACAGTCCAGCTGTTTCAGTATTGTACCATTATGAAGGGTACTGAGACTACTATGTATTATCTTGTGTCTTTGGACCATTTTCACATTTTTCTTTGGGTAATTCTGTTTTTAATATTATTTAAATCTATGAGTAGCTTTTCCCTAGTCCAGGCCCACACAGTGAGCAACTGACCAATGTATATATTGTAAACTTTGTGTCACTTAAATGAAGATTTATGATAGTGAGAGATAAAACATACGTAGGAGAGATTCAAAGTATTGCTGCTTCAGTTCAATATGCATTTTTCTTCCTTCTGATTCTTAATTTAGCAGGGTATTCTCAGAAATTATTTCAGTGTAACCATTTCTTAGTATAAAAACCTTCAAGAATTCTTTCTGGGGAATCAAAACATGCTGGAAACATTGACCTTACTTAACAAAAAAAAAAAAATTTAATTTTATTTATTATAGTAGTATTATTTTCTTCCCAGAAAGTGTGCATGTGTATGCAAATCTGTAAATTTTTGTGGATTCGTAGGTGAAGGCACACAACATTAAACATAAGATTTTCAGGAATGAATTAAAATCCAGCTCTGAAAGGGATGAGAAATATCTCATCTTGTACATTGATGAGGCACAGATTAATTTCCTAAGGCTTAAGTGGGTGAGCAGAATCCTAAAAGTCTTTTTCAGAAGAGGCTTTTCAAATCTTTTCAGGAAACATTTCAGATTCCTGCATCTGTTAATTTGTTTTTCTCTTTGAAAATAATGAGAGGGGGGGAAAGGAATGTTCATGTAAACAAGGGAAAAATGCAATTGCTTAGAGCTATTGTTCAATCTTGTTTCACACAGCCCTATTAATACATTGCAGTTCTGATCTGATGAATTTCTACCACTGCTGTGAAATCATTATTTAAATATGCACAAAAGCATACCATCTTTAGGGCAATTTTGCTAGGTAGATGGATTTTCATCAGGTTTTTAAAGCAAGACTATTATGTAATTTTTCTCTTTCAACAAGAGCATCTGAATCTAGTGCACTGGAAGTAAAAGCTGTTATGAACAATAAATCATCAGAGATATTAATCCCAGTAGTTCCTACATTTTAAGATGTTTTGCTATAACAGTAGGCTACCTTTCCCCGTGAAAAGCTATGATTGCTTACATAGCATGTGTACAAATTAATCGCTAAAATGTCGTCAGTAATGGGTTCATTGGGTGGGAGGTGAAACCCTGCACTTGTTCCTATTCATGACTGTGAGCTTTGTCTTTCATCTCACAGTTTCAGGGATATTTAGCTTATGTTTCCATATTATTTATTGTCTGAATAGGATGAGGTTTCTGCAAACATAAATTTCAGTGTTTAGCAAACACAAATACTTCAGAAGTTTAGCTAACACAAAAACATCAAAAGTTTAGAATTCTTAGAGAAAATAAATCAATCATAGAATGTTATAATGAGTGTTGGCCTGTCAGAGATTCATACTTTCTTGACATCTTCCACAGAATTTCCGTCTATTAAGTCATGGACAACAAATTAGATTTATTTATTCTAACTATTACCACATGCCCACACTCTTTTTTTTTTTTTTAAAGCACCATCAAATCTTGAAAATATATGACAAAGATAGAATTTGTTACTTTCCTGTCAAAGCTGTTTCTGCTATTCCTTTGTGGCCTGAAAATGCTAAGGATCCTAAGAAAGTAAAATTCTTCTCTTGCCATATGAACTCTCAGAGGTTCTTCATACTGAACATATGCCTACCACTAAGTTATACCTTTCCACTCAACAATTTTCTTTTAAATGAAGTAATAGAAAGGGCTATAGATTCCATGTAGAAAATAATATTTCAATACTTATCTATCTAATTGAAGTATTATTTTAATTAGAAATGGTTTCAATTCTAATTGAATTTTAATTACAATTATTTCAGTTTTTCAAGCTAAATATTAATTTCAGTAGATCAGTAAGTATTCAGTGATGGCCATACTATTTTCATGTATGTTTAACTAATTTTGAGATTAATCCAGAAGTTCATTGTGTTTATTTCACCAAATCTGATCGTCCTTTCTGTCTTATAGCAGTCTCAATGTTTTTAGATCCTCCCCATTGCATCTTAAGGAATCAGTTTCAAATTTCTATGCAATATATAACATTATGTTAAAGAATTATGATGAAGGCTAATTAAAAGCAAATTTCTGAAATGATGTAATTTCTTTTACAGGTCATGTTATCTGGTGATCAAGGTGATCCTGACGTTACTTTGCTGTCTAGACATTATTTTGCATCTAGAATTAATCTGAAACAAAACAAAACTGAAAGCCTATCTCTGCTCAAGCTAGTATTTGGACATGGAAGCACTTTATAGTAGACAGTGATCATCTATTTTTTATCTAATCCCTACTTGTTTTAATTGAAAGAAAATTAAAATTGCCTGGAGCTTACCAAATGCCTTTTCCTGCATGCATTGCATGAAACATGCTGACTTCTTAATGCCAAGTTGGAAAAAATACGTGGTCTGTAATTTGGTGAAAAAACCAAAAGAAAGATCTTTCTTAGTTCCAGAATTTTTAACCACCTTTCTTTTAGAGTGAATGAGCAAGGCTCTTCTATGAATAATTAAGCCTTATTTATACCCTAAGGCTGCTAACATTCCTCCTGTATTATTTTTTTTTTTTTTGTAATTAGAGCCACTGTCTCCTTGTGTATGACTTGAAAAGATTATATTCCCTATTGTTTCACAATAAGCTCAAGCAATGGTTCCAACCTAAGCTTTAACTTCCTCTCTTGAAATTAGCATTCCTGAAAAGATACCATATTAAGTCTCTGAAAAATAACTTATATCACCCGTCCATTTCTATCCCAGCGTCTGATTGGCCAATGATTCTGTTTCATTGCTACAGACTTTTTATCTGACCTAAATGTGTGATTACTTAATTCCTTGCCTTCTGCAGCTCAAGGCCCTGCAGGACTCCTGCATACCTTGACAGTACAGAACTATGTTGGGTTGCTTTTTTTTTTTTTTTAGGGTAAGCAAATCATGTTATGTTTTATATTGAAATAAAATAACTTGGTTATAAAAACTGGAAGGATTTTCCTAAATCCTGGAGTCCCTAAATTTCTGAATAGTGTGATTAGAGTTAAATAAAGTTGTGTTATTTACCACAAAGAACTAATTTCTGCCCTGTAGCATAATCAGCCGTGGTTAAGACTCTTCATGCAATGCATGAGGAGAGCAAGGGCTAGGTTAGCCTGATTCACCTTCAGGCTTCAGGATCATATAATTTAAGATTATGTCTCCCTTTCAAGAGTTGTGTTTTCCAGTCAAGAATTCATGCTTGAATGAATTATTTTCTGTGACTTATTTAAGAATATTGTTATTAAAAAGAATTATTAAGAATATCTGATTTTTCTTTAGGACAAATTAATCAATCCAATAATTTTTTGCTTCTTAAAAAATGAGAAACATTTTGAAAAATTACATGTGTCTTTGTATATATTAAAGTTTTGAAGAAATTCCTTACAGCATCTGAAAAGACTTATTAGCATGTCTGAAGAAAGATTACAGGACTCTGTACACACACATGTAAACATAATAGCATTGTTTAATTTTGATAGTGTTTTTATCTGTAAGCTATCAAACAATAAAAGAACTCATTTAAGATCAACATTATTTTCATTCACATGCTTACTAATGTTACTAACATTTAATCTCCATCTTATTGATCTTTATATTTTAGTATTTTACTAGAAGATTAATTTGCCAGGTTTCTATGGTGGTCTATGTTCTCACAG
The DNA here is from genome assembly GCA_017310255.1 of Butorides virescens. Classification (NCBI taxonomy): domain Eukaryota; kingdom Metazoa; phylum Chordata; class Aves; order Pelecaniformes; family Ardeidae; genus Butorides; species Butorides virescens. Next base: position 139,637 of record JADKXX010001399.1, on the reverse strand, counting down.
TACAAATTTACAGGCTGTGAGTTTAAGGCAGTACTTGCTGAGACTGAAACATTTCCTTCCGTTAAATTCTGTTCTGTTCTGACACCTGTGCTAGTCAATTAAAAGACTGATCACATGTACATTATGATCATTATTCAGCCTAGAAAATCATAAGTACAAAGTAGCCCAGTGGCCCAAAACACCACTTTTTCTACCAGGCTAATAAAAACATTATGAGTACCTGTCCCAGCTGCAAAATAGCAAAAATCATTTGCTTAAGCAATACCACCAGTGAACATATCAAAAAAATTAGCTTATCATAGTCACTTTCACAGCATAACATGGACTTGGTAGCATCTTCCTCATGGTTTTCTGTAGCACTATCAAAAAATTACCAACAATGAATGTCATTGATGTAGATGCTGCAGCAGCAGTTACAAAGGTTGCAACATGTGTGCTCTAGCTTTTTGCAGTCACATCAAATATCTACCTTTAGTAAGGTTCAAATGGTAATCATTTTGGAATTATAAAAATAAATTGAAACAGATAAGGGGCTTTAAGCTTGCTGTATGAAATACCCTGTAGTATCTATTGGCTCCCATGTAATGAAAATGACATTTGAGTAAAAGGTTAAAAACCTACTCACTTTAGGTTGATCATATTGTACAAAGAGCCTACAGGATTAGCTATTTCTATTACTTATTAATTTATAGCCCACTATTATGTATCATAGTGCTTTACTATAGTCAAATAAGCCATACTACTGTAAGAACAGTAAGAACTCTCATGCACTCCACACTCAGATAATAGGCAATGCACATTTTATTTGATACGAAGCAAAGTCCCGACAAGATGAAAATCCTAAGGTATATTTTTAATGCATCCCAGAAGTCTAATATTTGTCAGAAAAGCATAACTTACAGGTACAAACCCCAGAGTTTTAAACAAGAAGAGTTCTTTCCTAGAATTGCTTGAAGAATTTATTTTTCCTAAATATTGATGTATAAAATAAACCTGGTTGGAAAAGAAAATCTCAAACAAAGTTTATCTTGAGTCAGATAGAAAAAAAGTGAAAGCTTAACGTGTTTAAAAACCTTGAAAGTGTTGTCCTTCAATTCAAAAGGGCCAAAAATTCATCTTCAGGATTAAAAGAATTAAAACAACTGAGCAGCATCTGATACCAAAAGGAATCCAGAGCATAAAATCATGGTTTTGAGCCAGATATATGAGCCAGGTCTTCCTTTAAAAGCTGGAATAGTTCATTATTCTCAATATTGTCTTATACTACAAACATTTCCATAGTTTCTACTCGACTGTGATCTAGGTACTGCTCTACCATAGCAATTTTGTCTCAATTTATCATTAATGTAATTTTTGCAAAAGAAAAATATATTGTCAAAATTTACTGGATTGGAATGAAGAACTGAGAAATAATTTTGTGTTTGTAGACATCATTTTAATTTTATATACCTATCTGCTATCTCAGAACTTTTGTCCTTTGTGTGACATTTTATTAATGTGATAACTATAAATTCCTGAATGGCTATTTGTATTGTCACAATGTTATCTCTATTATCACACACTCCAAGAATTTGGTGAACTAGTCAAAAATATAAATAAAGCAGCTAAAAGCATGGGAAATCATCATCACAGTTACACACATAAGCATATAAATTTCATGGAACAAAATGTGATGCTATGATGGCAATTGAGAAGGGTTCTGAGAGCAAAATAAAAAGCAGTGAGATTGTAGGTTAATTGTATGTTAATTGTAATCAATGTGAAATAACACTGGCTGACTATGCCCTGCTGTGGTAGTATTATTTGCTTGCCTATATATTTTTGCTTTATTTTACTGAATGGAAAGTTCTGATGGATTATAAACACCACCCTTAAAAAAGCAAGTTGAACTTTGAAAAACAAATAAGAAGTAACCAGAAAATGGCTTGTTTTTTGGTTTGTTTTTTTTTTTTTTTATTTGAGAAGGGTAACTTAAACCTTACTGTCTTGTTATAGAGGTTTTTGCATGGATGACACTCATGACTTTGTCAGAAAGGAATGTAATTTCCTCATTTGGGCCAAAATCCCAGACAGGCTGCATCACTGTGTTCCTACTTATATGAATGTAGCAGTTGCCTATTGCTTCTAGTGCATCAGACATTTACATGGTTGTGTAACGGTCTGATGGTTTTAGACACAACTATGGATATTTTATAAACGTCTCTGATGAACAATTTAAGATAGAAAATGAATATGCATAATTTCAAATTAATTCGATTTGGGGTGTTTGTGATCATAGAATCATGGAATGATAGAATAGTTTGGGTTGGAAGAGACTTTCAAAGATCATCTAGTCCAAACCCACTGACATGGGCAGGGACATCTTTCACTAGATCAGCTTGCTCAAAGATCCTTCCAACCTGACCTTGAAAACTACCAATGATGGGGCATCCACAACTTCTCTGGACAACCTGTTCAGGTGTTTCACCACCTTCATCTTAAAATATTTTTTCCTTATGTCCAATGTAAACCTACCATAAATCAGTTTAAAACTATTGCCTCTCTTCTTGTCACTACAGGCCTTGGTAAAAAGTCTCCAGCTTTCTTGCCAGACTCCTTCATATCTTGAAAAGCCACAGAAAAGGTCTCCCTGGAGCCTTCTCTTCTGCAGGCTGAACAACCCCTACTCTCTCAAACTCTCTCCAAAGGAGATCTATTCCAGCCCTCTGATAATTTTCATGGCCCTCCTCCAGACTCTCTCTAACTTGTGTCTTTTTTGTGCTGGAGACCACAGAACTGGATGCAGTACTTCAGGTTGAGTCTCACAGGAATGGAGTAAAAAGGTAGAATTTCCCTGTTGACCATGTTTCTTTTTATGCATCCCAGGATACAACTGGCTTTCGGGGCTGCAAGCACATATTGCCAGCTCACGTCCAGTTTTTCATCCACCAGTACCCCCAAGTCCATCCCTGCAAATCTGTTCTCAATCTGTATTGATACTGGGGATTGCCCCAACCCAGGTGCAGGATGTTGCACTTGGCCTTGTTGAACTCCATGAGGTTCACATGGGCGCATTCCTCAAGTCTGTCAAGGTCCCTCTGGATGGCATCCCTTCCAAGAGCATATCAACTGCACCACTCAGCTTGGTGTCATCTGTAAATTTGCTGAGGGTGCCTTCAATCCCACTATCTATGTCATTAATGAAGACATTAAATACTGTTGATCTCAGTATGAACCCTTCAGAGACACCACTCATTACTGGTTTATATTTGGACAATGAGCCATTGACTGTAACTCTTTGGAAGCAGACATCCAGCCAATTCCTTATGCAACCTATTGGCCATCCATCTGTGAGAGAATGAGTAGCCAGCTAATTGTCTCAAAGCTTGCTCCTTTGTGTGGTTATCTGAGAAGATCAGCATTGCTGCAGGCAAAGTGGCTTGCAGGCTTGCTGAAGCAGCCAACCACGACACCCAGGCAGGGCTACCTGCCCACCAAGGCATGCAGTTTGAACAAAGAACAGAGAAAGCACAAGAAATATATGAGTAAACATGTGCCTTAGGCATGCAGACTATAAAGGGCCACTGCCTCAAACCCCCTCCGGGAGACCACTGACTCTGCAAACAACCACTGAAGACCCTGTGGGACCAACAGCTCCGCAGGTGATCACTGGGGCCTCTGGTAACTACTGACTCCACAGGAGACCACCAAAGACTGCAGAAGCACAGACCCTTGGTACGTCACGGATCCATGGTGGTGACTGTCTGCACTCTTCCAGCTGGACCTCTTGCTTAATTTCCCATCTTTTCTTCCTTCCTTTCCTATCGCTGCTTTCTCTCTTCCCCCCAAATAGGTAATAAATGAGTGAACTTATGACATCTGACTTTGTTTGTGTCTTAATCTTACTCAAAGGGATCGAACCTGAAACAAGAGGTCGGTCTAGCCACCCCTGGCCTCCCAGACTCATCTGAGGTTGGCTAGAAAGCAAGGGGACCTTTATCTCATCAAAAACCCCTGAATCCTAACACAATCAAAACCATGTCTCTCCAATTTAGCAACAAGGATGTTGTGTGGGACTACATCAACAACCTTACAAACACCTCTTCCCTTGTCCACTGATGCAGTCACTCCATGCCCTTGGTAAATCCATGTTATCTGTATCTAATCACTTCCATATGTTTACCTTCTAGGAGGATTTGTTCCTTATCTTACTGCGCACTGAAGGTGAGGCTGACTGGTTGCTAGTTCCTAGGGTCTTCCTTTTCACCTTTTCAAAAAATGGGTATTATATTCCCTTTTTTCCTGTCTTTGGGGACTTCACCTGACTGCCATAACTTTTCAAATATGATGGAGAGTGGCATGGCAACTACATCAGGTAATTCTCTCAGTACCCTGGGATGCATCTTGCTAGATCCCATGGATGTTCAGGTGACTCAGGTGATCTTGAAGCTGATCTTCTCTTAAAATGGGAGGGACTTCATTCCCCCAGTCCCTGCTTTGATATTCAGGAACTAAAGACATGTGGGAAGAATGATTCCTAGTGAAAACCGAGGGGGAAAAAAACCTGTTGAGTACCTCAGCCTTCTCCATACTGGTTTTCCCTAGTTTTCCTTGTTTGTTTATTGGGGGCACATTTTCGTTAATCTTTATTTTTTGACCAGTGTACCTGTAGAAGCTCTTCTTATTTTTCACATTCCTTGTCAAATGCAACTCCCGATGTGCCCTAGCTTTCCTGATCCTATCCCTACACATTTGGGAAGCATCACTGTATTCTTCCCAGGATATTTGTCCCTGGTTCCACTGCCTGTGTATTTCCTTCTTACACTTTAACAGGTCTTCATTCAGCCATGCTGGTCTCCTGCCTTCCTTGACTGATTTCTTACCTGTGGGAATCGAAAGCTCTTATGCACTTGTGCTCTAAGAAAAATGTCCTTTAAGAGCTTCCAGCTCTGTTTTTCTCCTTTATTCCTGAGGGCAGTTCCCCAAGGGGTCTCATCCACAAATTCCTTTCTAAAAATCCACTCTCCTAAAATTCCATGTCTTGACTTTGCTCTTCTGGCCCCTATCTACCTACATACTGCAGGTGTGAAGGGACCCTTTACACGTAGCACAGAATATGTTTAATATAAATGATAATGTGTCAAGTCTACGTTCCCTTTCATCTCAAGAATTATATAACAGTTAAAATGATCTAGGGGAGGAAGTATACTTATGGGCGTACCTTAAGAGAATAGCACTGTCTCGAGCCAAAATCATTGTGTATGAAAAGCTGTCAGGTGATCTATCAGCCTTAAAACTATGCTGGGTACAAAGTAGGTTGGAAAAGTATAGAAAGCTTTGCACTGAAATATTTCTACTCCTCTAACAAGAAGGATAATTAAGAAACTTGCAAAATCAACTAACAAATTCCTATGCAAAATTTGGAAGTTCTTGCTGCAGGTGGACAAGGTTGGTAGGTTCAAAAGTGTCAAGTTCTGATTCAGAAATCAGACCAATTCATGGACAGTATGTCCATAAAATGTCTAGGTAAGGATATCCCTAATCCTTACAGAATCAGAAGACATCCCTCTAATATTCCTAATCCAGTGTTTGTGAATGCTGGTGGAAGATCTCAGAGAGTAGCCAGCCTCTACGAATCTTGGTAACTTATCTTACTGCTGTGGTTATATACCTACTACCACATTTACTGGGTTGACCAGCATGTCTAAATATCACAGGAAGCATTTGATTTCTGCTGCACAGTATGTTCACATATTAGTGAGTTGTGTTGCTTGGTCAACTGAAGGTATATACCAAAATTTTATAATTTTTGGACACACAAAAATTCCCTCAAAGGCTATAGACAGTTGTTTCAGCTCACATTACCAAAGAACACAGGGCAATTTTGTCTCACCCAGTGACACAGTAAACACCTATGCTGGCTCACGTGCAATCAGCTGCAACATTTTACAGTGCTATGTAATCCTTTACTATGTGTGTGACTCATAATGCCATACTTGACACATGGAAATCAAGTTAGGTAATTCAGAGCTCATAATACTTACTTTGGCCCCTATAGCTAATATAAATGTTAAGATAATCACACACATAATAATTAAAAAACTGGCAACCTGTAAATAATATGTGCTTGCAAAGTTAGCTCCAATTTCATGAGAAGAAAACATTACAAATGAATGCAGTTTCACCTGATGCAATTTAACCCTTGCAAAGCAACACTTGGTATCACCCTCAGGCAGACAGTTTCACCTCAGGAAATAGGAATTTTCCAGCTAAGTTCTTTAAAGCTAGCATAGTCTGAGACTTCACAGTGTGATCAATCACCTTCACCCTGAAGACATTTTGTTCAAAAAAGAGTCACAGATTGCTACTGTGGGAAATCTGTTTTGCAGTGGAAAAAAAGAAGATACACAAGTAATTCCAGAAAACACGATTCTTACATGAACGTGGCCCAGAAATTATCCTTGTTTGTAAGTAAATAATAAATAAGATACAGAAGAATCATGAGCTAATAATAAACTTGTAAGTATGTAACCATGAATAAATCCTATAATGTATAGGAGGAAGGTAGGAACAATGCCTAACGCTGTCTACACTGTGAAAAATGGGAGGACAGTCCTGCACAGGGAGAGCATAGATAAGTCTGTATAGTCTGCTAAATGTGATGCCTAGTTGTGTTTTAAGTAGTAACACCACACCCTTATAAAATGCAGAGCTTCTCTGCAGTTTCTTCTTCTAAAAGATGTAGACATGGCATTGCAAAGACATAATGGACCATGTGACATGTTGACCAAGATTACGTAATTTTCTCTGCGTTTACTTCAAGTTAAGGTTTCTTGTTACTGTTTTAGTTTCAGATTCCCAGCACAGGATTGTCTATGTACATTTATGAAATCTCACTTTCTCTGGAGAGAAATCATACATTGAGTCAACCTGAATCTATAAAATGATTAACAAGGAGTTAATAATTTTCTTATTCACTGTTGACCCTTATCACATTGTGTTCCACAACAAATTTTAACATACTGAAGTGATGACACTGCTTTCCTGTACCAATAGTGTGAAATTAAAAAATATATAGAATATCTGTGCCTTGGGGTTGTGAGTATGAGTATGAGGAACAGAATGATGGCTGGGGTCTAGTTTGAGTGTTGAAGTGTTATGACAAATAGGTTAACAAATATGAACTAATGAGGTAAGCCTGTATCCTGGCCAGCATTAATGAAAAGGCTGTTTTACAGTCTAGTTAGTGACTGCAAGGTGAACCACTCAGAGAAACCATATATACCTTGGCAACAACTTTATTATTTCATGGGTACAGTATTGAGACATTACTTTAGATCTCAAAATTTTATTCATTTTTCTGTGTAAGGTATATTCAACAGCCCAGAGTGTTTAATGGAACTTAAACAAAACCCAGTTGTGAATTATAAGGCTCTACACAAAAAATTCATTTCTGTAAGTTCTGATAGAGTAATGATCAGGCACAAAGTGCAGTTTGAATGCTTTATGATGCTAGCATAATCTCAAGTTAAATGCAAATCTTTGTTCACCCATTTTCTGATACCACTGTATTATGGAAACAGTACTCTATTTTTCAAGTTGCATCCTTAAGGACATCATACAGCCCAATTAAGGCAATACCGATACTAAAACCACTTTCTTTGTACACCTACACTGGTATAAACATGTGTATATGGGCATAAATGCTCCTATTGTGGATAGATCTTAAACTATCAAAACTTTAATCATTCTTTGATACAAAACTGTAATGAAAAGCCACATCAATGATCAAATAAAGTTTTAGTGGTTTACTAAGCCTACATTCTGGGCTTCTGACCATATGGATCAAGAATTGGCCTCTAATTAAAACAATGTGTCAGGACATCTCTGCCAGGTAGTCATTGTCTATTCGTCAGGTTGGGGAATTTTAGTTCTGCCTCAATACTGTATTTTTGATAAACTTTATAAAAAAAATGTTTCTACAATAACAAAAGTTTTCATACTGATTTTTGAATCATGTTCTGTCCACTGTGATTAAATCAAGCAATTGCTTATTTTGTGTAACTCTATTTGTTTGCTTTTATCATATGAGTACTAGATTCTCAGCTAGAACACATCGGTCTACTTTCAGTGCTAAATCTTCTTAAAGTGAATTAAAACCTTTTTAAGAAATTAAATTTAAAACAATAATTCATCTTTAAAGATCAAGCCCACTGAATTCAGTCTGTCATCTAACTCCATTCTAATCTTCAGAATTTAATCTCTATTGTGCAATTTTCTTAGAACTTTTTCTCTCATGCCAGTGTTTACTTTAGCCAGAAATATTACCTCTGCATATGTTAGTACTTTTTGCTTTAGCCAAAACTTGGGTTTAAAGCAAATTCTTATTTTTATAATGTATGTTTAAAAAGATGTTTTCCTTTAATCTGGGCCAAACTTTGTGTTTCATCTCAGGTATTCACTGACTTCTACTCCTGTCTGAATTCTAAGAAGGATGAATTGTGAGTTATTACTGCACCCTTTTTGAAATGCAGTGGAAGCTCACAAATTGGTCTTATTATCACAACTAAAAGGATGTTAAGTTTATGAAATTTATAAAATCATATAAGTGAATGTAATCTACTAAACTAGTCATTCATGTAGACTATACATCAATGCTGACTATAACCAAGGACACTCAGAAAGTTATTTTACTTTAAAAGTATCTTTTCCATTTATAAGGTAAAGTGTACAAGATCCCTTCCATAAAATTCAAAGTTTATTTGGAACCTGACCTTAAATCTGCCAAAATCAAAATTATTACAATGGTATCACAGATTGTTTTCCAGAGGTAGAACTATAATGCCAGAGAATGTGTCATACAGCATATATAAATGAATTTTTAATGTAACTACTTGAGGGACTAACAGCATATTCTAGTAGCATGATTTCAACTATTGGATGTTTATCTACAGTCACTGCAGCTTTCCTGTTGTTGGAACCAAAATAAGCGTTATTATGAAGTTATTAACCTTGAGATCAGAAAAGACAGGGTGAATAGGAAGTTACACCTGGTAAGAAAGCACCAGAATAGTTTGAGTTCCACAAGACAAAATAGGCAGAAAAACAAACTACGTTGCTGAAGGAGTATCTTTTTTTCGGTGATCTCGCCAGCAGAAGAAACAGAATGATAAAAAAATGCTCTTTGCTAAAGAAAATATTTCCCTCATTCTGATTCGCTGGAATGTGTCTGGTACTTCCTATTCTGTTTCCATTTAGAAAACAGTTTTCTGTCTGGTTTGATAACACTTTCCTAGGAATAATTTATGTTTATGTCATCTTGATTTTAGGATTATGTCCTGATTTTGGCTGGGATAGAGTTAATTTTCTTCCTAGTAGCTGGCATAGCACTGCGTTTTGGATTTAAGATGACACACTGATGTTTCAGCTGTTGCTAAGCAGTGTTTAGACTAGTCAAGGACTTTTCACCTTCTCATGCCCTGCCAGGGGCACAAGAAGCTGGGAGGGAGCACAGCCAGGACAGCTGACCCCAACTGGCTGAAGGTGTATTCCAAACCATATGATGTCATGCTCGGAGGGAGTTGGCCAGGGAGAGAACAATGGCTATTCAGTTATGGGATGGATGGTGAGAAACTGCATTGTGCATGACTTGTTTTGTATATTCTATTCTCTTACTATAACAACAACCACAACAACAACAGTAATAACAATAATAACAATAATGATTTTTCTCTGCTGTTTTAGTAAACTGTCTTTATCTCAACCCATGGGTTTTACTTTTTTTTTTTTTTTTTTCTGATTCTATCCCTCATCCCACTGAGGGTTTTCTTTTATCATGAGTAATTCAATGCAGTTCAAAGAAGCTTCAAATAACATACTTGACAAAATGTGTACTTTAAGTATCAAAACTTCATCCCCCATCTTCAAATGAAAAAAAAAACAACAACTGGTTAGAGTTTTCCAGAGGAAGGTGGTTAAGCTAGAAAACTTAGACTCCAGCTATTAGACAGTTACTGAGAACTTTCTAAGAAAATCATTTGACTGCAATACCAGTAAAGGAAAGCCCTTCCCTTCCCTTCCCTTCCCTTCCCTTCCCTTCCCTTCCCTTCCCTTCCCTTCCCTGTAAACTCTTATCTACCTGGGTTCACTGTACAAGAAGAAGCAGACATCACACAAAATTATTTGTTTCATAATGAGCCAAAAGAAGTACTTTTTCATGTAGGGGAGGAACTGGTGGAGCTAGTCACCATGGGTTGAATGTTGTAGATGTTGAAAGCTTACATTGGTTCAGAAACCAATTAGACAAAACAATTAAAGAAAATCCTTCATGGCAAATAAACAAAAAAAATTTAATAAGAATTAGCATATTTACAGGATCTGACTTTTTCAAAATTAGAAAACATCCCTTTTCAAAGGCTATGTTTCATATAACGTCAGTTGTGTGAAAAAAACCACTTTTGCTCCTCTTAAGAAAGGGCATGGAATCTGCCAGTGTCTAATACTTTTCACATGTTCATATAGTATTTAACATTTATATGATCTTCTAAATTAAGAATACAATAACCTGATTCAAAACCAACTGAAATGTCTCATGTAACATTTTCTGGATATCTATGATTTTCTTTGAGAATGAAATTTGATCTAAAATCAAGAAAGATTTTCACAAGTATAATTTGCAGACTATATCTTCAAACAGCATTATTGTTTTCTTTAATTTGTCTCATTTTGAAATTATTTCAAATATGAGAAGGATGAATGAAGAAGTTGTACATTCTATTTAGAAAACAAAGTTACAGTTGAGTAAAACTGCTTTATAAAAATAAGGATGGCCCTTCTCTTTCTCCATATTCAGTGATACAACTTTTTACCATACTTACTGGATCATGTTCATGTGTATTAGCTGGAGTCAATAACTTGTAAACATACAGCTTTTATATATCTTCTCAAGCTGAAAAGACAGGCAAGAAGCATAGTTCAAAAAGAAGACATGATTAACCCTGCTTAGAGCTTATAGGTACAAAAATAGGTGTTTTGGAGTTAAAAAGGAAGTAAATAAGTACACACTAGTCAAAAGACACCAAGAGAAAAAAGAACAAACATTGCTTTAGAGGGACTGGAAACATTTGAGACTACTTTTTCTCCATTTGTTATAGTTGTCAATGTAATTCTGTAACTGTAGTGGTAGCCATACTTTTGAGGAAAATTGGAGTGACATATACTTTAAAAAAAGGTGTGATGAATAATGATTAATAATAATTTGGAAAATATAGAAAGAGTAGACCAGGTGTCTCCTATACACACAAGTAACTTTCCAAGATCAAGAGAATGTAGGTTCCACCATAAAAATTGGTGTTAGAATGTGCTTTGGAAGTCTACAAATTACATATAAATCTTGTTCTAAATCTCATCCTACCTAATGATGTATGCACAGGTTGCTTGAAAATGCAATGGTTATGATCATGTCACCACTTGCACAACAGTGGTATATTAAGAACATCTTCCATTTTATTAATATCCTACATTGGACAAGGAACATCATACAGCTTGATAGCAAAATAATTCCTTTTTCTGAAACACCTATAAGTATGCTTGCTGCATATTGCATTCTGGAACTGAAATTCCACTGTATTTAATTCTAATGGTAAATAATTTTTTTAATAGATTGACACAACAATTTTGTAATGTATCTTATGCAAAAGCTGAACATGTTTAGTTACAACATATTCTTAAGCACTGAAGTGCATATTGTCACTAATATTGTTTAACATACTCAAAATCTTTCAAGCATAGAATTGAACAATACAATTTAATGTTTTTATTTCAGAGTATCTATTTCTCATAAACCATTCTTCAAAATACAAAGAATCAGTTTGTAATGCATTAATTGTTTTCTCTTTTTTAACAGGGAAGGATGATCCGTGTGCACTGGGAATCCGTTGGAAAATATAGAGCTTGTAGCAGTCAGCTATTCTTTTAAGTATTTCAGTCATAGGTTCAGTATATTTTGATAAAGTGTTAACCTTCAGACATTTAGCTCTACATGTGGCAATAGCAATCTGTGTAAAATATGTACCTTTGGATTTTGAGATTCTTACTGATATGGGTAGGTACCTATGTTCACATAAATATAGAGAAAGCCCTTAAGCAGAACACTGTTTAAAAATAATACTGTAATAGTTTGTGGAAGTGATAGATTTCACAACTGACTTGTTGTATTTGCAATAAGAGTAAGCATACTTAGATTGTGAGCACATTGGGAAATTGCCTATTGAGTAAATTCCTTTTAGAAAAAGATCAACCATTTTATAACTTTTGATTGTGTGCTTAATTAATTGAGTAATTGAAGGCGATAGTGACTTTCACAATCACACTCTTAAAATCAAAGTTATCTTTTGGGACTAAGCCTATTCTTCATCACTCTTAATATCTTTTCCATTCCTCTGATGCTCAAACCTCAGTTCCTCTGGGGGGTTGGTGGCTCAGTGCAGCAATTTTCACTTACACTTTATCAAACATGCCCAACAGGCAAACATTAGTTCTCTCATGAGCTTGAAGGAGGTGTGTTTGCTAGAGTTTGATTATCCATCAAATGTTTCCCCAAAGCTGTAGGGAAAACCTACATTTTACAGCTCATTCCTGAGAAAAATTGCTGCCCAATGAAATCTGGAAAAGAGATGTATAGTTTAACATTTCTTGAGACAAGTGTGTTTGTGTCAGGTTTACTTTCTTTACATTCTTGTTATTTTGAGAACAAAAATACTTTGAGTTTCACAAGAAGAAATGCAAACATTTTTATGCTTAGAAACTTTTGCATTATGTACAGTCTTTTATGTTTGTTCAGCCTGAATGCAGAATGAAAAATGGGCCACAAATACATGGCATCTCTTTTAGATGTGGGTAGCCATTATCTTGTACAACATACTACAGACTCAGACTATTTACATTTTAGCTGCATCTATTTCATAATCTTTAGCAAAAAACCTCTCAGCTTTTAGTGGATAGCAATTCCAGGAGGATTCAAGGAGAGTCTTGAATACAACTGTGCATCATACACATTTATGCCTTTCTGTATTTGTGGTTGGAATTTCACTTGTTCCATCTAAGACACAATATGAGGAGACAAGTAAGGAAGACTCTGTCCTACAAAATTACTTGGTTTGAGAACTGAAAAATCCTTACTGCATAAGGCAAATCTCTGTGGAGAATAACATTGGGAGTGCCTGGAGCATTACTTGCTTTTTCAGCAGAAGCTATGGAGAAGATACAGTCTGCTATTCTATAGCTGAAATAGCCCTGTTACAGCCCCTCTAAAGATGTTATGGCACCTTTTCAAAATTGGAAAGCTCAAAAGGTGTTTAAATTATATCTGGTCCTTGGACATTAAGAATCTTATAGTTTTCTAGGTGTGCACTCAAGTTTCTTGAAGGGTAAGTTCTGTGCTATTGAATCTTCTAGAAATCTCATAAAATGGTCAGCTTGTCTGTCTTTTTCAGGGAATTTCTGCATTGTTTTGTATGTGGTATGTTGTATCAGGCCCATATGAAAGCTGAGGCTAAACTAAAATGTAACAGCTAACCTGCTAAGTGTATTTTCTCGCTATAGGCACATGATGCTAATTCTTTATGATTGCTGTCTATTGGCTTCCAGCTAGAATATAAGCTGTGGTTCAGAAGAAAGGAAAACTAAATAGCCTGAGAGATGCCTATTTAAATAATCACTATTCTTTCCTACAAAGATATCCAAAGAATTTGTTGACCCTGTTTCCCAGGAAGCAGAACTCATGGTACCAAAATAACATGAATTGTTTTACTTTTGCTGCAGATGGGTAGGGAAGTGAAGTTAAGACAGGGGGAAGGGAAATTAGTTGTTCATAGCAATTTGCCAAAGCTCTAAGTTTTTTCAGGTTTGTTTCAAATTTATCATTTTCCTCAGTGTAACATACAGCATATTTCAAAAATTGCCTGAGGGAATTTACAATCTGGGGTCAGAGTTTTTCCTTCCCCTTCCCTCTTTTTTTAGTATGTGAAATGAAAATAAATAAATAAAATTAATTTCTGTGTGGTTACATGTGGTTCCATTCTTGTCTGTATGGGCTTTTGATATATAACTTCAAGGCACAGAACGTGCAAGTCTAAGGGGGAGGAGGATCACTTAATTTCATGTTATTTTATTCCATAGCTTTTATCTCTCTGTATACGGGCTAAACTTCCTTTGCTTCACTCATACTTTTGTTTTCCTCTGGTGTTTGGTTCTGCTGTACCTGCATTTATTTGATAACCTGTGGCTTAAACATGTTTTCCTGTCTGGCGGAGGTTTCACTGTTTTCTGCCATATGTTGGCTTATATCAGATTATTTCTTTTTTGCCAACATACTGTTTTTAGCTGCTCAGTTTCTGTACTGGAGCGGTTAGACCTTTTCCTCTTTTTTTTTTTTCCTTCCTACCTTTCAGCAACAATTTGTTTTCTCCTGTTTTTAACCCTCGCTTTTCTGTAGTGCCAACTGTGAACACAACTTAACATATGTGATACTTCATTGCAGGCAATATGCTTGACTCAAAAGTAATATGATCAAATTAACAATCCACATCCTTTGAAATGACAGTGAAAACACATACATGATCTGACATGAATGCCAATGAATCTGTGATTAGTCCTTGTTAATACAGAGACTAACTTTTCCTCTTTTTTATGAGTTATCTCAAATCAAGTAATTCAGTGGTTTTTTGCTTATATTTCTATGTAATTAATTAATTAAGATCAATTTAATATTAAAAATGGCGTACTAAAATAACGATATAAAATTCACACATTTCATCAAGAAAGGTTGGCATTTTATATATGTGTTTATGTGTGTAGGTATATATGACGTTCTATTTAAATTTTTTTTTCAGAAAAAAATATTTGTTGAATTTTTTTTCTTCAAAGAGTGACTATTAAGACTGTAATATTATCATCACTTTAGTTACAATTGACTTTCAGACTCTTTTAGTAAGGCTGGCACTGCTCTACAACACCTATACTACAGCTGAGGAGCACTGCAGAAATTGCCTGTGCTGGCTTTAGTTTACTGGCTTTAGTTTACTGCCAATAACATTAAAGGTGAAGCATCTTGGTCTTGAGCAATGCTGCTTGACATGCTGGTCAGTGCTAGATTTATTAATTTTAAGAGAAAGTCTGTGTTACTAGAGTTATGCTGCTCTATATAGGTTATACTTGAGTTGACAGGCTGTTCTCTGTACATTCATTGTTCCATGTTCTTTTTGTGATAGCATGTTTAGCTCTTTCTCTCCCTTCTCTTGTTGCTGTTGTCAATATTTTAGAGGCATTCTGGGTTTTTGCTCCATAAACAATGTCCATTGCCCCTAACCTCCAAAACCTCAAACCCACTATTTGCCTTTTAAAATATTTACTTACACTACATTTTGTGAGCAATCTTTTCAGACAAATGTGATGATTTGTAGTAAACAAACAGCCATTGTTAGTTTAGAACCTATTTTTCTTATTGTAATACAAGAAAATTCAGTTGGAATGCAGTTAAAACTGCTTAAATGTATTTACCTACAAAAATACACTCAATGCATAAAGTAATAAAAATAAACTATATAATATAATTTGGAAAACTTTAATTCTCACAGTATTCCTTTAAGATCATGTCCATAATGATTCTTACTGGAATCTGTTCCATTTGCAGAGCTAATTACTTTGTTTGCCATAACTACAGGATTTGCATAATTTCCTCAGCCTGCTGAAATATCAGTAGGGTTCTCTTAAACCCCATGACTAAGATTTCTGTGTGACCTGAATCAATACAGCAATAGGGATCTCTACAAAAAAGAATAACTTCTGACATAAATTGCTTCACCTGCAGGCTTGTTTAGAAAACCTCATTTTTAATACAACTGTTCCCTCAGATGATAACATCAATGGGTTTTGCCTCTTTTTGTGTGTGTGTGCACACACCTGGTTTCATGGAATTCACTCTAATGCTGTTACCATGTATTTGCATTTCTTAACCTCGGTTTTGGGACGTGGTTTTGGTTGCTATTGATCAGGAATCTACAAACACGTATCCCTTCTATCCCTAAATTTTAAAGGAACCTTAACTAAAATGTTATAATTCTTCTGTTTTTCTATCTTTTTATTCACATTTTGTCTCTATACTTTTTGGACATATCTAAGAAATGGGCAAGGTATCAGAAGAGAAGATGAATTGCAATTTTTTTTTCAGAATGGAATTTACAATGCAGGGAAAAGGAAAGACTGATGCCACAAAGTCTCGATTCTAGGGATAAGCACACAAGATCATCTGCAAAAAAGGCCTAATTTTGTGATAAAACTACACAGAAATTGCATTAGACTTTGATAGTATCTCTTACTGCAGCTTTAGGACTTCTTTGTTATGGCATTCATTCCTGGTGAAGAGAATCGTGGCCTACTGGTGTTCTGTGAACTAGTGTAAATTGCCTGAGTGAAAATATGAAGACTGTATCACTCTTTCTTTCTAACAGAGAGCATTATGACCAGCACACTATGGCATCTGACAGAGATCTATCTCATCAAGAAAAGAAATGTGAAAATAATTTTGAGTTAATTATGTAATCAAATAATAGAGTAACTTGAGGTTGAGTTTCTTGGTTTGGATAAGACTATTTGTAAATATTTATATGCACAATTTTAAAAATCAATTTACACCTTATATCTCTTGCATGGTACATTTCAGAACTTCAGTAGAAAATTATTCTGGTCCATTCCTCGTTCACAATGTAGCACCTTACCTGTGTAAAAAATGAGAAAACTTGATGCAGCAGACCTAGGTACATACTCTAATAAACTCATTATATTTCTACTGTAAAAGACTCACAGCAGGTTGTGCAGATTTTCTTCTCTCTTTTTGGCAGTCTTGCAGTCTTGAAGACTCAAGAAATCTGTAACTTCCTTAGGTGATGTGTACACACAACTCCTGCCCTCAGCAAGTGCAAGATGAGAGCGTATTACTTCCGTGACACCCTCAAGTAATGAGTATGGAGAACTAGACGATGGATGGTGTTGGCTGTCCCCACTAATGTATGACCAGTAGAGCTTGAAAAGGACAGAGTTGATAGAATACCAATTTACTGTTGTTTTTAATACATATCTTTTTCAAATAGCCTGATTTCCAGTACTAACAACCATCTATTATTCCTCAGACCTACTGGGGAACAGACATGTACAATTACAATTTTCAGAAGGTTCTGAGAAAGCAAAGAAACTTTTAATACCATACAAGGAACACTTGTTTATAATGTGGCCTTTAGAAATACTCTATCACTTCAAATGTGTTTTTTTTTAGAAGTGTTTTACTGATGGGAAGCTATTCCATGTGTTAATTTCAGCCGTTAATCTTAAACTGAAGTTCATATAGGGTACACATGCATAGAAAGCACCCTCAGATACTTCTTGATATTAAAAAAAAATAAATATGAACACTCTGGGGTTAATTTTCTGGTAATGTTCTTGATTTCCCAATTTTTCACATTAGAGCATATATACACATTTTTGAAAATAAATTATATTTCAGTCTATGCACTAGCATGTTACATCTTTTTTTTAAAAATAGCTTTCCTGTTCATAAAAAATTGGACTTGTATTTATTTTTTCTTATTTATTTTTAGAAAATATACTGCCATAATTTTATTTTCACAACTTTGGGAAAGGGATCATGAAAGTGATCCAACATCTGAGGAACCTGAATACACATAAGTCCATGGGACCTGATGAGATGCATCCCAGAGTCCTGAGGGAATTGGCCGATGTAGTCGCCAAGCCACTCTCCATGATATTTGAAAAGTCATGGCAGTCAGGTGAAGTCCCTGGTGACTGGAAGAAGGGCAATGTTGTGCCCATTTTCAAAAAGGGTAGAAAGGAAGACCCTGGGAACTACCGACCTGTCAGCCTCACCTCTGTGCCTGGGAAGATCATGGAACAGATCCTCCTAGAAGCTATGCTAAAGCACATGGAGGCCAGGGAGATAATTCGAGATAGCCAGCATGGCTTCACCAAGGGCAAGTCCTGCCTGACGAACCTAGTGGCTTTCTATGATGGTGTGACAACAACAGTGAACAAAGGAAAACCAATGGACGTCATCTCTCTGGACTTCTGCAAAGCCTTTGACACGGTCCCCCACAACATCCTTCTCTCTAAATTGGAGAGCTATGGATTTGATGGGTGGGCTGTTCGGTGGATAAGGAACTGGCTGGATGGTCACATCCAGAGGGTAGTGGTCAACGGCACAATGTCCGGATGGAGACCGGTGACGAGTGGTGTCCCTCAGGGGTCCGTACTAGGACCGGTGCTGTTCAACATCTTCATCAATGACTTAGACAGAGAGATCGAGTGCACCCTCAGCAAGTTTGCAGATGACACCAAACTGAGTGGTGCGGTTGACACACCAGAAGGACGGGATGTCATCCAGAGGGACCTGGACAGGCTGGAGAGGTGGGCCTGTGTGAACCTCATGAGGTTCAACAAAGCCAAGTGCAAGGTCCTGCACCTGGGACGGGGTAACCCCCAGTATCAATACAGGCTGGGGGGAGAAAGGATGGAGAGCAGCCCTGCCGAGAGGGACTTGGGGGTGCTGGTGGATGAAAAGCTGGATATGAGCCGGCAGTGTACGCTGGCAGCCCAGAAGGCCAACCGTACCCTGGGCTGCATCAGGAGAAGCGTGGCCAGCAGGGCAGGGAAGGTAATTCTGCCCCTCTACTCTGCTCTGGTGAGACCTCACCTGGAGTACTGCGTCCAGCTCTGGAGCCCTCAGCACAAGAAGGACATGGAACTGTTGGAGTGGGTCCAGAAGAGGGCTACTAAAATGTTCCGAGGGCTGGAGCACCTCTCCTATGAGGACAGGCTGAGAGAGTTGGGCTTGTTCAGCCTGGAGAAGAGAAGGCTGCGGGGAGACCTGATTACGGCCTTTCAATACCTAAAGGGGGCCTATAGGAAGGATGGGGAAAATCTTTTTAGTAGGGCCAGCTGTGTTAGGACAAGGGGTAATGGTTTTAAACTAAAACAGGGTAGGTTTAGGCTAGATATAAGAAAAAAAATCTTTACAATGAGGGTGGTAAAACACTGGAAGGGGTTGCCCAGAGTGGTAGTGGGGGCCCCATCCCTGGAAACATTCAAGGTCAGGTTGGACAGGGCTCTGAGCAGCCTGATCTAGTTAGCAGTGTCCCTGCTGACTGCAGGGGGGTTGGACTCGAAGACCGCTAGTGGTCCCTTCCAACCCAAAACATTCTATGATTCTATGATTCTATGATCTAGTAGTTTTGACATTAAAATAACTGAGCCACCTATGGAAGATAACTAGCTTTGTTTCTCACTTGGAATATTGTATTGCTAAAGTAACCTCTCCAAAATAAACTACTCCTGCTTTGTAAAGTGAGAGATATTGTCTATTTTAGCATTTAAAACATAAGTGAAAACCAACCATGGATGTTCTGTTATTATCTTATTATTTCCCTCATTTTCTTTTTATTTAAGAACCAGGTCAGTCACTAACATGCCTGCAAAATTATATGAACATTAAGGCTTTATGTGGAGCAAGAATGGAATTTTAAAATAATTTTCTTCTGTACTACACAGTTAATTCCACAAACATGAGGTGATTTCTACCAGTTTGTGCACCCTTCAAGAAATGGAAATTGTACATTGTAGAGATTGACGCTCTGTACTTGAATACTAATTCATAAGGTGAGTGACTCTTCTGGCTCTTGAAATAGAAGCATATGAAAATTGATACTTTCATGTTGAAGCTTTTATACAAACAACTCATGGTGACTACCACCAGTGTTGCAGATCTATTGTGAGGGGAATTCCTAATACTGTCTTAGGCCATTTATTGTGCATAATTGTATTTGCTAGTACAGTGCAGTAACTGGAGAAAAAGCGTGTCATATTATTGAGTCTTTTTAAAAAACTAATCTTTGGCTCTAACTGCCATTTTAGTTACAACTTGGGAGTGGAAAGAGACATGAGAAAATTGATATTCATTATTTTTCATCATAGTGTAGAATTGGGGTCACATTTGCCTGACTATCTTAAATAACTTTATGTTTCAATAACTTTTTTGAGGTGACAGTAGTTTGAATGGGGTGCTGCAAAAGAGTACCCTAAGCATTTGCCTATGAATGCACTTACATTTTAAAAATTCAGGGTGTACAATACTGAGGAAGCAGACAATGGATGAGACAAGGGGCAGGTCTGAAGGAGCCTGACTGCTTTCTGCTACTATCCATTCTCAGCCTATGCTGTATGAAGGTAACTCATACTTGCTTGAATAGTTCTTACAGGTTTAGTGAAAGATTAAAGAGACCTCCAGGAGGGAAGGTAAGGATAGGACAGAATGAAAAGCTATGGAGGCACAAACCAAATGGAAATTGTTCTGTTAACTTTAAACTGATTTGATTTCTCTAAAGTTTCATGTATGTCAACAAATCCTTTGCATGTTGTCTTTTATATATATGATCATATACATGAGATACTTTTTATTCATTAATGTATCTATATAACAGTAAAAATCTGCCATGTTTACAGCATGTAAGAATAGTCTAATTATCCTTTGTAAGTTACATATATACTAATTCTTGTTGTATTTGTCTACTCTCATACCATAATCCACTGAACTTCCATGCTGTTTCTTCTATTAGCAGTCCCTATATATGAATTGAATTTCAGATCTAGTAACTTAAGTATTTCTGTCAGTATCATGGAGGTGAACATAATTCTGTCCCAACTCTCCTTCTCCACATATACTGGCATAATGTATGACCAACATCCAATGTTTGGGATGGAATTTCACAATTCTCCTTTTTTTTTTTTTCTTTTTTTTTTACATGGAACAAGGAATAACAACCTGGGTTAGCCACATGTCTACTATGGAGAATGAAGTTGTAACATGCATCTCTTCCTTCTGGCAAACTATGATATTGATCAATTTTCACATTTTTTATTTGTTGGTAAATGATAAAAAAAGGTCAAAATAATATGCACCGTATTTGGATATTGGATTCAACCTATTTCAGTGAAAAGGATTCTCTTCTCATGTAAGCCAGTCCAGCATCCGACTGACACCAGATGGTCCTGTTTCTCCTTCCTCCTTTCTCTTCTCTTCTCTGGTGCTGAGACTTTTTTTCCCCTACAGTAAAATGAACACTAAGGAGACTGGGGAGACTTTGGAGGGCTTTTTGTCTCAGGGACCTGAAACAGATCACTACTAGACAGTGGACACCAACACTTTTAATGGTTTAGGATTTCATAAGGCAGAGTTACACATATAAAGCTACATCACAAGAAGATCCATTCTCCTCTTCCTTTGTTTTTCTCCTCTGATGCAAAGAATCATACTGAGAGCAGTCCATTGTTTTTCCCTATAATGACATGATCAACTGGCTCACATAGCCTTGTGGAATTGTCACCTGGCATTTAGGAGAAAGGCAGACTAATGCACATTTTTATAGGAAGTCTTGCTTTCTGAGGACCCAAACAGGTGTCATATTTATTCTGGGAATAAGTGACCCCAATTAGCTTCTTTGCTTTCATGGAAGATTCTTCAAGAACAAGCCATTGAAGCTCTCAGATGCAGTCTTCCTTTTCTTTCAGTTTATTACTTCTTTTATTTTACTTATCATGCTTTTCCTTTGCTTGTTTTTTTTCAGTTGAGTAGTCATATCTTCTAAGATAATGTTTCCATTTCAGTTGCTTCATTTAGAACCATTCAGCCATAATGGTTTGCAGTTTATAATTCATGTGTTGGTGAAAGAACAAAACTTGGACTGCAACTTGATCCCCCACACTCAGCATGACTGTAATGCTGGTACATTCTGTAATGGTGCAAGGACAGATGCAACTCCTACAATCCTATCCTGAAACATTTATTCTACAGGTTTCATTAATCCAAATTCTTGGATTGCAAAAAACTCATTAGGGAAGACAGAGCAATGTTCATGATGAGTGAGAGTCATCATGGTATTTTTAAAGTAGCTTATTAAGCTGGTCTGAACTAAGAATAATTTAAATAGCTTCAGACAAAAGAAGTGTGACCATTGTTTCCAGAATCAAATAGGAAAAGGTTTTATATTAGCCCTCCCCTAATCCTACCTAATTTCAGCTGAGTGCCATACCAGAGATTTCTCAGATGTGGCTAAGTTTCTAGCTTTTACCTAAAATATAAATACAACCAGTCATAAGAACATAATATATAAAGTTGGACACTGTAGTAATACACATATTTGTTACAGTCAACCAAAATTAAGATTTTAAGGGCTTTCATGTGTAAGGTGTAATAAAAAGAAGAGGAAAATTCAGTTTCTTTTACAATGTCTTCAATGTTTTCCTCTGTGCTTTCAGAAACAAATAACATTCAAATGAGGTAAAAACATTTAAAGGTAAAATTCATATGGTAATATATTTTAAAAAAGGAATTTTAAAACTATTAATCTATTTTTAGATTAATCTCAGAATTTATAAAATTACTTCCAGACACTTATTTTAATTCAGGTAACTCTAACATTGATTCAAATATTAGTACCCTGATTATAAACTGGTGAGAACTTTATTACATTACATCTTTTCTTCAGACAAAACCCCACCACAGAATAACTGAATGGTACTTGTGAAGCGTAGATTCTCTGTGTCACAAAGAATCCTTTTTTTCCATACCAACATTGCCTTAAAGTATTTTGAATTCAACCTTAATTAGCATCACGGTCTTTAGTTCTTTTAAAAATCAGGCCGTTTTATTTTATGCTCTTGGAATAGACTCCATATTGGATCTTGCCTCCTAGTACTAAGGATGGTCTTTGGTTTTGCAGCATCCATACATTTTTCCAAAATGTTTTCCAACTGCTTTATACAAGGATAAGGTAGATCTCTAGATAATAATTTTGGGTCTTAAACTAAGCTCCTGAAGAATTGTTGTACATGTGTTCCATTTACACAGCTGCTATTAATATAGATTTGGTGTTCTTATGGTCTTAATATCTTATCTTTCATTACAAAGCAGGTATGGCGATCTTGACATTTTTCACCTGTCCTCTAGCAATGGGTCCCTTATGGTTAGAGGTGAGTGCAACTTCCAGTGTGACTCTCAGCAGGAACATTAAGGAACAGAAGAATGCACATTTCAGCATCCAAAGTTGATTTTACATGGCATAGCTAGCTAAGAAAAGAAGGAACTGTCTGGTCAAAATTAACAAAAAAAAAAAAAAAAAAAAAAAGAGAGTTGTTTCATTGATTGCAGAATGTTTTGAGTGAGACTTAAACTGCATAATGGAAAATAAAACTTCCTCCCACCCCATGCCCAGCATGACTGGTTGCTTTGAAAGTATTTGAGATATTTCTTATGGATATATTTTGCAGATGAAAAGACAAAAAATAAGCAAGCTGTAAATATTTGAAATTTTGCTGTAATTTTGTTTCTTTTTACTGAAACAGGCAAAAGTCCCTGTCCACATTGTCTTATGGTATAAGCATATGCTTCTTAGAGCACAGAGATGTCCCCCTGAGTTGTGTCTCTCTCTTCTTATTTTTTCCCTATACAAAATTATAGAGTAATGGTTCTCCTATGTATTCTATTCTTCAGCTTGATTTTGTTAACTTTGAAAGAAGTACCGCATATGTAAAAAGACAAATATACTTGTTTTTATTCCATAGAGTGGTAATACATTTTAAATTATTTGCATACTATGGCATAACCTAAATTAGTCATTCCAGTTGTTAACAGTTTGACTTTTCCATTAAAAAAAGCTCTTATTGTGAAAAAAGAGGTAAGAAAAATAACTGTACTGAATTATGCCATGAACTTTAGTAGAAAGCAGAGACTTATTAACTAGAAGTCTTTGAAACAAAATCTTGAGAGTTTAGTGTTTGATACATTGTTCTCCAGGCTGCACTACTAAACTAAATTAATTCACATCAGAGTGCTGATATAGGGTATTCCATTAGTGAAAATATTTTAAGTAATAAAATGTCTCTTTCCTTTAAGGCCAGATAATGTTTATTCAGTTTTAAAAATAGATTTTCCACAGTCTTGCAGTGAAATGTAGCCAGTTGTTGGTGTGAGGTTTCTTTATAATGGTAACCCTATAAAGTTTCCACATCTTTCATAATTTTCAACTTTGACTTTACGACAAACAGTTTGATTTACAAAAAAATAGTATCTTGGTTTATTCAAACACTAACAGGGCTAATAAAATAGAAGTATATAGTGTCTCTATTTAATAGCGTAACACTATACATTGTCTTTCAATTTGTGAACACTTGCACACATGCTCAACTTCACCCCTTTGAGCACTTAGGTTGAACTCTAAAACTTGGTATGAAGGGAAAGAACAGATCTCACCTTGTACAGGGTAACTTGGATCTAAATAAGCAGGAGATCTTGTGTAATATTAAAGTCATATAACCACTCCTGCAGTTCAAAACTTAGAGAAAATCCTACTAGCTATATCACTGAACATAGAACTCTAACGATTCAGCAGCAAATATTTATATGCAATTGCTTTCTGTGGTAGATATGGTAGTATATGGTTATACCATATGTTAAGAGGCTTTAAGACAATTTGCCAAATGACAGCTTTGTATTGCTATGTTATTTTCTGACTTCACAATTTTTTTGGAATTGATTTAGTTTAGTTCTGGTCTACCTAACCTCCTGAGTTAGTAGTTCAATTGTATATCAGGACCTTTGTAGTCACTCAGCCATGGTATGACTTAGTCTTCCTAAGAAGGACAGCAGTGGTAAAATAAAATCCCCGTGACAGTCAAGCCATTTGTCCAGAGGCTAAAAATACTACTTATCCAGTTTGCTGATGAAAGGTCAAGATAATAATCTGCTTCTGTATATTTTTATGGGAGATAGAAGAATATGCTTCACAGGGTAGACATGTACCATCCAAATGTTTTATGAAACTAGGTATGTTATTCACATAGCATCACCTGAACAGTCTTTTATAACTGTGCTACCATCTGCAGTACTTAGTTAAATTATATGAACAGCCTGCAATACTTTTTCCTTTTGTACTGTTTTCTGATTATTAAATTGCATGGGAAAAAAGTCTGAAAATTATTTCACCATTTGCACTTATCTTAATCAACTCAATAAAAATTCTTTAAAAAAAGGAAAAGGTGGATTTAGGTAAGTACAAATCAAATAGTGTATTAGTATATGGGGAGAAAGTAAGACGGATGATCTGACAAAACTAATTAAAAAAAAAGAACATTGCTAAGACTAACTTGTATAATTCAGTTGCAAATTCAAAGGCAAAATTAATTTTTTTTCTTACTTGAGAACAAAACTACAACTTTCTATTGATTAATCTATCTTATCAGTACATATAAGACATATTTAAGCCCCCCAATAGGAAATAATAGTATTGAAATGGTGTTATTTAACCCTTCCACCTTGAAATTAAATTTCAAGAACCCCATAGAGATAGCAGAAAATCGGCTTTCCAATAAAACAAATTCACAGTTGTTTTTATAGTTTGTGTTAGTTTGCAAATATTGAATCCTCATTTCTTTCTTAATTAAAGCAAATAAAATAAAAAACTTGGCACAGTTTTGTTCTGAGTAGTTGCCAACATGTTAAGCCCAACATATGCTGAATATTTTATTCAAAAGTGATTTATTGGAAAATTTACCAATGATGGCAGACAATATTTTGCTTAAGTTTATTTTCTTTAATGTCAGCAGTTTTAATTATTAAATATTATTATGTACTCAAATGCCAAGAACATGTATGTATTCAAGCTTAACAATCTCCTTAATAATTAGATTATATAGGACTGTCAGTTCATAAAATGTTTTCCAAATATTTCTGTCCATTTTCTGCAAGTATCTAAGTTTCTCATGTTGGAAATGTTAACTACAATAATTATTTAACCTTTTTTTCTTTTCTTTGTTTTTATTTTAAATCTAAGAAGGAGAAGACAATTTTCCTTATCCCTACCTTAAGACAATATATGTTCAAATAGGAAGTGTTAATATTTTGGTTATTTAGAGAATATGTCTTCTCAAGAAAACAAAACAAAACAAACCAAAACATAACCACTAATGAAAGTAAAACCAAAGGCACTGAAATTAAGCAAGGGTTTGCTAAGAACTCACATTATGTGCCTGGTGCTACAGAAGATAGCTAGAAGAGAGAATATACCACATACTGCATATACTATATGCTGTACTATACTATATATACTGTACATACTGTATATACTATATACTGCATAAGGTAGTTTAGATGAAGTGCAAGTGATCACGCTGACACATAAGGCTCAGTATACATAAAGTGATTTAACAAGCTGAGTAGGTGAATATTTGTAACTTGGACTGATGTTTCTCCAACAATGCACAGAAACAAGGTACAAGCTTTCCTATTAGCCAGCTTGTTTGATCTTAAAGTAATATTTCCCTGAAAACATTCAACCTCAGTATGTACAAGAAGCAACCTGATGCAAGAACGAAATTTTAATTTGAACAAACAAGACCGTGAAGGTTGACAGACTTTTGTTAATTAAAGACTTCTGCTTTCTCAGCTTTTGCATTTTATGTCTTCCATGTCTTCCATTTCTTTCAAGCCTGTATATAGATCCTGAATAGAGTCCAGTTTCTTAGGTCTGTTCTTAGAATCATAGAATCATTTAGGTTGGAAAAGACTTTTCAGATCATCAAGTCTAACCATTAACCTGACACTGTCATTCTACCACTAAACCATGTCCCTAAGCACCTTGTCTGCCCATCTTTTAAATACCTCCAGTAATGGAGACTCAACCACTTCCCTGGGTAGCCTGTTCCAATGCTTCACAACTCTTTCAGTGAAGAAATTTTTTCCTGATGTCCAACCTAAACCTCCCGGGTGCAACTTGAGGCTATTTCCTCTTGCCTTATCACCCGTTACCTCGGAGAAGAGACTGACCCCCACCTCACTACAACCTCCTTTCAGGCAGTTGTAGAGAATGGTAAGGTCTCCCCTCAATCTCCTTTTTTTTCCAGGCTAAACAATCCCAGTTCTCTCAGCCACTCCTCAGAAGACCTGTGCTCCAGCCCCCTCACCAGCTTTGTTGCTCTCCTCTGGACATGTTCCAGCAACTCAATGTCTTCTTGTAGTGAGGGGCCCAAAACTGAACACAGGATTCGAGGTGCAGCCTCATCAGTGCCTAGTACAGGGGCACGATCACTTCCCTACTCCTGCTGGCCACACTATTCCTGATACAAGCCAGGACACTGTTGGCCTTCTTGGCCACCTGGGCATGCTGCTGGCTCATATTCATCCGGCTGTCAACCAGCACCCCCAGGTCCTTTTCTGCCAGGCAGCTTTCCAGCCACTCATCCCCAAGCCTGTAGCGCTGCATGGGGTTGTTGTGACCAAAGTGCAGGACCCGGCACTTGGCCGTGTTGAACATCATACAGTTGGTCTTGGCCCATCGATCCAACCTGTCCAGGTCCCTCTGCAGAGACCTCCTTCTCTCAAGCAGATTGACAGTCCCGCCCAATTTGGTGTGATCTGCAGACTTACTGAGAGTGCACTCAATTCCCTGGTCCAGGTTATTGATAAAGATGTTAAACAAGACTGGCCACAGAACTGAGCCCTGGGGGACATGAGCCGCCAACTGAATTTAACTCCATTCACCACAACTCTCTGGGCTTGGTGATCCAGACAGTTTTTTACTGAGCAAAGAACATGCCTGTCTAAGCCATGAGCCACCAGCTTCTCTAGGAGAAGCTTCATCAAACCTAAAAATACTGGGATGATAATTTTGTTAAACTTGGTAGTGAACAAGTTTAAATAAAATAAAATAATAATAAAAAAGCTGTTTCACTCCTGCTAAATAAGTGGAGGGTTGCCAAATTTCCTTTCTTTAATATGAAAATGCCAAAATGATGAATATATTGTGAATATATCAAATATAGGTACTATCCAACAGTCTGCATCAGTGTGGGAAGAAATAGCGGATATAAAGGATACATATGTGTCCCCTCCCATGCTGTGCATTGTGAGATGGGTGAATCTTTTTGATCCCCCAAGGGTTTGTATACTGATGAAAAGCTGATCTCTGCTCAGCAGAGCCACGTGGCCAGTAGAGTCACGACAATGACTCTGAAGAACAATCTAACTCATAACTTTATTAATTGGCAAACTTAACGAATTAACAAAGGCAATTTGGCAAAGGAAATAATTTTAATGCAGCTCATTGCAAGTTGTCCAAAAACTTATTAGGTGAATATGTATGGTAGAGAAGTGGAGAAAGAAAGAAATGAGAAAAGAAAAAGAAATGACAGGAGGATAGAAAAGGAGATGTTTCACCACCAATGGATTCTACGTGGCCATTCTAGATCCTTAGGTGATGGGTTGACAAAGACAAAACATGTGTACTTGTCCTTATGTAATCTCATTAGTGCAAGACCACTCCTGAGGTGACAACTGTCCCTCTTCTGTGCAGTCAAGAGTTCTAGAGAGTTCCCAAACTGGGGAGGGACGGGGATATCAGTGGGAAAGAGAGGGTCTTTGGTGATCACACACTCCCCTTGTGAACACCTTATTGACTGTGTGTGCTCATTTGCCCACCAGAAGAAGCCAAGGGGGCATCCCATCATCCTGCCTCTGCAGGGCTCGCCCTGTCCCTCCCTGTTCCCCCTCTGCCCAGGCAAGTTGTTTGAGACAAGGAAACATCCACTGCCTGGTCAGTCCCTGACAACATGAAACTTCAATTTGCTTTGGATATTTACCTGCATGTTTGGGCCTTCTGCCCTTTGTCTTGTTACCATCTCAACCACTGTTCTCTGGTTTCTCCATATTTTAAAAAGCAAAACAAAACAAAACCCATTCTGAGCTTGTTAGTACTCACCATTGAGTCTTACTAGAAACAAACAAACAAACAAACAAACAAAAAACCACACACCCCCAGCCCAAAACAACCAGAAAGCATCAAAAGGGACAGAAAGTAGGTGAAGAATAATGGAGTCACAGAATCACAGAATCTCAAGGGTTGGAAGGGACCTCGGGGGATCATCTAGTCCAACGCCCCTGCTAAAGCAGGTTCACCTAGAGCATGTTGCACAGGACATCATCCAGGCAGGCTTTGAGTATCTCCAGAGAAGGAGACTCCACAACCGCCCTGGGCAGCCTGTTCCAGTGCTCTGTCACCCTTAGAGTAAAGAAGCTCTTCTGCATATGCAATTGAAACCTCTTATGTTTCAGTTTGTGCTCATTGCCCCTTGACCTGTCTCTGGGCACTACTGAGAAGAGTCTGGCTCCGTCCTTGTGACATCCACCCTTAAGATATTTGTATGTGTTGATGAGATCCCCCCTCAGTCTTCTCTTCTTCAGGCTAAACAAGCCCAACTCCCTCAGCCTTTCCTCACAGAGGAGATGCCCCCGTCCCCTAATCATCTTTGTTGCTCTCCTCTGGACTCTCTGTAGGAGTTCCTCATCTTTCTTGAACTGGGGAGCACAGAACTGGAGACAGGACTCCAGGTGGGGTTTCACCAGGGCAGAGTAGAGGGGGAGGATAACCTCCCTCAAACTGCTGGCCACGCTTCTCTTAATGCACCCCAGGATACCATTGGCCTTCTTGGCAACAAGGGCACATTGCTGGCTCATGGTCAGCTTGTCGTCCACCAGGACTCCCAGGTCCCTCTCAGCAGAGCTGCTTTCCAGCAGGTCATCCCCCAGCCTGTACTTGTGCATGGGGTTAAGCCTCCCCAGGTGCAGCACTTGACACTTGCCCTTGTTGAACTTCATCAGGTTCCTCTCCGCCCAACTCTCCAGCCTTAACAGAATGGTTAAGGAATGTTGTACTTGAGTAAGGTACACTTACATTTCAAAGTAGTAACGTTTCTGAAGCCGTGTTCTGATTTCTGCTTTTATCAGACCTCTTTGGTTTCTGAAAGCTTCTAATATTAAGCATTAATATAAAATTATAATCAGGAGCTATTTTTACAGCATTTTTTCTCATTTGACTTTTTAATTTAGACATAAATTCATTAAACTGAAAGTCTATATAATGTTTGGAAGTCAATATTAATACATTTCTAAGATTGCTAAGATAAGATGGAGATGTGGCAAATTCGAAAAAAGGAAAGCTTTCATATTGAAGTTAAAAACCCCACTAATTTAATATTTGCTCAAGTCTGAAACTTCCATGGAGACCTCTTTCATTAAAGGGATTGGATATTTCAGAGAGTTCAAAATGAAAGGTATTTACTAGTGAGTGAATCTTGCTTGGATCCACTGAGTCTAATATATAATCTCTCATCAACTTTGATCCATACTGGCCAAATCTTTCACAGATTTCATGTCAAAATGCCACACCACCAAATTGAGAAAAATTTGTTTGAGGAAAATGCAGAAATTATTTATAATCTGGAAAAATCTTTCTGTGTCAAAGCTTAGGGCTATTGGTAGAACAGGTGCTCCAATTCTATGTTATTACTGCCTGTGCTCTCTGGGTAGATAAATAAAAGACTGTAGCATTGTTAAGCAGATTCAGGTACATTTCATTGAGGTAAGTTGCTGGGTAATTACATAGGGTAGTTACTACCACAAAAGAAACCTCAGTCATTTGTCAAGAATTACTACAAAGCCCAAGAACTTAGTTTCCCTTATATTTAATCTGGTATTTCAAAATCACCGTGTGACAAAATTTAGTAACAATAAACATCTCAGTGACAACTCTACCATGACTGTGCATGCAGTTTGGGTAATCATGTATGCAAATTGCAAAGTAGGTATACACATAGTAATGTGCATGTGTAAGAAACTGATTTATGTGCCCAGCAGGATCATATTTATTGAAAATGTGTGTTTAATTTCAATATGGTAAAATACCATTAAAAAAGAAGATGGTGGGCATTAACTCTCTTTGGTGCCACATTGTACAACACAGGAGATGCAAGCAGTAATGCAAACAGACAAGTAATTTCTGAGTTTCTCATTCTTTAAATGCTTCAGGAAAGAAAATATTAGAATAGGGAGATAATCACCAATGGAATTTTAATTTTGGGTGTTTTTATAAACTCAGAGACCACAAATTAAGCTCCAAAAGAGACCAGTGATTATTTAAAGGAAATTTATTATAATTGTTATTTCTTTCATTTCCTGAATTAATTTTAAGCAACATTTTGAAAACAAAAGCTCGTAAAGCCTATAAAAAGAAGACTAACAAATCAGCCCCCAAATCCATATTTTTCTGTAGATTAGAGACAAAGACAACACATGTTGACATTACTGAGAGGAAACATGCTGATCTGTCCCATTTGGCACCGCTGTTGCTCAGAACTGGAAAAAGGTCCACACTGCAGATGAAACAACATCTACTAAATGAAGCAACAGTTTTCCTCAAACACAGTCCTATCAATTTAACAAAACAGTCCTCCCTTTGATGATAAATTGAATATCTTTAATAATACTCTTTAAACCTCACAGGCATAAAAAGGGCATAACAAGTAAGGGGATGTCTCTGTGAGTATTTAAATTACAGGTACATACATGAAATTAACTGAATTGTAAGAAATCATCTTTCTGGACCCTGTCAGAATTTCACGTTCTCATAGCTGTGGTCATGTTTAGGTCATGTTTATGAAACAAAACAGTTTAAGAAAGACATGCTACAGGTTTACACTATTTTAATGAATAGAAAACCACATCAAAATAATACAGGTATACTGTGCTTCAAATCATGTCTTAAATCTCTCAGAAACAATGGTAACTTGCATATTTTAGTGAGTTTACATTGCTCTGACAGAAAAACAAGGTACTTTATATATGTGAGTATGTTCATGCTGTACCGTGGACTAGTTCAGCAGTTACATCTTTCATGTAGTCAACAAGACAAAAGTAATAATACAAGATTAGGTAGGTGTCACCATACTACCTGTGAGATTTCTCACATGAGCGATATAAACACTGGGCACTGGTTCTTAATGATTTTCTCTTCCATTATCACATTTTTCATTAGTTATGAAATTAATCACATCAACTTAATATTACATTCAGTGACATGCAGACCTTGACTTTGAAGGTCAATCTGTAATGATTATTTCCTAAATGTGATGTCCTTCCTCAGCCTTTATTGGAGAATCTACTGTGTATTTGTATTTACCCTGTTTTATGATATACTATTATATACAACATTACTCCTCACACCCAGCCAAGGAGTAGGTCTGGTTAATTAAAGGTTTTATTGCACAGTACAAAACTCCATGAAGAGTAAACAATAGCACACACAGAACAAATATGTACAGCTTTTCTACTGCCACTTGTTTATAACTGCTGAAGAATGTACTAATGGTGACAGCACAATGACCTTGGTCAGCAGTAATGCGTGAATATAGGATGAATTCTATGAATCATGTTTGTTGTTTAGAACATCTATATGTACAACATTTTGTTCATCTCTGTTACAATATCCAGTATTTGAAAAGCATTATGCACAGTAATGAGTCTTATCCCAAGGGTGAAAAAAAAAATTAATTTTATCATTTTTATTAGTTCTTTCTAGTAATGTATCTCAATAATATTTGTTACTTATAATTTCTACTGCAAAGCATCTGGATACAACACATTTATTGCTTATAAAGTATTTTCTGATAAAGCAAAATTAAAAGAATCTGTCATTAATGAATAAATATTTTCACAGCAAAATTAACAGTCAACAGAAAGGACTTCAAACGTATTGAATAACTGCATTTCCCTTGGACTTCTCCTGGAGCTGCCAATGATAACATTTTTGAAAATAAGGATGACAGGGATGAAGTAGAGACATTAAAATAAACATTGCTTCTCCTGAACTGTCCTTTTACTGCAAGTTGTATTTACCTTCAGAGGTTTCTCCACCATATTAGCCCTAGGTCTTTTTTGAGTGGCATGAAAAAATCCATTTCTACAGGCCATAAGCTAATTTATAATAGGTCAATGTATAATTTTCTTTTTTTCTGAGGAAGGTTAGGGCACAAATGCCCAGATCCTCTACTTCAACTTAAGAACTGACAGTTGTATCAGCTGAATAAAGCTGGTGACTTCCACCTGGCAGTTTGACCCAGTATCTGTTTTGCACAATGAGGTTCTGATCCATTATGACCCCAGTAAGAAAGGCACTCAGACTCTGTAAGGTATAATTTAAAATACTGTTTATTAGAACTAACATTATATGAAGAGAATAGCATAGAAAAGCTTATATCCTTTTGGATGCTGGGAGCCCTGGGTGGTGTAGCATAAATAGGACTCTGACCCACGTGCCACATGCCATGCAGTCCCCATCCATAGCAGGGTTTTCTCCCCTTTAAGTCAGTTGAGGTATTACAGCATTTTCTTATGAGGAAACAACTATTATTTCTATAGTCAAAACAAAAAGGCTGTTCACATAGGAACTTCTTGAAGCTCTTGTAGACAAAGGCAAGATCCACTGGTACCCAGTGGGAGGTGTCTGTGGGTTCCTCAGTTGAAATGCACTAGCTGAGTTTATCCTGATACCAAGGCATTTGTGTGGCACAACACAGGCCTGAAGGCCACAATGTACATACAGTTTAGTGCAGCATAAGTGTGGGCTTACCCAGATTAGCTGTTATGTGGGTCACTCACTCCTTGATCATCAGTGGTCTTCCTGTCAGGATCACTGCAGTATTCCAGGATGTCTGTGATAACCTTTGGAATCGGTATTTGATGCAGAACACCAAGAATGATTAATATTTTTATATTTAAAGCATGCAAGTTGCAACATATATTTCTGCTAATGTAACATAGCAGATGCTTAACAGCAGTTGAAAGTGATGGAGAGCTACCTGGAAGGACAGAAATACATTAAAAATTGAATTAAGTATTTCTATATTGTTTTTCCAAAGCTATCAGTGATGGTTAATCTAACTCTGTAAGTGTGATATGAAAAAACATTTTACTTGATATTGGTGGAAATCAGTGAAAGCACACTGACTTTCAGAGACAGAAGCTATGAACGTTTGCTGAAGGAGTTAATACATGGGACTGTGCTCAGGTATGAGTTTACCATAGTATTTTTGCCATCTGAGAAGAAAACTGACAGAGGCAAAGGGCAGAAATGTTGCATTTCTCCAAAGACAGTGGAAGGGCAGAAAAGCTTAAGGTGAGTGGAAGAAAGAGGTGGAAAAATGTATATGTAAATTAATTTTCACTTTAGCAGTTGGTTTTGGTTTTTTGGTGGGTTTTTTTTTTTAATCCAGATTAAATTATTTGCAGTTGGCCTGCCTGACAATACATTCATACTCCTGATCACCTTTTTTACAGGTGACTGTTGAAGTGATTTCCAACTTTTTTTTTTCTTAACAAAAAGATACACAATATGCATGTTTGTGATGTGTATGTGTCTTCTTTGCCAGTCTCAAGTAATTCCACTTGAAACCTGTCTGTATTAAAAGAATATGAGTTTCCACATTGTGAATGACAGAAGCATATTAAGTGGGACAACTTCCAAATGACTACTGGACAATATCTGGTGTCTGGAGTTTGTTTTACACCTTAAAAAGGATGTTTCATAAACAAAGTCTTAAGAATGATATCTTGAAAGTATTCTTACTTTTGAGTGCATTCATGCATCTCTGGTAAAGAGAACTGGGAAAACTGAGTTTATTATTTTCTGCATTTTTTTAATCACAAGAGCAGTTTGTTAAGGAAGATCCAGATAAATTGAAAACTTGCTCTTCCTGATGGGTAAAGAATATAGTTTACTGAGTTTAATCTCTCATACATAAGTTATCACTTTAAGCAAGTGTGTGGTCACAAAAGGTTAATCTGTATTGCTTTCATTGAGGTCACCATTGCTAATCTGATTTCCAGTAGCATAGCTCTGATCTAGTATTTCTGGTAAATACTTTGTTTCATGAAGCTCTTTCCAAAAGACTTGCTAAAGGATCCTTTAATGATTAAATAAGAATGTACAAGTAAAACTGTTGTTTGCATGATTATGCAGTCCTCAGTTTGCTGAGAAAACAAAATTTATAGAAGATGGCAATAGAAGGTAATGGAAGATAGTAAAAGATGGCTGTTTCTGAAATTTTGTTGCTGTCTGATTTTTTTTTCTCTTTCTGTCTGAGCCAGGATAATGCTAAACAACTGAACTTATTAATGAAATTACCTGAAGGAAATAGACACAACTTTCAAGGAATATGTATACACATGCCAAAAATTCATTGTTTTAGCCAGCACTAACATTTTGTATTACTGTTAATTATTTATTATAAAATATATCAGAGGCTTTATGGA
This sequence comes from Butorides virescens, assembly GCA_017310255.1. Classification (NCBI taxonomy): domain Eukaryota; kingdom Metazoa; phylum Chordata; class Aves; order Pelecaniformes; family Ardeidae; genus Butorides; species Butorides virescens. The sequence continues at coordinate 104,401 of JADKXX010001399.1, read as the reverse complement.
TGTCTGCAGATCCTCAGAACTTCATTAAAAGCCCAAAAGGAATTCACATAAGCCACAGTTTTCTGTTAAATACTATATATACATTGTGGGGGGAGGAGGGGCAGGTGTTTCGTTATGGTCATGTGAGCTAGGGCTTTCGAGGCCAAAACCATTTCCATATAGCATTTCTTAAAGAAGTTTTTACTCTCAGGTCTCTGGAAGAAGAGGACAGCTTCACCTAACTCAACAACAATCTTTGCTGACCCACGTCAGAGGAGACACCACCCTCCTCCTGCTTCATTGAGGACAGAAACTTTTTATATTGTCAGATATTTTCTCCACCTCTCCCTCTTAAAGACTTTCCATCTAAATGAAAACAATTTAAACGCATTCCTCACTTTCTTCTGGCCTAGGAGACTTTTTGAATCTGCAGAGCAGGAGTCTGGCCTCTGGCTTGATTCCCAACACCTGTGCCTGATTATCTTTGAGAGCAAAGGCCCACCATTCTCCTAAGGCCGTAAGTGACCTGTTAGAAACCCTGATGTACAAACATTATTGATGTTCAGTTCCTCAGTTTGTCTCCCCAGGCTTTGAGTAGTAAAAGGTCTATGGCATGCTGTTGAGTGATATTAATCCATTCAGTAGTATATAGTGTAATTTTCTCTAACCTTTTTCTTTTTTTTTCTATGCTTACATGAACATCTAAACAGCACAGCGTATATGTTGTGTGAACTCACACTCACCATGACTGTCTGCTAGAGTATGCAATAGAGATTGTCTGCCTGAATTCTTAGATTGCTACAAACAAACCTGGTCTCGGTATTGTGGACCACTAGCCAGGAAGCTGTTTTGCCATCCTTCACTTAACTTTTCACCACCTTTCCAGTTTTGATCAATTGACCCCATTCTCTATTATCACAAAATATGTTTGGGATAGGTCTTTGGAATTGCAGGAAGGATCTCTTTCAGAACATATCACAAAAAAAAAAAAAAGCAATTAATACTAAGAAAGCTTGTATGTGGAAAAAAAATAAACCATTTCTTCTCATCTTGTTTGCACTGTTCTGCTTGGAAATTTCTAATTTAATGTTCTTAGTGATCAGCTAATCTCCTAACAATAGTTAGATATTTATTCTTTAGCAAAAACTGAGGGAGATTTCCCTGTGCGTTTAACTCTCATTCACTTTTCTCAGAAACACACCTTTGGACAAAGGTTTTCAGCCTAATAATGTCTCAACATGGTGTGACAGGAAAAAGGCACAGCAATTGGTTTTCATGTGTCTTGCATTTTGTTTTTAAGAATTTATTAATGTCTCACTTTGGTCTTCATGTGTACTGTGTAACAGATGAATAATAGTAAAAATATGTTTCTTTAACCTCACAATCTACTTAATTACGATAAAGTCAACTGTGGAGAAAAATAACTGATTTTAGGGGAAAAAATAAGTTCCAGCATAATTTGTGGCAGATTCAGCCAATATTTTTGACTAATTACAAACATAATCAGGATTCTGGAAATGTCACATTTTTTCTTGAAATATTTAGATTGAAAATTTTTCTCTAGAAATGCCAATTGCCATTTTTAAATAATTTCATAGAAGAAGGTAGGTGGAAGAAATAATTTTTTCTTAACTCATATTGGAAATAGAGGTTTCATTTTTCTGGAAATGTCCTTCTGTTTCAGAACTTAATTCTTTTTTTGGGTGGTTGGTTGGTTGGTTTTCACCACTCGATTGGACGAACCATTAACTGATCAGCTTTAGAAACATGATCTATCCTTAGATTAATGGTACAGAAGTGAGCTTAGTAGATATTAAAATTACAGCTATTCATTATGGGAGGAGATCCACATAGAGAATTTATCTTTCTTCATGTGGCGGGAAACATTGATTCATCATGGGCTTCTTTTAGTGAGAATCCTGCTGTCTGGTAGACACACTGCTCATTTCTGGTTGCCTTTGAAGCTGCCTAAGAAAGACCTCCTTCCCTGGAAAATTTAACAACACCGATGAACCGATTATGTAGCTCTTTTTTTTTTTTTTTTTTTTAATATTAGTGGAAGTTTTGCCTCAGCAAAAGAAATGAGGTTATCTCAAGATTTTTAATATAGCCAGTATTTCCTAACATTTTCTATAGGAAATTGATAGCAAACAGAGGAAGACTAGTTAGTTATGTAAAGAAAGAGAATGATTAAAGAAAAAGAATGTTTACCATACAATGTAACAAACTTATCCTGCAATAAACCATTTATGAGTACCATCAAATTGGACATAGTCATATAGGTCTAGGAATAGAAACTACAAACGTTTCGCAGATGCAGGATGGAGCCTCAAAGTATACGTAATACATGCACACACATGCCCTTCCTTTATTATTGCACAGATTTTAAGAATCTGTCAAAATAATCCCTCCTTCCATCACAACAGCTAAATTACTTTTCATAAGCTTTTAAAAATTAAAAATAATTAAGATTAATGCAGGCTGTACTTTAGTTTTTGCATGATTATTTGATCAATCTCCCTCCAAGAATGAATATTACAGAATATTTAAAAAATGATTTTACAGTAAATGAAATGCCAGAAACAATATATTACATTTCATAAGTTGTACCCCCTAAAATCATAATGCTGATTTATTGCTGTGATCTACTATTTAAAGCATGAATAAGATCTATTAAACTCTCATTCCAGAAGGGATATTTTTATTATTAACAGATGCATTCTGACTGGGGAGTCTTACTCTATCATGAAACATGAATTTTATTTCATCATGCCTTTATTAATTATGTATCTATTGGGATTCAAAGGTGGCTCTGCTGTAGGCTTAGACCTTAATTTTTGACTCATGTTGTCATCAGCTCCATACTTGGTTCTGGTCACTTTGTCTTCAATGACCCACTCATTATTATTAGCTTTTTTCCTGTGTAAATAAAGACCAGACTTCTTCCCTGAGTGTAAATGATCTTTTCCTCCTCCTATCTCTTTTGCTTTGATAAAAAATAAATTTTTCAAAAATGGGAGGACACTCTTTTTTCCCACCTCATTTTTCAACAACAGAATCATGGCATTTCATTTTTTTAAGTAAACAAAAAATCCTATTTTTCATACTGACAGCAAAGAGCAGTGATGTATGAACCCGAAAGTCATATAATGACTTATCCATGATAATACTTGAGGGAGCATCCATATATTTTTAATGCAAGTCAAAATAATTTGGTTTGGCAATGCATCGAAATCCTTGTTTTTCAAGCTGTAATATGTTATGTTTCAATTTCTATGGTGTGGATCCATCCTTAAAGATTAGAATTGTTTTGTAAATTCCATGGGAAGTTTCAGAATAGATGAAGTAGTTTTAAAATATCCTATCCTCTTATTTTAGTTTGGGAAATAGTTTCCATTCTAAGGTATGTCTTTTTGCTGCAACTTGCATCTGGCGCTATAACTTTACAATGCTGATGAATTTTTTTATCAAACCAAAATTTTAAGTCATGTTTTGAAGAAATAGTCTCATAACTCAGTGACAATTTTTATGGTACATACTCTTGAAAAACTTAGTGGTATCTGCTTCAAAATTCAAGTAAAAATGTTTTAACCATAAAGGGAATTTGAGGAACTAGATAATGTTCCTCTTATTTAAAAGTTTATTGAGTTATTTAACAACTTCACTCTATCTCTCTTAGTGCTTCTCACTAAGGCAAGAAGGTTTAAAAATGAAACACCAATTAAATAAACTTTAAAATTAAGATTAACACTGCTGGCAGAAAATCCTTGTGGTAAATGAATATTCAGCTGGTCTACTGGTACTCTCTGCTGTTTTTACTGATGAGTATGAGGCAGGACAGAAGCCTCACTTTCAATTCTGTCCATGGTGGTATAACTTGGAGTTTGATGGGTTTGTCAGATTTACTCCTGGACTTGAATATCAGAGTCTCAATGCTTACCTGCAAAGCACAACCTCCTTTGCCTGGGATGAGAGAGTGTAGTTTTACTGAAGGTGTAAACCAAACTTTTTTATGGCCTTAGAACCAACTTCCGTCTATCTGTCTCATTTCTAGAAATGAAGCCAGTTCCTATTATAGGTAGAATATGTGTACAGTTTTTGCAGCATGCTATGGGTTGAACACTTCTGGTGATTGCTGTGGATGGGTGGGCTATTATTTCTTTTCAGTCTTTTGAGAGGAAGTGAATATCACAGTCAATGTAATTTCTGCTCGCTCAGGTGATCTAATGGGAGGCAACGACTCATTAAACTTCTCCCTTCTTAACAGAGGGTGCTGACTGATGAGCAGGGAAGTTTAAGATGACTGACTCGCTGTTCACTTCTGCATCCCATATGCCCTCATGTGATAGAAAGCCAATCTTAAAAAAACCCTCAGTTCCATAATCCTGGAGAGAATTTTGAGATGGGTATCTTGCAAATAATTCCCTCCTTATTTATAAGTAAGACTCATCACTAAGGCCAAGTTAAGAGACAAGAGATTTAATAATTTTAAATTTCCTCAACACTTTAGTATTTTCTAAAAATAAAAATGAATGCTGCAGTTAGACTGGACATCAACTTTGACCAAATGTCTGAGGGCTGGAACTGAAACATGGAAGTAGACTGAAAACAAGCATAACATTCATAGCCAACTAGCAAAAAATATGCTAAGGATTAAAACAAGTTCTAACTAAAAGCTATCTTAGCAGAGTAGTTAATAGTTAAAGTCACTTAGAATATGGGGAATAAGGAAACTGTTGAAGGCTTCTACTCAAGTTTTAGCTAGATCTCTGGCACCCCGTTTTTGCTCATGGAGTACTTTGTATGCTTACTTGATAGCAGAGCTGCAGAGAGATGTGATGTCACCAAATGTCATTCTTGGCTTTGAGGGGGGCAGTCAATATTACAGATTTAAGAAGGAATGATTTAGCACTAGTCAGGGAGACAGGGAAGAGAGAGGCAGAATGAATAATACCCTTAGTCTCAAAATGTCCCCAAACCAGAAAAATAGCTCAGGAATGATTGTTGTGAATTATAGCACATGGAGAAGCTGATTTCTGAGGCAGATGGTCCTACACTTTCCTGCACAGTCCTATGTCAGTGCAGCCGTCATCAGGTGTTCTTTCTTATGAAAAGCCTGTCACTTGAAAAACAAAAATTCAAGTCATGGCAATTTTGAGGTTTTGTTGGTAAAGAAGGATTGCACTTGCCTAAACTAATACAAAGGAGTGGTACATCTGTAGCACAGCTTGGACTATGTACCCTGCACGTTGTGGTAATCAACACTGGTACCCCAAGAACAGTCAAAAGCCAAGAGCCCTCAGTTGTTCACATGTGCAAAAGCTCTTCACACATACTCTGTTTTTCAGAAATGCATGGGCAGTAACCATGATTTTATTAATAGGTGTGCAGATAAGAGAGGCAGGTGGCAGTTAAAGGAAATAGTGTGAGTACAAGGATAACTAAAATAACATGCCCTAGTAAGGCAGTCAGAAAACTCTCATCTGAGATGATGGTTATGGAGTTTCAGGAAAACAACTGTGGACTTCTAAGGATATTATTTTATCACCTATTTCATTCTGGATATAAATAGTCAAAATGACTAGTAACTTATCTATTCTTTCACGACCAAAATATCTGAATTAGGGACAGGTGGTTTCTGAGGTGAGCTTTGGGACCCGAAACTTTAACCAATAAAGAGAAGGGAAGCTGGGAAGGGAACTGGTAACTCTGTAATAACCTCCATGGGGAGGCAGGAGCTCTGGGCCAGCTATTTACTGTCTTCCACAGATAGAAAGCTTACATGCCAAATACATTATTTCCCAATAATACAGATCTGGAAGTTAATTTAGAGAAAGCCATCCCCTAAGAATCTTGACAGGTGGGTTGGTGATTCTTATATTCAGTTCACTATTGACACTGTTACCTTTCCCAAGTAGCTGGAGGGTCTAGGCAGTGTAATAGAGACTACCTGGTTTGTGTTCGTCATTTTTCAGATGACCTGCGCCATAAGGAGTATTGGAAATACTTACCAGATAACCTATAGTAATAGTTAGGGCCTAATTAACCCAAATTTATGCAACCCTCTGCCTCTTTCATACACACACAAGCAAAAATGCACACAAACTTCATAAATTCACATGAAGGAAGTGTGCAGCATATATTTGAAGTAGTGCAATAAGTGCTTTAAGTCAATTGACAAGGATTAATACAAAAGCCTATGAATAGCAATTATACTTTTTAAAATTAGAGTCTTATACCTAAGTGGAGACATTTACAAAGGAGTTTTCTGCATTTGTATCCTTTTTCACTTTATAAGGATAAGGAAGTTAATAAGGTCCTTTGCTTTTCCATGTACCAAAGAACAGCATATTTTTCCTTGACTTAAGAATGTAAAATCTTTTTAAAGCGGCAAAAAAAAGAGCATCACTCCTACCCCCAAACCAAACCTCCCCAAATTGCATCCATTAGGGGCATAACTACAAACAGATTTTATTTAAAAAACAGAAAACCTCTAGATATCCCTCTCTCTCTCTGATGCTGTTACATGAACAGTTTTCTTTATTCCTTCCACCGTGTCCAAGATGGAGCAATGAACAGAAAAAAAAAACCAACTAATGCAATAAAACCTAAGACTTTTAGATAGTGTGACCCTGTCCTATTTTGTACAATGTATACTTATACTCCACTGTTCAGGTAATGTGACACAGTTAAAGTTACAAATAGATTTAAAAGCTCATAGAACTGCTTGATGGGTGAAACCAAGGAAAAGAAAAGAAAAATAATTAAAAGCAAGTATTGACATTGTGCAAGGCATACCTATTGATATTATCACTATTTATTACAAGACAGAAGCAAAATTACATAAATATGGGATCCTGAATACAATAGAGTAGAATAGAATAGAATAGTATAGAAACAGTCAATATATGGGTCTTTAATATATAACATTTTTATAATGATTATTTGTCTTTATGGTGTAACTTTTATTGCACCACATTTCAAATAGGGATTTATTTATGTATACCTCCCACAAAATATTGAGGGAGTCAAAGGACTTGAGTACCGTTATCTGTACTGTGTCATCAAACCTTTATGAGTAAGCCTCATAATAAAAAAAAAACATTAGCTAGGACTTCAGTTCTGAGATCATGCAGAATAATGACTTTTTAATACACTTAGCAGCATTAAATAATATGGGATGTGTTGGATGGAAATGACAATCTTTCATTCCTGAAGTATCAACTTCAGTGTGTCCTTTTGAAGCATGGGCAACTGACAACTTACACCTTCCTCTCACACCCCTTCCCATTCCTTTACTTTTACATTTCTTTGGGGTTTTGTTGCAGGTTTTTTTGGTGGTTTTTTTGTTTTGTTTTGTTTTGTTTTTATGAGAAGGGGAAGATTGCTTTCCATAACTAAGCTGTTCTTGAAATGAACCTCCTGTTGTAGTTTGTTGGAAAGTCCTTGTGCTCAGATTCTGTTGGCGACTTGAAACACAAACAGAAGGCTTACCTCAGGGAATCCGCCATTCTTTATTCTTTCTTCATTTTAATAAGATGAAGAGCTGAAGACATCATTCATTAAATCTGGGGGAAGGAAAGGAGAAAGAAATAGTTTCTCTACACTGTCCTTAATGCATTCTATCTTAGAGATACTTTAAATGGGTGACAGTCCCCAGTCCACAAGGGAAGCAAATAACCATCCATCAATTGCAAAGTCAGATTACATTCCTAACTGTTACCAGGAGAACCTACTACCACTACTTACATTTCCCCCTCTTTCTATCAATGTAGGTGTCACTCAGGAAAGAAAGCAATGTAAATAGGCTGAATTCTGATGTTAATGGAGGATGATGGTTTTCACTCCAAAAAGGCAAGGAAAGGGATGAGATCAGAGCACGCTGTCATATCAAAGCATCTGACTATGTGATAAAAAACACTAATAATTTAGGTGGCAGATTAATTATGATTACAGCAAGGAAGAATCAGAGTAAATTTTTTAGGTTGCTGTCTCACTTAGGTTACACAAAAAGATACTACTTTTTAAAAGCTGGATTTCTGATCAAGATTTTCAGATACAGGCTATATAAGAAATGGTAAAAATGATGTTACATGTGAAAAAGAGGCAAGAAGGGAAGGAGAAAAACATATTGCTGTGCTGAATCCTTATTAGACAATTGGATGGTGACATACTGCATTTATGACATCACCTTCTATGAGAAGAATTTACACACAGCTGGACAAAGGTTGGTGTCAGTGTAACGTCAGGTCAGAGAAACATCAGACAGATGGACTTCAGCAGGGACAACAACTTATCTTTCTGGAAATTAGTTCATGAATGGAATGTCAGTGAATTTTGTTTGTTCTTTTCTTGTTGAGCTGACAGCAAATAAATCCAAATGAAAACAGCCAGGGAGGAATGTTCAACTCTTTAAAAATATGATTTTAGTTGTTTAGTCCAATTAATTGTAATAAGTGCTGAAAGAACAAATTTCATTTCATAATGCGCTTACATGTCAAAACTAAAAATTTAGTTTGGTTAAACAGTTGATTTGAGACCAGATGTTTCATAGTGGTCTAATACACACTGACAATCTCCATCAAAAAATTTGTAATCAGATGGTTAAGGATAATATCATAAAACCTATGAAAAAACCAGGCAAAACCGAAAGACTGTATAAGTTGACATGTAACAGTCTGCCCACTCACACATGGTAAATTTATGAGTGTAATGGTAATGGGATTTATATCTGCAAATTCTCTACACTGTACAATGTTATCAAAAGATGTAATTCAAACAATCACTTTCTTTTGGAATACTATAAAAGCTCTCAAATACGAAGAGCAGTTAAAAATCAAAAATCCTCTTTATTGTGGAAAATACACATAGGAGAATATTATAAAAAAATAATTTGGGAAGAGTCTATCCAAACATATTCTCTGATCCTCTTGGTTTGTTTCCTTTTCAGCTAAAGCTGGCCTGAATTACTTTGGTTATTAATCACATTGTGCAGTGAATAGCCCAGATGTCTCTTTGTAATATCCTTCATTCTAATCTCTCTGAAACAATATGTAAGTGAGAATCGGGGAGTAAGCTAGACAAAATAATACTTGGATTCAAGAAGAGACAGCTTTTTTTTTTTTGATAAGAGAAGAATATTGTTTCAATATTCCTTAAAAATTTGAAACTAATGTCAGTTAATGCAAGATACAATAAAATAAAACCTCAAGTAGCAAAATATTTACAGCTATACTCAGTAACTACGATATCAGGAAGCCACTGTGATATCAGCAGTTTGTGACTTTCAGTGTTTTTACACAGAGATTCCTGAATTCATGCCAAAGAGCCAGTCTCTCACTCTAGTCTTGTCAGCACGGTACTGTCTCCAGGTCCATTAGCCCTGCTTTGGTGACATAAGTAAGTATTTCTGCAACAATGTGCTGATGATATCACCAGAAGATTCTCTTTAAGACAAATGTAGATGAATGTAGAATTTTGTTTCAGTACTTAAACCTGGGTTACATTGAACCTAAATAGGCTTTTATTTCTTTTTCTTTCATAAGTTCCCCTCCCACTTCCCCCTCCCAAATTCTGTTCACCTGAAAAATTTAGCTCCATTGTGAAGATTTCCTATTACTTTAATTTATAAACAGTATTTTGAACAGTGTTTTGATCAGGAAAATTAAAAAATCAACAACCCACCATTTTGAAATGAAGAATTTGTTTTAGAAATTGTCAAAAAGAGAGGCTAGGTGTTTTCAGGTTGCTCAAAGCCCCACCCAATCTGACCTTAAACATTCCCAGTGATGGGATATCCACAACTTCTCTTGACAATGTGTTCCAGTGACTCACCACCATCTTTATAAATTTTATTTTCCTTATGCCCAATCTAAATCTACCCTAATTCAGCTTAAAACTGTTGCCCCTTATCTTGTCCTTACTGGCCTTGGTAAAAAGTCTCTTTCCACCTTTCTTATAAACCCCCTTATAATGTTCAGTTTTTATATGTACATATATATATACAGAAATACATATATTTATATAAACTGAACATAATATTTCATATTAATGTACTTATTCTTCACAGTCTTTTAAAATGTTTCACTTCTTTCCAGTGCTTGTTCTGGTTTTCCATTGGAAACATTTGACCAAGTTCCTGAACCTTCAAACTGTCTTTTTTTTATTTCTTTTTTTTTTTTCATATTTACTATTTGCTGAAACAGTTTTCCTTACTCCCACAGTGATATTACTTATTTTTCATGTGATGAAGTGCTTGTGTCTCTTCTTTTTGTTTTCTTCAAACTCTTTTCAGTCTCAGAGAAGTGTTTTCCTAAGAGTCCTGTAATCATACTAGGTGAAGAAGGCTTCAGTTCTCTCTTCCTTTTACAACACGCAAGTTCATTCACTGCTCAGATGAGGTCTCAAGGGGAATAGGAGACCTCACATAAGGTCCCATATAAGGCAATATAACCATTTCAGAAAGCAGGATGCTTTTCTATCTTTGTTACATTCTGAGAATGTTCTTTATTCAGCTGGGTTTTCAATGTCTCAGCTGACATAAACTCTAGAATTTGCCATCATATTATTTTTGATCTATTGCAATAACGTATTTGGCAACCAGATCTGAAGATTCATCTTTTAAGCTCTGGTTTAAAAACAGGTTTCAACATTCTTTCTTGTTTGTTGTAAAGTTTCATAGCATGATATGTGTGTGCAGAGATCTTAAAATCCTAGTGCAACGAACAGTCTCCTCTTTGATAGCATTTTCCTACAAATTCATATGACTTGCCAGTCTTTCCTGTTACCCAAGAGTTATACTTTATGAGTTCAGAAAGAATAGCAGTATTTCAGGCTGAAATTCATTGTTACCGAAGGCTGTATATCACATTCTCTGCCATTAAATGTGTGTATTAAACCAAATGGGAATGTACAATACCAAGAATTATGGGCATTTTAGAAAGTTGTTATTTTTTCCTTTGACACTTGAAAGTATTCACTGAAAAGACACCATTGGAAGCTGTTCTTGGGAAATGTACATTTTTTTCCATCATCTAAGGAGAAAGGCATGGAAAGGCTGATACCTCCTTGCTAAGTACCTTTGTTGTGACAACATTCTGACATTTATCATAGAATCATAGAATGCTTTGGGTTGGAAGGGACCACTAGAGGTCATCTAGTCTAACCCCCCTGCAGTCAGCAGGGACACTGCTAACTAGATCAGGTTGCTCAGAGCACCGTCCAACCTGGCCTTGAACATTTCCAGGGATGGGGCCTCCACTACCTCTCTGGGCAACCTGTTCCTGTGTTTCACTAAAAACATTTCTTTTCATTGTAAAGAATTTCTTCCTTATATCTAGCCTAAACCTACCCTGTTTTAGTTTAAAACTATTACCCCTTGTCCTAACACAGCTGGCCCTACTAAAAAGATTTTCCCCATCTTTCCTATAGGCCCCCTTTAGGTATTGAAAGACCGTAATCAGGTCTCCCCGCAGCCTTCTCTTCTCCAGGCTGAACAAGCCCAACTCTCTCAGCCTGTCCTCGTAGGAGAGGTGCTCCAGACCTCGGATCATTTTAGTATCCCTCCTCTGGACCCACTCCAACAGTTCCATGTCCTTGCTGTGCTGAGGGCTCCAGAGCTGGACACAGTGCTGCAGGTGAAGTCTCACCAGAGCAGAGTAGAGGGGCAGAATCACAGAGTAGAGGGGCAGAATCACTAAGACCAGTACAAGTATTCACAATAACATTATCAAAGTATGTTCATTTCTAAAAGAAAACATTTTCAATACAGTTTCTAGCATAGCGTAAACTCAGCTTGATTCCACTGTAGTGAGATCATGTTTATTAGAAAAAGACAATAAATAAAAAAGACAAAACAAGGTGACTGAATGAAATAAATAGATCTACAAAGGAACAATGAAATAATGTAAAATGTCAGGAAAGAAAAACACAAAAACCAGGTCTGTAGCCCTTATCTTAGTTGACCTTTCTGAAATGGTAAAGCATAAATGCTTTAATGCATAAAAAGATATCAAGACGTTTTTCAAAAGAGTCACTACACACATATTTTAAGGTTAAGTGGAAGAGGCCAATGACCAGCAAGATTGCAGGAAAAAGTGGTTTTTGTGTATTTAACTACGCAATTTTCATATGGGGTCTAGGAGCCCCTGAAATCCCAAAGCCATTTTGATGGAACAAATTGGAAAGGCTCATTGGTGAAATACTGTATAACAAATGCATTAAAAACACACAAACAAAACTATGAGTATTTTCAAAACATGAGCCCAGTAATACAAAGACCACAGATTCTAGAATAACTCTGGAATTCAATATTGCTCCACATATTCTGTTACACTAAGAAAAATTATTTTTATCTATATGTTAAATTAAGTTTTGATCAATAAAATAGCGGGCTGAAACATATATTTGGTGTTAAACTGAAGACTGACAGGTGAGGCTGTCATCCACATAGGAGGAAACAAACAGTACTGGGTGATGTGAACAGCAAAATAAACTCCTGTGGTAGTGATTCACTGGAGGTTCAGAGCCTAAAAATGATCTTCCATGGGAATGACATCCCAGCTGAGGGTGGGAGCTTCACCTGTTCGTTGAAGTCAGGATTCAACTCACACAAACTGATCCCAGTTATTCTGACAGAAATCTGGCTGCATTCACATGGACCATGCTTTCTCAGAAGACACTCTAGTTGTACCAAGGTTGAAAATATTCTGTAAAGTGTTTTCTCTGTGATCTGAATTTTCCTGGGGTTTTTTGTTTGCTTGGTTTTGTGGTTTTTGTGGTTTTTTGTTAAATGAACTTGAAACTCAGATTAGCTTTCTGATTTTGGAACTTGTCAAAGACAACAGAGCCTAGCTTCCAGTAAACATAAGTCCACTTACGGTTTTGCATCCAAACTCTGAAATATTTATAGCTTCATTGGGTGTAGGTGCAAGGTACTGGCAGCAGGAGGGGAACCAGGGGCTGTCATGTGGTGAACACAGCCAGTTCCAGCCAACTCCAACGGACCCACCACAGGAAATAGATGAGCCCATCAGTCATGATGGTGGTGCCTCTGGAAAAGCGGATTTAAAAGAGGGCAGCATAGTGCACAGGGAGTGAGGAGTAAGGAAAAAAGTGTGAGAAACAACCTTACAAGAACCAAGGTGAGAGGCAAAGGAGAGGAGGAGGTGCTCTGGGTGTCAGAGCAGAGATTTTTCTGCAAACCATGGGAGAGACATCGGTGGAGAAGCTATTTCTCTGCTGCCCATGGAGAGGACCACAGTGGAGCAGATATCCACATTGCATCACATGCAGGACTCCATGCCAGAGCAGGTGGATATTCACTGAAGTAACTGCTATCCATGGAGAGCCCATGCTGGAGCTAGGACTGCAGCCTGTGGGAAGGACCCATGGTGGAGCAGGGGAACAGGGTGAGGAGGAAGGAGCTGTTATGGACTGACCACAGCCCCCACTCCCATCCCCCTGCACTGCTTTTTTGGGGAGCAGGAGGTAGAGGAGTTGGGACTGGAGTGAAGTTGAGCCTGGTAAGAATTGAGGTGTGATGGAGGGTAGGTGTTCTAGTTTCGTCTTTGTTTCTCACAATACTATTTTAATTGCCAATCAGTTATTCAATTTTCCTGAAGTCAAGTCTGTTTTGGCCATGATGGTAATTCGTGAGTGATCTTCTTGTCCTTATTTCAGCCCATGAGCTTTTCCATCTTATTTTCTGCTTCCTGTCCTGTTGAGGAGGGGGAGTGAGATGCAACCATTTAAACTGGATCTAAGTTTTGGAAGAAACTCACATCATGGTTTATTTTACCTGACCTCAACTGCCACTGAAGAACAACAGGGATCTTTATTCCTGGCTGTTTAAATTCAGAGTTGGCTCAAAAATTAGGAACTGACTCTTTTTACCTCTATAGAGTGTAAGGAAAAAAAGGTCCAAAGGTGATGTTTATTATCATTATATATCTGTCAAACTTCTCCAGGAATACATATGCACACATTGCAGTTCACTTGTTTATTTTTGTCTGCAAATGTAGCCTGCTGAATGGAGCAAAATGTCTTATTCCACACCTACACACTATGTCTCATTTTCTTCATTTATCCTCTTCCTTCTTGTATATTAATGGAAAATGAGTTTAAACCCAAAAAGACCCCGTTGAGGGTATGCTGTTTTGACAGCGCTCAGACAATCTCCAAGTGTGAGGGGAAAAACTGCTGGAATTGAGAATCTTGAACATGAACTCCAAACCCTTTCTGAGGAAAAAAACAACTCTAGTCTCTGGATAGAGTAACAACACTGAGTGCTTTTGGCAGTTCCTACCTATGATTCCCACTCTGCTGTCAGGGACTGGACACCCTTCCCTGACTAGCATGGCTGAATCTAGTAAGTAATTTTGGATTGAATTAGTTTCTGTGACAGACAAAACAGACTTTACAGTAGGCAAATTGAATTTCTCTGGTTCAGTGACTGCTATGGCACTGCTCCGCTCAAGAAGATTTTCACATTATTGAGGGCTGGTAGGTTTCCTTGTAAATAGCCACAGGCAGCACACACTGCAACACAACTGATTCCTTGTCTGCTGTCATTAAAAAAAAATAAAATTCTGTCTACATCTACCAAGTCACTTACACATGTGCATATACACACCCACCCACACACAAGGAAAACAAAATGCAAACATCTGCATATTTTTGTTTTACTGAGACTATATTTTATATGGACTGAAAAATCACATAATGGCCTTCTTGGAGAGACTTAGCATTAGTATCTAGTGTTACAAAATGCAATGTGTTTTTAATGGAGTGAAAAGGCAGGAATGTTTACTTATCTTAAATACAGTTATGAATGGGGAACTGTCACTGTGTACCTTGATTCAATTAGGTTAGAGGCTAATGTCAGCCATATCATGGATAGAAACACAAGAAATTCCATATTTAAGTTACCACAAACATGTAATCTTGCATCACTGGTATCACAGACTTTCCCTACAGCTGGCACTGAACATAGCCTCCAAATATTTTCTTTATTTTATCAGACTAATATAGCATATGTATACCATAAAACTAGCATCTGTAGTCATATATAAAATGCATTTATTTAGGCAGTGCTTATAGAATCATTAACACATACAAGAAATAAATTCACACTTTTCAAGTCTCTCAATTCACACTGCATATTTTCCCAATCACTGTTTATTTTTCTAAAGTCTGTTTTTATTCTTCCCCAAGACAAGGGAAATTGTAACATTCCTGCTATTTTCATGGATAATTATTAGGATTATTCCCTCAAGTGGGAGGTTTTTTCATGGATAGTTTTTACTTTCTTTTAGCTGTGGAACTTAATGAATCATCACCACAGGATACAGAGATACAGAATAGGCAGACGATCAAGCATTTTTATTATTATAAATAGTCAAGAAACAGCATCATTTCAGTGCGAGGCAGATACAGAATACCTTTACTGAGCTTCAGAGCTGGTCCCAAATCACCATCAGCAATATGGATATCTGATGAAGAAATACTCCACTGTAGTTTTGAAAGATATTCAAAGGACAGTGTAGAGCTCCAACACAGTATGGGAAAACACAAGTCTAACAGAAAGATGCATTTTTGTTGCTTCTGGTATTAATTCATTATTTAGAGCTCCCCTGCTTCAAGTCATCATTGCAGCAGCAATACCTCTTGGATGAGGTAGTGCACATAGAGCCCTCTGGAGAGCTAGTTATTATGTGGGCCAGCAATAAGCTACTTTTTCATTATTGTCTGGGGTTAAGAGGCTGGTTTATGAGGTGGTGAAATAACCAGGAAAATCTTAAATACTTTAAAAACAAAATGAGACAAATTTTTCTGGAAGCAAAGAAAGCACAGGAATATTATCATGGCTAACATTTCAGCTTCTGTCTTTCAGAAATCAACAGTTATGTGAATAATTTGGAACGTAAAAACATACACAGACACATGCATGTACATTTTAAAAGTCTTTTAACTATAGAAAAAAAAAGATTATTTTTTATTTCAGAAAAAAGGATTTGTTTGAAAACTCCGATTTTAAGCAAACAAAGAGAGAACTTTTAATATCCTATTTCAGTTGCTTTTCATTAAAATTGTTGTTAGGTTATTATAGTTAAAAATTAAAAAACTTGCATTGAAAATTTTCATTGACTCAAACAGATTTTTTGCATATTTTTACTTAAAAAATGTTGCCATAATTTTTTCTTTGTCAAAGACTTTTGTCTTTATTTTGTCTTTGTCTTTTTCTTTATCGGGCATAGGGGTAACCTCTAAATAGTCTTTGAAACAGTGTGTTTTTCTTTACTGTTGAGCGCTAACATTCTACATCGGTGCCTGGAAGAATGAAAACGAATCTTCAGCAGAGAGATTCTTATGAGGCAGAATCTGTAATTCTGTATATATGAAGGGTATTAGATGAACTATAAAAAATAGGTCTATGATATAGAAAATGGGTACTACATAATTAGACTTTGGTCACCAAAGTTGTCATTGCACAGCTTCCTATGGTAATGACTTCAGTCACTTTCTTATATTTTTTATTCAGCTTTATCGTCTACATACTTGTATAAACAAATTCTAAGCAATTATGAACTCATATTGTTTCCTTTGAATTATTTATTGTACTGTTGATAATATGTGTTTAGGTATGAAGGTCCCATTATCTACTTTTGGCTTCACATGGGGTGGCTTTCCTACTACCACTTCATCCAAAGATGAATATGAAGTGATTTCAATTGTTTCTGTAAGACAAACAGAAATTAAAAGGGAATTTCAACTCTTTATGTTCTACCATTTGGCTAATTAACACATCATGGAGCAATCTTTTAAAATGGTTTTCATGTCTTTATTTCTACTTTTGCAATATAGAAATTAACAGCAAGAGAT
Organism: Butorides virescens; assembly: GCA_017310255.1. NCBI lineage: Eukaryota > Metazoa > Chordata > Aves > Pelecaniformes > Ardeidae > Butorides > Butorides virescens. The sequence continues at coordinate 87,541 of JADKXX010001399.1, read as the reverse complement.
TCCTAAAAAGTTTTTCAGAGCTGTTGTGTTTTTAAATAAGTCTAAATCTATTTTTAGGAATTGTTATTTCTGTATTACAAGACACATACAGCGTAAATACCTTTTCTAATGTTATAAAAAATAAAAAGGAATTAAAGTGAAAAAGGTAAGTAGAATAACAACAGATAAATAAAATAGCTTTTTTAAAATTAGCTTAAGACAAATATAGTATCTATTTCTTTGAAATTGTTAGTGATTATTGGATACAATAATTTCCAACGGTAAACCTCAGTGAGCTAAGTCCCAGTGAAAGGGGGGATCTGATGTCTGAACAACTTCCCAGTTTGAATGTAAACATTACATTTTCTGGCTCTTCCAGATCACAAGGCCTGTGAGTCTATGGATTTTAAGACCTCTGCAGGTCTTAAAACACTGCAGGGAGCATTCAAGGTCAGTTTAAATTTCTATTTTACCTGTGCAACCTCACAGCCTATAAAATTATTTACTTGTTGTCGTTTGAGAACTCTGAGTAAGAGCATTCAAGTTTCTTGTTTACTCATTTGCCTCCTCCTTTTCTTCAACCTTTCTTTCTCTTCATGAATTTTTCACTGTATAGTAACCTATCACAAAATAGTCTTTAGCTGACTGCCTCTTCAGCTCCAACTCAACTCTCTATTTGGTTGACCCTCTCTTTCACCTCCCAATCTGTTGAGCATGCCATCTGCACCTATGTACCACGACTCTTCTACCCCGCTTCTGTACCTGTTATCATGGTTTTGTTCCAAACCCTTCACTTCCACTGGCCATATGTTTAATTTCTTGGCCTCAACATACCTTTACATCAGCAAATGTCTCATCTTTTGACAATGCAGTTTCCTATTCTTTATAACACTTTTTACTTTACCATTCTAAATGTTGGTTTCAAGTTGTTTCTGTCATGACTACCACCTTTAGAAGTGCAAAAGAAATTTTTGGTTTGCCTGAGAGGCAGTTTTTTCTTTCACAGGAGACGCAGCCCATCAGTGGCCACATGATCACTTGGCCAAAATGAAATAATGGTTGCAATTTTCTTTCAGCTTTATGATTCTATTTCTTGCTAGATTATGCAATTCAGCAGTTTAAGTGGAAGAATTATGCAAGAGCCAATGTTTTTATGCTTATAAAATCAATAAACACCTAATTAAAAAAAGAAGGAAATAGAGCTGTAGACTTTCATGGTGTTTCTGAACCAGCTATGCATAATCTGGCAGAGTAGATAACTGAGAAACTGTTGAAGTAATTATTCATAGTCTAGTGTGCTTATTTAAACTGAAAAGCTGAACTTTTTTTAAGATCATCCAATGATAATATTAACTTACAGAATTTTTGGTCTGACTGAGCACCTTGTTGAGAAAATACATTCTGATTTTTTCAGGAGTGAAGTGTAACAGACATAGTTCTAGAATTTTCATGAACATTTTATTTGTTTAGATTTAACACAAGCATAAATTAATAGTAATAACAAGCAACTGCAATGTTATGTGGGAAATTAATGTCATGTTGTGCAGTATTCTTTTGGCTGGGTGACTATACAGAAAGTATTAAGATATGAACTAGTCCTTGTTAAGAAATGAATTTACAGCACAGCCTTTTTTTCATTCTGTTTTAATGGGTATTATTTTTTTAGATTGCATTATCCTAATGCCACACATGCTGAGGGTATGGATAGGCATATTGATGGAATCCCTGGAGCAATATGAATTCTTCTGTTGTGATAATGTTACCATTAGTCTTGATTGCATTTGCTGAGGGTGAGATTCTAGTAACAGGTTGCTTTGGGCATTTTTGTTTGTTGATTTAGATTTTCCCCTTTAATTTTTTCCTAGTGTATTTCTTTCTTTTTTCTTTTTTTTCTTAAGCAGATTTCAGTTGTGTTACATGGTGTCTGTTTTACTTGCCATTGTAATAGTCACTTTTATGTTTTCTTCATGCCAATTTAACATTCTGCTACCAATGAACATTTTCATCATATTTACTGGAGCTCATGTTGTACGTATGAGAATACTTCCCTTATTTGTCTCTTAATTTTTCTTTTTCCCTTGTTAGTGGTTTTGCTCTCTCAGTTTCAATGTTCTGTCTGGTTGCAATTACAAGTTTTCCCAGCTGGGAGCTTGTTTCATTTTTCTTGGTCTCTGCGACACGCTGATCTATTTGGAAACATAGTTCAAACTGGTTTGTCTCTATATTTTGCATCTTCTTTCCACACAGTATTAATGATGACTTCGTGGATTCATTTTTCTGTTCAGAGTTTTAAAGAAAATCAGTAGTTACAAAAACTGGTGCTACTCTGTGACCTGTTACATCACAGAAAAGAGACTTCCAAGTGGGGGTTGGAGAGAAATGACAATGCCTATAATTTACAGAAGGCCTGAAAGCTAGAGAAATCTACTCTAGCTGTCATTGCATAATAGCAAAAAAAGCTGCTTCAGTTGTTGGTGATGAATACATAGCTAAAGAATCATAAATCTCTCTTTAGTTTCTGACTTTTGCTCAAGTCATACTTTTAAATAGCATTATAATTGAAAGTTGTTGTGGTGATGAGAGCTTCTTATGGCATAATCTTGAATGTATACCAATTGCTTTGACCAAGTCTGGTAAACATTTTATTTGGTGGACCTTACTCAATTAAGGGCTGTGTGATCAATGTCTTGAACTGCTGTTCATCAGTATGTGCATGCTCTGTCCTGTGAAGAGACATAGATCTTACTAGCACAATAGAAACAGGCCTATGAAAGAAAGTGCAGGGGGTTGTTTATTTTTTCAAGCCATACAAGTTGGCAAGCGCTGTTTAAAAAAGTACTATCTATGGCTCATGATTTCAAGTCTTCAAACCAAATGTGAATTGCCCTATTTAATTATGGTTGATTAAATAGGATCCTTCCTATTACCTCTGTTGATTGGTCGGATTAAGTGGCTTTTATGGATGGATACGATGTGAACATTTAAGGGAAACTTAAGATTCCATTCCCACACATGTTTGAAACTCTGGTCTTGCAAGAATTGGTCTGAAAAACAGTGGGAATTTTTCCAAAAACTTCAATGAATTTGGAGAAGGTACATAGATCTATTATAGTAACTATATTTATTAATAAAACTCTATAATGAAAATACTAATAGAAAGCAGGATAAAAAGAAGTATAAGTGCACATAATGTCAGCTAATTAAAAGTATGAACTATACAGTGATAGATTTATTTATCCAGCTCTGGTCCATGTCTCAGAGTTCTGCTAGATAGTGGAATTTCAATCAATACTGTCAAATGCAGGCTTTAGTAATCTGCATTAAACTTCAACAGAACCAAATGTAGCTTTTCAGTAACAAGAATAGTACCAGAGATGCTTGTAAGTGTCAAAATATTTCTGATATGTTTTTTCTTTCCATCCATTTGTCTTACTGTTGTTTTCTGGAAGCTGTGCAATACACCCTTTCAATACTATAGTCCTTTCTAAAAGAATTACATGCCAAACACATAGTTATAAGTCAATTGTGTCTAAATTAAATTTCATATGTTCATTAGCACTGAAAGGATGACTTTGTCAATTAAAAAAAAAGAAAATAAATGAAAGTTTTCTAGTTATTTTAGTACTACAGTAACAATATTTCTGGGTGTTGATCAGCATAAATGCAGGAAGTGAAACTTGAAGTTTTATTCAGCTTTCTTGGAATCCCATAGGAGTCATCCTTTTATAAACAATGTAAGATTGTTTATATGCAGTGAAAGACAAAAAGTATTTTGGGCTTACCCCTGCAGTACTGAAGTCAGTTGCCGTATTGTTTATGATTTCAATTAAAACTGAATTGATTCTGCACCCTATGTGGGATCTACATGAAATTCCTTTTCTAAGAGCCAGCATTTAGTTGACTGCCTAATTTTAAAGGGATGTGTGATGTATCCTTTGAAACTGTCACCAGCTGATGAACTGAGTGAGTGTTGATGTACAAACCATGACAATTTACAGACATATAACTGGGAGAAACCTACTTGGATTTTGGATTTAGGATTCTGCTATTGCAGGCAACTAGACAGCATCTCTCTCCTTTAGCTCTATTTTAAAACTAGCTAGACTTTTTTCCTCTACTTGTTTAATTGAAAGGCCAGTCCTTAATCTTAATCTTCTAATGGTTAGAAACTTTTATTTAATTTCAATTCTAAATTTACTCAAGACAATTTTATACCCATGTGCTCTTCTGCCAAAGTTGTCCTTTGGTTTAATTAGGTTTTTTCTTTCCCCAGTGTTTACTCTCCAGTTTTTTCATAGCTAGTAAGCATATCCCCTCTCTGACTTTGTTTTCTAGTCTTCTGGAGATAAATACTTTTTGTCTCCTCTTAGAAAATATCCAATGCAAATCAATCTTAGTTATGATATAAACTTAGGTTCAGACATTCAATGTTAGAATGTTGAATATGGGAATCTAAGCAATATCATCAGTATTGCTCTTTTTTATTCAAAAGATCAATAATGAGCTTTTTAAGATGAACCTATTTGGATGGTAGCAGAGAGTGAGCTAGCCAGATGGATTGTTACATCAGGGCGCTAAGACAATCACAAAGAATTCAAAATACCGGTTTGAAAAACATAGCTGTTATAGAGAAACATTTGTTCATTATTGTTACTCAACAAAATTATTTTGGAAAATTGTGCCATCTAAGGCATAGCTTTGAGGCACAAATTATATATACTAAAGTATGCCATTCATTACATGAACATAGCTACAGTTGAAGCTTGGATATATCTGAGAGAAGAATTAAGTACTATTTTTGTTTTCAGAAAATAACTTCTGTATTTCCTTATTGTAAGGGTGTTTTGCTTGTTTGTTTTTAACAGGTAAAAAAGAATAGTAATATAAAGAAAAAGATTAAATAAATAATATTATAAATTATTATAAATATACATTTAATATATAAATATTAAATATATAGGTACTTAACATATAAATATAAATTATAAATATAAAACATTATAAATATAAAAATACACATACACCCAATTTCTGCTCTGCCTTCTAAAGGCCAGCTACAGTAAATATAGTTCAAAGTTGAATTCAAATTGATGACATGTTTGTTGTTCTTCAAAGATTTAGGTATTGTAAAGTTAAAAATTCAAAGCTTGGTATTTTGGTTTACTTGTGGGATTAGTACTCGATTCAGAAACCAGCAGGCCAGTAACAGGGAATCACAAATGGGATAGAAATGGAGTTACAGAATCTCTATGGGCTACCTGTTATAAGAATAAATTGTAACAAACAGCATATTTTTTTTTAATTCAACTTAAAAGTATGTTAAAGTTATGTGGGTTTTTCAGTTATTTTTTTCTTCTAAATTTTGTATTCTACTTTGAGTATATTTTATTTTTAATAAAAACCCTCAAACTATCACATCATGTAGAGCTGGGACATCTGACAACAGTCGTCAGTTTCAAAATTCTGTATAGCTCTAAGGTATGCCTGAATTTACTTCATTGTGCCCATGTATGCTCCTTCCTTCTTTACTCACTATATTTTGACAGTCCCTCTGTTTCAAATGCAGTTTCTATACTTCCCCAACAAAAGCAGACATGACTTGAGGAACATTTTCCTGTCTCACTTTGCTTTACTACACCTACTAGGTAACTTAGAAAAATAATGTGTTATTTCTGCCATGGGAAATGAAAACTGTAATTTGAAATCTCATCAAGCACATTATAAAAACTTTATTTCCTCAAGGGTTCTAAAGGATAAACTTTACATCTCAAGATCTGGAAAACCGATTTGAAAACATGGGAAGAGTGTTAGCTTATAGCCCAATATAATGCCTTTTGCTTACCTACTTAATATCAACATTTATCTTTTCTTTTTCTGTCTTTTACATCAATTATATTTTATATATATCTAGTGTGTACGTATATGTGTGTGTATCTATCTGTCTGTCTGTCTATCTATCTATCTATTTCTATAAAGCCTCTGTCCTCGTTAGTCTAATTTTTTCTTTTCCCTTTTTTTTAATCATTCACACCCATGGTTCCCTACAAAATTAATCAATTATGTGCCTGATTAACATCCTGTTTTCTTCTTGAGAAGAAACTCTACATTTTTTAGACTTTCCATGTAGCTCCAACCCACTGCGTGTTTGTCATTCTCTATAATATTTGTATATCTTTTCTTTTTTCAACACATTTCTGCAAAACATAACAGTCAAAATTATGATCAAATAACCTTTACTTTAATAACCTCGCAATTCATATGAACCTGTCAGTGTAACTATATATAAATTTTGGTTCTAGTTTTAAAAATTGCTATAACTGTAATATTATTCAACATCATATGCTGTATTTACTTAAAAAATTACTTGTAGGAAAATTGAATGCTCTCCATTTTTCTTTTATATTTTGTATCTTTGGCTTTACAAATACAACAATTTATATTTTTTATTACACCACCTTTACTTCAGAGCTCAGAATCACTGTTTGACATATTTGTTAAAAAAGACCAATGGAAAAATTATTTGGAAAGCAATATCAGAGGGTAATGGAACAGACTAGTGACCTTGGGATGGGAATGGACTAAAACATTCCTGTGAGAGGTTTGACTCAAGTCGTAACATCTTCCAACAGTAGAAAGAAAGGCCACAGTCTCCCCAGGCAACCTAGTTCAGTGTTTACCCATCCTGCCATTAGAAATTTTATCTTAAGGTCTGGCTCAAATCTTTTTTGCTGCGATTTGATGCCATTATTATCGTCCCACTCACAGTGGACATGGAAAAAAAAAAAATCACTCCTTCCTTACGAGAAACACTGCACTAACAACCTGCTTGAAGACTGTTATTTCAATTCACCTCTGTGTATTTCCTCCTGAGACAGAAAATATCAAGTCGCAATACAATTGAGTTCAGGAGAATAAGTTTTATAAGGTAAAATCTGCGAATCATATATACGGTGGTCCCTTTTTAATAAGTACTAAACATGGCCAAGGGCTTTTCATTATCATCATTCCACATTAAGGAATGCTTCTGTGCTCACAAGTGTACTGGTTGATGTGCCAAATAGCCACTATTCTGCTACTGTGTCTCATATCACTTTGTGACTGACTTGGGAGACATGACTTTAACCAATACTTTGAAAGCAAGCAGCTTTCAAAGATAATTGAAATATTTTGGAATTTTTACAGGGAGAACTGCTTTCAGGCAAAATGATAGTAAGCCTGGCTAAGCAATCCAATACCAATGAACCACAATGTCAGTGGAAAAACAGACTGTATCCTACAGAAAGTCTTATTTTGCAGCTCAGGAAGGAGGAGGATTGTGAGTTCATTTTTTCTAGTTAGTCTTGTCTTGGTTGGCTTTTCCAATAGATTGCATTTAAAAAAAAAATAAAATTGGTACCAAAAATGCATTTGTGTATATATAAATTCATATAATGTAGCAACAGGCTGTGTACTTATGTTATCAGGTTACAAAAAAATTGCCAGTTCTTGTTCAGCTGATTTATATGAATGTGTATTTTTCAGCTAATACCAGTATGTTCTACTTTCCAACTGATCCAAGCTTAAAGGAATTCCCAAGGAACTGCCCTAGGAATGTGGTATGAAAAACAGAAATGTATATCAGAACATTTTGAACTCTCAACAGGACTGATATTCATAAAGGCAATTTAAAAAACCTTCCTTGCATGTGAGAGGAACAAAGTTCTTTTTACTGGAAGATAACTACATGAGGGATTCAGACACAGAAATTTGAGCTGTGTGAAAAATAGAGCATAGCACTCATTTATTTAAAAATAAATCTGTAGTTCCACCAAAATTATAAGTGTGATAGTACTCAATTTATTGACTTTTAATGTCATATTTAAAGAAAAGATGAGAGTTTATCTTCTTATATTTACCCATATGGACCTTGACCTAAAGGTGTGTGTATTTTTGGCCTTCAAATCCATCTATGCATCACCTTTACTTAAAGAATTTAAAATTCTATCTCCCGTCAAGGTAAACCCTCTTCATTTTGCACTAGTGCTGCACATTTTTTTTCTCTTGAATACAGTTAGCACTTCTAAAGAATGAAAATGGCAAAGATTTCAGCCTTTTTCAGATTATATCAATCACCAAATATCACATCGTCTTTGAGGATCTGGCAGACTTTCCCATGGGTATCCTATATCTCATACACAAAGAACAAAAGATATAATTTGAATGAACACAGTTTATTAGTATGTGTTAAAGAAAACAGCAAGACGTAATAGGAGCAAAATGTACGTATTCTGTAACAAACTACAACAATATTCAGAAGAGTATGGCTGCTGTCTCGGCACAGCAACAAAATTAAAGATGGAGTACACAGAAAACAATATATTTTTTCAGGCTATATACACCACAGGATCATTTTTCAGAATTAGTTGCCTTGTAGGGGATTTGTGCCTTTTTCTGAAGCATCTGGCATCTGCTGTCATCGAGAGAACATTATTGGACTAGGCAGAACATCTATTTACTCCAATATTGTATTTCTTATGTTCACATATAGTTCGTCCTTATAAATTATTACTATTTTGGTTGCTAAAAGAAATAGCCAGACCAATATTGTTATTGCTGGCCCTTTTCTTTTTTGTTTTCTAATTGTCTTCCTTTCTGTGCCCTAAATGAATGATGGAGTTTGTTTTCTATTCCCAGCAACAAGAACATACTGGCTTTATGATTCATTGCCAAATGCCACAAATTCCCATTTTCCATTGTTCTATTTCTGAAGAATATTAGCTACATTCTTAATTTCACAACAGAATAAAACAGTATATTTCTAAAGATGCATGAAGACTGGTCATTTAGACATGGAAAGACTTCTTTAATAGACTTCAGCTCTGATTTTTAGAAACTAAGTCTACTTTGTTGTAAAGAAAAACATGCCTTCATTATAACCCATGGAATTTTTTTCAATTTGTAGTCAGCCTTGAACATAGTCTTGAATGTAGGACCACCATTTAGTTTAGCTCAAAAATCAGTGAAGAAACTTTAAAAAATACAATGATCTTAACTGAATCATAGTTTCTAAGGAAGGAAGGAAAGTATACTGAAATAGAACATAATTATATTGAGAGCTGCTGCTTAATTTGTTTAAAGCCTAACAGTGTATGACAGCATTGAAGGGGAAACTGATTAGACATATCCTCCTGAGCAAGGTCAGCAGTCAAAATTTCTTCTGGATAGAGAGGAGAATAAACCCTTCACAGTTTTGGCCTCGAGTGGCAGCAGCCTCACTGACTGCCTGACATCTTGCTGCTGTGAAGCTGTGCTCTGGTTCCATCTCCTCCATCAGGAGCCCAGGGTGATTCATCACGTGCGGTTAGTGGAAGCAGGACTTCTGGTAGAGTACGGAAAAATATGAAATTCTCATCCAAGGATGCTGAGGTGACAAAGCTTCTTGAAAATCTGACTCTAACAACTTTGAAAAAATTAAGAATTAATTCAAAACATACCTCAAATAACTGTCCTCTTTATTCTTCATTTTGAAGGGGTTATGTTAGCACTCCTCAAGAAATGCTTATTCATGATTAGTTTTAAACAGACATAGACCAAGAAATATAAGAAAAAACATTGAAAACCTCTATTCATATGAGAGTGTCAGGAGGTGTATTTAAATGATCTTGAGGCTACTTCAGAGAGATAATAAGAGGTGATTCAGAGTACCTAAATTTAGAAGTTACGGTTCTGCAGACAGTCAGAGGAGGTTCTTGTACATGGCAGCTTGGAGCCTGACCCCTCAAGGCCTCAAAGAAGAAGACTTGCAAAAACAGCCCAGAAGGCATGTCCAAGAGGCAACACTTGACAGTAAAAGGAATTCACGATGCCTCACTGCTGACACTGCCCATATGGGACAGGTTTCTATGAGTGAATCAGAAGTGAAAAACTCTATTTCTGAGGACAAATTCTCTGAGTCAAGAACTAACCTCAAATATTTCCATTATGACTATCAGGTTTGATATTTGCCAGGTTTTTTATTTCTCTTTACTGTCTTGGTTATTCATGAAGTGGCAAATACCCACATTTTTACATTTTCTAATATATTTTAGCACGGAAAGCTAATGAAATGTCTAAATCTTAATTTATACTGCTTGTTTTCTAACACTCAGTGTTTATTTAGCTTGTATATCTGACAATCATTTTCAATTATATCAAAATGATTAAAAAAAATGAAAAATTAATGCACAAAGACTAAACTCTACCATACAACACTTACCTTCAAAAAGTTAAAAAAAATCTTTTTATTGGAAGATGACTAAATCTTTTACTACTAATAATTGTTGGTATCTAATACCTGCTAATTCTGATGAAAATATTGTCATAAATTAATTGGGAGATAGAACAAAGAAAAAAATGCACACACTTATCTGCAAGAATCACATGACCTCAAATTGATATGATTAAATTTAGATTTATGTATCAAGAAGTCATATTTTAGAAAATATTAATTCATGTTTAAGCACAGAAGTACACTAGTTCTACTTAATTGTACTCCACAGACTCCTCCAACGTGGGTCCCCCATTGGGGTCACAAGTCCTGCCATTAAACCTTCTCCAGTGTGGGCTTCCCATGGGGACCATGGTGTCACAGCCTCTTTTGGATGCATCCACCTGCTCTGGTCTCCATGGGCTGCAGGTGGATATATGCTCCACTGTGGACTTCCATGGGCTGGCAGGAGACAGCCTGCATCACTATGATCTTCACCACGGGTTGCAGGAGAATCTATTTTCTGGTGCCTGGAGCACTTCCTCCTCCTTCTTCACTGACCTTGATGTTTGCAGGGTTGTTTCTCTCACATATTCTCACTCCTTGCTTCTGCTGAAATTGCGGGGGAGGGGGGTGGGGGGGTGTTCCCTTCTTAAATATGTTATCACAGAGGCACTACCACAGTTGCTGATTGGCTCAGCTTTGGCCAGCTGTGGGTCTGTCCTGGAGCCGGCTGGCATTGGCTCTATTGGACATAGGGGAAATTTCTGGCACATTCTCACAGAAGCCACCCCTGTAACCCCCCATTACCAAAACATTGCCACACAAACCCATTACTCTAACACATTCTGGGTGAATGCATGGACACATGGAATTGCATGGGCTTGAACTCAATTGCTCTAGCAGTTTACAGGTGCCTTGCTTAGTAAAATGGATCTAAAACCCAAAAGCCAAGTTATACTTGTGGGTAGCTGATTCTGCTTTCATACCCCTTTATAGCCAAGAAATAGCTATGTAAGGGATTACTGTATACCTATTTAAAAAATAAAAAATAAAAAAAAGGCAGAACCAGGATCCTCAGCTTTGGTCTAAAGGGCTATAGTGAAGCATATAGCTGTAAAGGTCTAGGTCTTTTCAGACTGGAATATCCAGGAGATACAGCAGTGTTTGTGTGTGTGTGTGTGTGTGTGAGTATGTGCATGTGCATGCCAGGGGTGGGGGGCAGGGTTTAAACCACTGATTATGCAGGTAAATATAAGGGTCAGCAACTGAAAGTTATCTGTCATGTCTATGCCTGCTAAAGACTTGAAGTGGCTTATTGCCATCCATGTTCCAGAAGAGCCCTGTGAATGCAGTTAGATTATATTTAAACCACAAATTTTTCCTGTCTCAGTCTTCCTGTCTGGGTGCAACCATACAGCCCCCAGCATCTGAAAAGTGCTGTAGACCAAGATATGTTGTGCCTGTTCGAAGGACTTTTTTCATTTGAAATGGGACATTATGGAAGAGGGATTATCACAGGAGCTTTCCTACCTGACAGAGTACACTCTTATTTCTGAATGATAAATATGATCAGGGGCTGTATTTTTCCTTACTGTTGAGTTAGTCTGTAGATATTTTGGTTTCTTGTGCTTAACAGCACATAGATTATTTGTCTGGGTAAGTTCATAAATTGGTATGGAAGGAGCTAGGTGTCCAGGAAGCAAGTTGTCTCATATGTCTTGATAAATCAGAATTTGATGAACACACCTTGTAACAACCTTCCCACTTTCAGTATTTGACAGAGCAAAGAAGCAGTGCCCTTCCCTCACTGTGTAATTGTGCTGGTTTTGGCTGGGATAGAGTTAATTTTCTTCATAGATGTTAGTGTGAGGCTACATTTTAGATTTGTGCTGAAAACAGTGTTGATAATACAGGTATGTTTTAGTTACTGCTGAGCAGTTCTTGCATGGAGTCAAGGCCTTGTCTGCTTCTCACACCACCCCTCCAGTGAGTGTGGGTGAAAGGGAAGCTGGGAGGGGTCACAGCTGGGACAGCTGACCCCAACTGACTAAAGGGTTGTTCCATACCATATAACATCATGCTCAGCATATAAAGCTGGGGGAAGAAAAAGGAAGGGGGGAATGTTTGGGGTTATGCTGCTTGTCTTCCCAAAGTTACTGTTACATGTGATGGAGCCCTGCTTTCCTGGAGATAGCTTAACACCTGCCTGCTGATAAGAAGTAGCGAACGAAGTCCTTTTTTGCTTTGCTTGCATGTGTGGCTTTTCCTACCTATTAAACTGTCTTTATCTCAACCCATGAGTTTTCTCATTTTTACTTTTTTGATTCTCTCCCCCATCACCCTGTGAAGGGAATAAGTGAGTGGCTGTGTGGTGCTTTGTTGCCCACTGAGGTTAAACCATGACAGTCATTTTTACTAAAGGGGAGGACAGCATCATCCAAGAAACTTCCATTGTCAACAAGTCTGAGAGACTGACAGAGCTGACAACTGCCTGTACCAAGTGGGGAAAATAAATGAATGGGGACAACCAACTGTTTGTTAAGGATTTACTAAACAATATAGGTTAATTAAATTGGAGTTTAATACTACTGCAACTATACATCTTGTTCTTCCTACTTCATGCTTGGTATAATGGGAATTTGTCACTCAATAAAAGGTATTATAATATGGAATGCCCTACATGTAAGTGTAGGCAATAATATCTTTTATTAGTCTAGCTGGAGTAACTAGAGAATAGAGTTTTGAATCAGGTTCTACACATGGACAGGGAGAAAAGACATAGAGAAGCAAAAAGAAAATGAAAAATATTGTTCTTTGGAGAAGGATGCCTGTGAGAACAGGAAGTAGGATGAAAAACTTGGGACAACTCACATGGAAGACCTTCATATTTGGCTCAGCAACAGGGGAGTGGAGAAGTAAAAATAAAGCTAAAACTGGCATCTGAGGTTAAGTTTCATTTTGTGCTTCAAATCCAATTACAGCAACTAGAAACTCACAGGAATAGGACCCAAAGAAAATGTTTTCACAAAGCATGTGGAAAACGAAACCTCCTACCTCCGTACTGTTGTACTCTTGGCAGGAAAGTAGCATTTATTCAAAACCACTGTGTTTATTTTTAAAGTGTATTACTCTGTGAACTGTCAAAGATCCAGTATTTTATTAATGACTAGAGACATTATTTTTACTTCAGATAACATCCATATTTGTGTCTAGTTGTGTATACTTGTGTATATTTGAGAAATACATATGTATGGATATATATATAGTAATATCCATAAAGATTTGTAATATCTATAAACATTTGTAAACAAATAAGAAAATACTAATTTACTTCAAAACTAATTCAAATGATTTAGTTATGATCTAATGAAAACATGTTTCATTTTGCAATATAAACTGTGGAGACCCTTATTAGCATTTATTGACCAGCATACCCCACATTCATTTACATTTTAATTATCTCCTTTAAGGACACCAAGAGCATTACATGTCTATGAGCATTACAAGGTATCCTTGTTGAACCATCCATGCTGCACACCTGAAAAACAGAATTAATTTTAATTTTGTAAAACTAAATTTAATTTTGAAAAAAATATCAACATGGATGAAAAAAGAACCAACAATATTCTACATGGAATAATAAAAATACTGCTTTATGAATTCTATCAGTACAATCAGGTAGAAAAAGGGCCTAAAAATACACAGATTTTTTTTTTTAATTTTCAGCCATGTTTTGATCCATCTCTCTATAACAACAAAACTTCCATTAAAGCTATATGCATTTCATATTCTGTTGCAAACACAAACTAGTCTCATTTCAGTCAATTTTGTTGAGATGAAATTTTTAATCATCAACCAACTCTATCATATAAAGCAGTCTTTTTTGCTTATCTCTCTATTTTTATATAGAAAATATTTTCAAAAATGCCCTCTTGTATATGCAAAAATGTCTTTTGTGAAACTTCTTTGAAAACTTCATAGAAAATAAATCCATATCATACTGCTATGTAATTAAGAAACACTATTTGATTGTACATAAACATTACAAGTTTTGTGTGTATTTTATTGTTTTCGGGTCATATGTTTTTAAATACAAGATGCAGATAATTGAAACAAGTTTTAGTATTTGTGGCTTTAGAAGATCTGACATTATAAATAGCTGCTGGGGGTTTTATTTGATTTATAATTAAAATGTCAACATTAAAGCATGAATATATTTATTATTGCTATAATTGTACATATGCAATTTCATCCCCCAGATCATTTAACATAATTATTCTGCTAAAATGGACCAGACATAAAGTCATTGTGCTGTTTCATCACCACTTCATGTTCATAAAAGGCCCTTTCTCCAAAGATACACCTTTTATCCTTTTAAAAATATTAATACTTAGTAGTTGGGTAAGATTGTTTCAAATTCACCAATTTGTAAAGCTATGTCTAAAAAGAACTTTACAGTTCAATGCAGGTAAAGATATTGTAGGAAAGAAGAAAAATTATTGAGGTTGATTCTCATATTAACTAGCTTAACAATTAAAAATGTCCTTCCAAAATAAAAAATAAATGGCATTATAAATAAGCATTTTTTTCTTACTCTATTTTTCATTTAAAACTTTAAAAATTGAGCAGTGTTTAGTTATTGTTTTCAGTGTTCTCATGTAGTCCACTTCTGGCAGTAGCTAAGTGCAGAAAACAAGCATGGATCAAGTGCCGAAAGTGACCTGAGAGAAGGTTGGCCCCCAACTTGTCATGTTAGACGAGTAAGATGACTATTTCCCAGAGTAAAGAGTGAGGATTTACAAAGAGGAACTTTGCTTGTAAAGAAGTATAAAAAAGCAGGAAAATTTGTTACAGCAGAGGTAAATGTTGTAGTGAAAATATCTGTAGTCATAATTGGCATGATGTTGCCAGGAATGGGTGGGTTAGTGATGGTGGGAAGAGGTGCATTTGGGCAGGGAGAGAGCCCCTGAGGTCAAGTAACTGTATGTCTGTGAAGACACATGCATGATTAGACCGGATTAGGATTAGTTAAAAAAATGTGTGTAGAAATTTCTAGATGGACATTAAGTTTTGTAACAGTCTAGTATTGTGGTATACCTGCTGTATTACTGATATTGATCCTGAAAGTATAGTTCAGTAATTGCTGCTTAATTACATGTGATTAATAAATCAATAAACCACTCTGATGCTGATTTGCTTCAAACCACATGTACATTGTTCAAACCACAGCAGTTTTTTCCTGTGACAACTGTTGAAGATGGAAAATGGGACTAAAAAGAGCTGTCTTACAATAACAATGGCTGTAAGATTGTCCACCTAAACCAGACAAAACCCAGAGTTCAACCACAATAGAAAAAAAAATTTAAAAGCGTATATTTTAAATTAGCTGTCTGTATAAAATAACAACTATTCACTGTCCTTTCTTAGGTTTTATGATTTCCAGGTCTTTCTGCAAGCATGATAGGCACAAAACTCTTTCTTTTTTCCCCTCCACATTAGACCAAGAGCTGTGTCTTGACTAAATGAGCCTTGCCACCAGGTCTTAAGAATGTGTCAGGGATTTTGCTTATGTTCCTTGCTTTAAGAGGAAATAAGGTTTATTTGCTTATCCAACTAGCCAAGGCAAATGAATCTCTTTTTATGTAAACCACATCAGCTGAGTAATCTAGACAGTGTCAAGGGAATTTGCCAGAAAAAAAAATACTTCTTCTCCCCCTACCTGATTAAGAAGCAGACATGCTCTCAGCAGTAACCAGGCTGAAATTACAGGAAACAAACAAACAACAACAACAACAACAAAACCCAAAACCCCAAACCCAACCAACCAAACAAAAAAGTGAAAGGGAAAGAACTCTTTTCTACAATGATTCTGCTGGGTTAATCACATAAACCACCCCAAGGAGAAAACCTACTGCCCTCCACTATTCCAATTGTTATGGCCACTACTGAAAATAAAATGCTGCTTCTAATAAATTTCATTTCACATTTATTTACATGTACATTTTGAAAGCATAAAAATTAGTTAGATTTAATGCCCCCAGCTATGATTGTGAAAGCTAATATTGTTGTTCTTTTAAAACTTCTCATGTGCTAAAGCAAATGACATTTTAGAATGTTTAGTATTTAAAATAAATTTTAGACAAAAATAATTTGGCAGCTGATAACTACCCTTTAAGATAAACATATTTTTCTTTCTCTGTTACACTGGAAATTGCCTCACTACACTGACTCTGACCATTTTCTCTCTCTTAGAAACATTTGCATGCAAGTTATCTTTCTTCAGTTTCTAAGATATCTTTTTAGTGTATCCTTGCCAAACTTTTTTGGTCAATAAGAGATTTATAAAGGTGACATTCTGAAATCCATAATGTGCAATGTCATTTCACAATGATGCATCACTCCATTTAAGGGCCACTGAGCAGAAAATGCTAACTGTATTGATTAAAAAACATAAAAATCTTGTTATATTACTTTTACTTCTCAACCATCTGCTTATGTGCACACTAGTGAACCAATTTTTAAAATGTGATAAAAAAAAATCTTCCAAGGTATTTTGCATTAAATTGTTATGCTGTTTATTTTTTTTCTTCAGTGTAACTAGAAAGTGTTCATACTACTGTTTTAAGAGGTAGTAAGAAGACCGGTGTCATATGGGAATGCACAATATCCAAAAGCAATTTATCAAAAAATCTTTTCTTTTAATGCAAATACACTGTCATCTTCACGCAGCTCCAAAAAGCTTGATTACAATTAGCATATAATATTAGCATGATGGGTGAGACTCATTGCTGTATAATAGCTAGTGAAGAAAAGCAAAGCAAGAAACAGAAAACATTTTGTGGGCAAAGTGATTGTGTTTTATCACAATGTGCTTTAAATAGAACTTCACAGTCTATACACAGACTATAGTGTATTTCTTACATACATTTAAATAACTTGAACTATTAATCCTGACACATTTCATTAGCCCTTTGAATATTAGGCTTCCGATTCAGGAAAGACCAAAAGCAAATGCTTTATTTTAAGCATGGGAGTAATCTTATGATTTTTAGTGGAGTTGCTCAGAGGTTCACTTAAATGAATGTATTCCAGTGCTTTGCTATGAGTAACCATCATAACTGGTACATAAGAATAGGTTTATAGAAAAGTTGTGAAGCATACATAAGTATTTTTTTGAACAAAATATGCAGTGTTATTTACCATAAAAATAAGTTACGGTTTATATACAGTTGTGAGGGACAGACTGGCTGGACATTTGTCTCAAAGTTTGCCCACATGAAACTAACAAGACCTTGCAGGGCAGTTGTGCAAGCTGCCCTCCCACACCTCCACAGCCACAAGGACAGCAGTGAGGCCCTGGTGACGACCTGTCCAGTGCTGGCAACCGGCTGTGGGCGTGTGCACGTGGTTGGCACATGAGACCCCAGGCACGAGAGGGCGGGCTCAGACAGGAGATGTGTGCCATTGCCCTGGGTAAGCACAGCTCAGGCGTGAAGCTGTTGCCCAGGCAAGTGTGAAGTTGTTTATAAGGGCAGCCTGCGCAAGCGTGTGCCTTAGGCATGCAGCCTATAAAAGACCACCTTCTCAGACCCCGTGTGCAATTACAGACCCCGTGGGAGCCCACTGAAGACCCTGGGCAATTACTGACCCTGCAGGAGCTCACTGAAGACCCTGGGTGATCACCAACCCCATGGGAGACATCTGAAAACTCTGTACAATTACTAAGAACCCTGTAAGACCACCAAAGACCCTGTGCGACCACCAACCCCATGTGTGTGATCACTCACCACTTAAGAAGCATGGACCCCCGGGATGCTGTGGATCCATGGTGGTGACTGTCTGTGCTCTTCTATTTGGACCTCTCGCTTGATTTCTTATCTTTCTTTCCTTTCCTATTGCTGCTGTCTCTCTTTCCCCTGAACAGTTAATAAATGGGTGGACTTACAACATCTGACCTTGTTTGTGTCTTAATCTTGCTCAAAGGTTTTGAACATGAAACAAGATGTTGGTCCAGCCACCCCTAGTCTCCCAGACTGGTCTGAGGTCAGCTAGAAAGCAAGGGCGCCTTCCTCACATCAAAAAAACTTGGATCCTAACAACAGTTTAAATACAAAAATTAAGCCAACGTTTACTTGGCTTCTGACCTAAATTATGGAATGGTAAAGAGGGAAGATATTTCAAGCTTTAAGTAATCCTTAGGCATCTTAAATTCTGACTGCATTTTTTCCCCTGAGTTCCTACACCTTCTGTTCTCAACTGTCGCAAGTCATTTCAGAAAAAATAATATGTAAAAATATATATTTTATATGTGCTAAATATATTGCTGATTGTTTAGCTTTTTAATACATTATCTAGCTGCATTTGATATTTTAAATTTTGAGGGGAATGATTACACTGCATGGTTGCATTGAAAATTAAAAAAAATAAAAATAAAAGGCAACCATATGTAGAGAGATCAATAGACTCTTTAGAAAGATATTTTTTACATCTTGGCATCATTATCAACAAATCCTGGTTATGGTTTATTAAAAAAGGAATGTATGTCAAAGAAAATGGCATTCTAGAAGAATATTATCTAAAGAGCTTTTTTTCTTTTTTTAATTGAGTCATTAGAAGGAAAAGACAGTGATAAGCCATTAGTTGAAGAGGGTGACATTCTAACTCCCCCTCAAAATCAATGGTAAAACCATGTTGTGATTTCAGTGGACTCAATTTGATCTACCCACAGGCTAAAATTGTCTGCCTCTTCATTCAGGACCAATTCCATAGCACAGAAAGATTTTCAATAGACTTAAAGAGGGTAAAAATCAATTAATCAGAAAAGGATGGAACACCGACTGTTGTCATTTAACCCTGGTAGGCAGCTAAGTTCCACAAAGCCAACTGCTCACTCCCCACTCTCAGTGGGATGGGGGAGAGAGTCAGAAGGATTAAAGCAAGAAAACTCATGGGTTGAGATAAAGACAGTTTAATAAGTAAATCAAAAGCTGCATATGTAAGCAAAGCAAAGTAAGGAATTAATTCACTCCTTTTCATCAGTAGGCAGGTGTTCAGCCATTTGCAGGAAAGCAGGGCTCCACCACATGTAACAGTTACTCTGGGAAGACAAGCACCGTAACTCTGAACTTCCCTCTTCCTCATTCTTTCCCCCTCCTTTTATTACTGAGCATGATGCTATATGGTATGGAATATTCCTTTGGTCAGTTAGGGTCTGCTGTCCTAATTGTTTCCTATCCCAGCTTCTTGTGTACACCCAGCTTACTTGCTGGTGGGGCAGTCTGAGAAGCCGAAAAGGCTTTAACACTGTGTAAGCACTGCTCGGCCATCTTTATATTATCGACACTGTTCTCATCACAAATCCAAAAGAGAGCACCATACAAGCTACTAGGAAGAAACTTAACTCTACCCCAGCCAAAACTAGTACACCAGAATAAATGAGGTAAGGAGCAACAGTATTCACTAATAAATAGGTTACAGTTTTCATAAGACCTATAGCAAATATGGACTCACTAGTTTCCTTAATACATCCATAGGCTTTTATTTCTCATTGTGTAGGTTGCAACTTATTGCTCCTGGTTGTTGACATTGTACCATTACTTGCACAAATTCTGATTTGACCCTTTAATATTTTTCTATCCGTAGTGGCCTCAAAGCCTTCTGCATTTCTTTTATGATATACTTTAGAACGAAAAAGAAACACAATTTAAAACTACATCTGAAGCACAACATAGTTACTAGAAAGATTATGGGTTACTGTCCAGCCTTTCCAAAGTCATCTGTTTATGCTGTCCTTATGGAATGACTGTTCAGTTGCTTATTCACAGCAACAGGTTTTTTTTCTTTAATTCCTCCATATTTCCTTCATTTAAATGAGTGCTTAGTTCATTTAGTTCATGTAAGTCCTACTTGTGAAGTTCTAGAAAATGCTATAACTTATGCTGTCCCTTTTAAATGAAGAGACATAATTCTGCATTTGCAAAATAATTTTATTCATTTATTAACAAGTTAAAAATATTATAATATGTTTTCAATATTGAATTTTTCCTTAATTCTCACATTGAAATTTTTTTAAGAAATACTTATGCTGGAGGTCAAGGCTCAGACTACATCAAGATTCACATCTGTGTTAAATCCATAACTGATGACTACAGCAATTATACAAACTAGTAGTTTCAGTTGCAGGGGCAAAAAACCCAACCAAACCACTTCTGCCAATCTCTTATTCTAATCCCATCTCTAACTAATAAAAGGTGTGACTTTTTTCATGTGAGAACAAATCCAGAAATGTAGCTTTTACTGAAAAATTCTAAACAGTAAAGTATTTTGAGATAAGATTGTTTCTGAAAATAGAGCAGAGCTGAGCATACTTGCCCTTTCACATCATTTTCCAATCCTATTTATCCAATAGGATAAATTTTTGAGCACAAATGAATCAATGTCCAAACCACACATTTTAACTGTAGTCTTTATAAAAAGTAAATTACTTCTTCTATTAGAATTTGGTTTGTTGTTTAGGTGGTGGTCATTTTAAGTTATTCTGGTGTTTGGTGTGTTGTTGGTTACAGTAAAATAAGCCAGCTTTGATATCAGATAACAAAGTATTAAGTCTGTGAAGCTATACAGAGAACTAACAGCCATGAAAAATATTCTGAACACAGATCTCTTGAAATGACAAAAATCAGTGACAACAAACTGTGTTGCTAGGAGACCAGAGCCACAGAAAATGTGTCTCCATTTGAAATAAGAATGTTGATTAAAAAAAATTTTCAACAGATAATGAATAAAGGTGTCAAAGGTATCTGTTGTGCCAAAGATCAGACACAACATTTACTTTGTAAGCCAGAGCAATATAACCAAATCTTTAACAGCAGACAATTTGACATGAGAATTTCAGGATGAGGGTTAAAGCTAATAAAACTTTAGACCCTTTTTAGATCAGGAGTTTTAGTACATGATGTTGTAGTTGCAAGAAATCTTTATCTGTATATTGATGTTATATCTTTAAATTAAATTAAAAATGTTGTGAAGAAATTATTATGAGGTCTGCTATTTATGTGGCTTAAAGAACACGGACAGGTTCTGAAGAACAAAGATGACCCTAAACTATAAGCATATTGCTATGAAACTAAAAAATTGATATAACCAATTCTATTTTTTTAGTGTTCAAGGGAATAAAGTATTCCTTTTTCATCATAATGGATTGAGTACCCATATGTATGAATAGATCATAATATGTGGAGAGATTCTACACAAACAAATGGAAAATTTCAAAATTAGGATTTCCGCAGAGAAAAAAAAAAAAAAGGTTGATGAAGAAATATTGCCCTGAGCAAAAGAAGAAAATTGTATGCATTGTCACCTCAAATAGGGGTATGGGAATCTGGAAAAGTTTTATATGGATGGGCTAAATGCATGATTCTGCTTCTCTGCCTGTTTGCTAGTTTAACAGAGTTTTTTGCTGTTTTAACAGATTTTTTACTGATTAACACACAGATCTGCATGATTTCCATACTCTCAAGAGTCATCGTTTTTATGTCAAGTTGCCCTCTAGCTGTTTGTTATTTATCGCCATACTCTGGATTAAAACATAGCTGTAGGAAATTGGAGAGTTCACTTTTTTGGAAGTAAATACCTGTTGAGAGATGTTTTCTTACTGTAAGAGTATTTTTTACTTGTTTTTCATTAATTTTAGCATACAATGGGAATGTAGATGTGTTTTTACAGTCTTTTCTGCGTAACACTGAAGAGTCTGTCAACATAACAATTTCTTTGAGTTAATAAAACTGTGCATCCCAGAACTAGCCTAGACAGGAAGAATGTGAGGCTCTTTATTTATAATATTAGTGTCTGTCAGAATATTTTCATCTTTGTCTTTAGTGTTATTAAGTCCCACAAACTCATGTTTAGCTTTTTTTCACCTATCACCATCATTTTTACATGCTAAGATGATTCCAGGAGTTTACTGTCAACCTTCAGAGTACTTCAGATAATGGCAATGGGACCAGAGAACTGTGTATATAGATTATATTCTTAATTGGTTTCCTATTGGATCCCCTTCTCACAATTTTTTTTTGACTGCTTTCAGAATTCAGAGAAGTCAAATGAAAGTCTTCATCCAGTGATTTTCTGTCAAAAAATACAAATATTTCACTTTTTTTTTTTTTTTTTACTATGGAGAAAAGTAATTTATAAAGTCTGTGGGGAACATAAAACTGTTAAATTTCATTTTAAATTTCCCTAATCAAGACATCTCATTTTCCATCAGTTTGCAAACTTGCATGTTAATTGAAGCTATTATTGGTCTCTTTCCTATTACATCTTAAGAGTATCATGTGTTTTCCCATATTTTGGTAAGGAGATGTTAACATAAATACTTTATATAAAAAATTGAGATGTTATTTTGACATTTGAAGTATTTTATCATGTTTAGGAGCATATGCATGGGGAAGGCTGAGCACCTTTACTGTCAGTAGAAACTAGCTGGCTGATGGTAAGGCTACCTGAGATGGGGTAAAATGCAAAGAAATTGTGTTATTGTGGCCTAAAACAAGGTTCAAGTTAGAATCCTGAAAGACCCTAAAGCCTCTTCAGAAATCAACAGAAAAAGAGAGAAAGATGGACACTGTGGTAGGGAAGAATCAGAGTGGTGCTCATATACAGGAAGCACTTCTGAGCTCAAATACATTTCCAATTTGCCAGCTACTGCTGTGTATATTGCCATTGTAGAAAAGAAAATGGGAACAGGAGGCAGTGATAGCCTTAGGGAGAACCTCAGATGTCAGAAAATATCTTCCCTTGAGTCTATCCATAAATATAAAAAAAAATCAATGCTAGAAACATGACAGACAGCAATGTAGGTCCCTACTCTGAGTCACTATAAAATCTAAGCATTTTCTACTGGCAAAATATGAGTAAATTATGTATTTATAAATAAAATTTAACTAAAGAAAATGTGACTATCATTCATGGTTTGTTCTCTGCTTTATCCTTCATGTTTATACAGTAACTGTACTTGTACTGTAAGATTTTCATTTGCACTCTGGAGCATATATGTATATAACATATGGATTCACACTGGAGAATTAGATACTTCTTTGCACTGGGAGAAAAAGAGATAGGGTCTGTATTTGTCATCAGCCCTTGAGAAGTTGTAGTCAACTCCAAACTAGTTCTCGAAGAAGTTCCCTTTCTTGCCAGGAAGAGCTTAACCCTTAGGATAAAGGTATTTCTTTCTGCCTAAGGAGTGGAGTTGTTATCTAAGGTTTATCCTGGGTGCCTTTATAAAATAGGGAGGGAAAATAAGCACCTCAAAGTGAGAGGACAAACTCTGAGTTAATAATATATTTTGGGTTAAAGCGGTGAGGTTTTCGTAGCATGGGGTCTGCAGGGTTGGCTTCTGTGCGAAGACAGAAGGAGCTGCTCTCATGTCAGACAGAATCAGTTTGAGCTGGCTCCAAAATGGACCTGCTGCTGCCCAAAGCTAAGCCAGTCAGTGATGCTGGTAGTAGCTCTGTGATAACATATTTAAGAAAGGGTAAAAAAACACTGTGTAGCAACTGTGAGAGAGAAGGTTGAAAAAAAATGTGAAAGAAACAGCTCTGCAGACATCAAGGTTGGTGAAGTAGGAAGGGGAATAGATAGTCCACAGCAGAGATTCCCCTGCAGCCCATGGAGGAGACCATTTTCATGCAGGC
Source organism: Butorides virescens (assembly GCA_017310255.1). Lineage (NCBI taxonomy): Eukaryota > Metazoa > Chordata > Aves > Pelecaniformes > Ardeidae > Butorides > Butorides virescens. The sequence continues at coordinate 63,640 of JADKXX010001399.1, read as the reverse complement.
TGTGTCCCCACAGCCCATGGAGGACCATGTTGGAGCATGTCATGTAAAATGATAATCTAGGACAAGAACGTTTATTAACAACCTACTTCTTAAAAAGACTAAAAACCAAATATAATAAATTGTGAGCAGGCTTAGCATCCCTTTGCAGGGACAGAAAAATAGAAAAAAAAAAATTAAACTATCCCTTGAAGGCTTTATAGTCACAAGAAATTGTGAACAGCATCAAAGAAAACTTCGAATGAAATTTAAAAAAAAACTTACCTGTTTTGGAGGGAAACACATTGTAGCAGTAATTGACTGACATGTTTGAGAGAATGCAGACACGTTGATATGTGCCTTTTGCTCCTGGATAAGACTGTACAGCTCAGAAGTTCCTAGAGCAAGTGGAGGCACATGTATTTTACAATTTCAGCCTCTCTGGATATGCCAGTATTTTAATATTTGTCAGGACAAACAATTTAAAAGATTCCTCTTGGATTAATGAACTATACTGAAATACTTAGTTTAAAACTTGTGCAGTATTCAGTTAGCATTTCTCCCTAATTAGGAGCTGACTAATCCATTTACCCAGACAGGACATCCTTGTCATGGGAGTTGCTCCTGTTCTGTCTTTCTTTTTTCATGATGTGGATTCTGGGAGCTCTAGTTCTAAAATATCATGGCCAATAGAAGGCAAATGGGACCCAAAATACAATTTCTACAGAAAATGTAATGCAAGGAAAATTGAGTACACTATCTCCTTAGCTTGATGACTAATGAAATGAAACATAGCAAATCCGTGAGATCTTTAATGTTTAAATCTTTCAGAAACAGGATTTTACACCTATTGAACTTTGATAGAAAACAAAGGATAGCTCAGAAAATGGTGTCTAAAGAGCAAAGAATTAGTATTTAAACTTTTGAATGTTTCCTAAACATTAAAACTAGCTAAAAATCTAGTCTGTATAATTATTAAAATGAAAACAAAAATCACTGCTTTCTGGCATATGTCCTTCATATGTATTATGAGATTGTGCATTCATGTGCTAAAATATTATCAGAGGAAATTACAGAAAAATTAAGAGATTATTAATTAAAATTTTATCAAAAGAACATTTCATTGAGATGACCAGGCAGTGAAAAAATTATACTACGTATGGTGTTTGGTTTGGTTTTTTAATTTTGGCAAGCTTTTTCACAAGAATAATAACCAGAAAGAAAATATAAAAAATTATCTGAACTGAGCAAACTAACAACATGCCATTTCCATTCCTCAGCTTGACAGCACTTACTGCAAATCATTCTGTTTGTCTCTGTAAGCAAACAAACAACTAAGAACAGAAGTGCATAACAGCATAAAGGAGAAAACAACCTTCCACTTCAGTACATTTTCTTCAGCATTGTGTTTAAGATAGTCTATAAAACAGGGAATGGTATTTTCTCCTGGTTCTTTTAATTTTCTTCACCCTTTCCTGCCCCTTCCCCAGCTTGAATATAGAAATACTTTTGTAGTTTAAACTCGCTTTCTAAAACTGGAATATTTACCCTCTGCATTAAAGGAAAAAGGGATAATAGTACCGTGGTTAGCAAATCAAAATTACTAAACTTAATTGGATTTAAAGATTCTTAATATTAATTAAATTCCTGATGTCAGGTCCCTTAGCAATTCTGGAGTGGCTTTTCTTTTATAACTAATGAACACATGCTAGATTCAAAGTCTTTTGTTGAGCTTAGTCATAATTGTCACACTAAACAAAAGATTACAAAATAATCTTTAGATCATCAAAAAGAATTTTATTTGAGAAATAAGCTCAACAAGAAAGTAATTTCTGATACCTTAAGAAATATATCTAGTTTAAGCTTTAGAAAGGTTTCCACAGAGAGATATGTAGAATAATTTGGAAATTAAGAACTTATAGTGTTGTTGGGTGGCTGGGTTTCATTTTAGATTTTTCTATATTACAAGGCATACAACTAATGACTAGAGTTCTAAGGATTGCTTTCAGTGATGGTGTCCTTTAAACCATAGCAAATAACCCCAAATAACTACAGCAAAAGGAGTCAAATCTCAAAAAGAAATTACAATGTCAGTAAGATAGAGCCTCCAATTTCTCCAGGCTGCTTATCTATCACTTAGATACACATTTAGAACACCACCATCCCATTCTGATATTGCTATCACATTATTCACTTGACTGTTGAATGGTAATAATTCAAATCAGAAAAAAAAAAGAAAAAAACCCAAACCATAAATAATGTCTTTATTTTAAGTAGCAGATGGAACAGGTAAACAACCTTTCACTGTTCTCCCCTAAGCAGGAGAAAAACATTTTAAGTAATATGGTTAAGGTTATACAAACTTGCTAAGAAAATAGGCACATGAAAAAATAACTATTTTAACTACTCTAAATAGTACCCTTGATGAATATTTGTAGCAGTTCTTATCCCACCCCAAGTTATTTTGACCTACTACCATGAGAACTGGTGGCAACATCCTAGATGAGAAGTATATTAATCTTATTTTGTGATAAAATAATCTAAATATATTATTATTGCATTACTGGATATACTTTTTTGCATTATTTTGAAAAAAATAATACTATCTGTGATCAAAATTAGCTTTCTGAGAGAGATTTAGGTTGAAGCTTAGTGAAGAATCTAGTGTTTTCCTTCTACAACAAAAAATAATTTGTGCTCTAGAACAATCACTTCAAAACAACATACAGGTTAGTGGTGGTTTAGATAAAGTATGCACCAATTGTTGAAGTAAAAAAAAAAAAGTACTTATGGATTTGAACTTTAATGATCACTAAACTCTTAAACAACTCTTATGTCTCTTATTTCAAGACCTATTATTTTTTCTTCTCAGAATGATTTTTTAAAAAAAATATATTCAAAGCTTTGAGTAAAATTCAATTATGTAGTTGTGCACATCAACACATTATTTTTTTGTTTGAAGATGCATCCTGTACCTATGTACAAATAAATAAAAACCTAGCCAATTCTCTGCCAGCACCATGTCTACATTTAATATTTTTGCATCTTCCACCCAGCCTGTGTCATATTATGTGCTGTTCTTGCAGGATACAAGTTTCTGGGGTATTCTAACTCTTTTTGCAACTGTTCACTGAGAGAGAAAAATGAACAGAAGAGAATTCTAAACTTGTATGAGAAAAAGTCAGTTAGAAAAACAGGATCTGGTACCTGTGTTACCTTAACCTTTAAGTATAATTGAAAAAAGTCTTAGTTTTCTTATATTAAATGTACATAGATTGGAATAATACTGATAGAGTAAGAATAGATTTTCATTGTCTGTTTAAAGTGTATGTGAATGAGAAAAGTTTAAACTAAGACTGACTAGTGGAATTTTAAAAGCTTCAAGGCAGACTAATAAAAAGAAATGAGGAGACAATTGGGTAATAGAAGTTATACCCTGTGGCTCTTTAAGGATCGATGTATCTAGACTGATTACTGAAAAAAAAGTAAAAAGCCAAAACAAAACAAAAAAGAAACTCTAAACCAGCAGTAGACACTATCTTTAGCTATTTGAAAGTCACTCCTGAGACTCAATAGCAATCATAGACACACTCACTAAGATGAATAGGAAATGTTTTTTCAGACTATTTTTAACCTTACTATAAATAGGATAAACTTTTATTATTGGACATAGACAAAATGAAACCCAATGTGAATAAAAAGAAGGACAATATTTGGGATTAGTGGAGAAAATATTTCTTTGATCTAGATCTGAATTAATAATGAAACCTGTGTTTTCTACTGGTTCTTTAAATCAAAATCCAGAAGAGCTCTAGGAAGAAATTCTTCGGAGACCAAAACTGATTTGAATTTTAATAAATAAGCCCCATCTATTTCTTCAGTAAATTGGGAATAAAGAACACAAAATAATTTCAGATTTGTAGATTAGTTTAGATTTCTAAAACTAAAAGCTCTTCAAAAACTCTGCTTTTGTTCAATTTCAGAGTTCTGCAGAAAGGAAAGACACTAATTATGTAAAATTTCAAGACCAAACTTACTTCTTAAGATGGTCTGTGCAGGGTGAACAGAAGTAAAAGTAACAGGGAGCACAGCAATCTGACAGAAATCATCAGCTTCCAGGGGTTGAAAGGAATTTTTCATTATTTTGTTTGTTTGGGTTTTGAGAAAGCTTGTATTGGTTTTGGGGTTTTGTTTTGGTGTTGTCACTGTCCCCATCACATCCCAATCCCATGATGTTTCCAGATATCTCTAATGAGAATTCCTTTATTTCACTGCCCTTAAATGTTGGGCTTCAGACCTTTTTTTTGTATTTGTCACATTGCCAGTGTTACAGTTGTTCTGTCATTACCTTCTTGTGACACTGCAGTCTCATTTGCTTCCTTTGCACTTCCATGCTTTCCTTTGTCTTTCTATTTCCAACCCTGTTATCACATATGAATTAATGGGAGGAGGTAAGTTCCCTTTCACCAAGATTTAAACCAAAATCATGTAGCATACAGAGCCAAAGGAAGGGAGTGTGGATTAAGTAATGAAAAATCCCCAACTTGTTTCATGAGTCTAACTTTTATGGCACGGCAAGTTTGGGGTGAAATATGAGAGGTAACAACCTCAGAAATGCCGTTGTTTCCAGGTGGTTTCATATAGTGGAGGGTTTGAAACTATGTCTTTAGTGACAGTGTAAAAGAGACTTAGCTTCAAAGCTGATCTTCTGTCTTTTATTCTTGCCTGTGATCTCCTGGATTTTGTTTTCCAGCCTTTTCATGACTTCTGTGTTCTCTTATAAATATTTCACTAACCTAGATGAAACCTGGTTTTCCACCTTTTTTGAGAAACAAAAGCAGAAACAAACAATGGATTCAGACACAAATCCTTTCTGTAGGTAACATAACAGAAGTGGTACTAGAGAAAATCACCCAACATTCTGTTGCAATGTTTTTCTGAAAATAAGGAAAATATTAAGCCCTGAGAGTCTGATTTTCTGTAGACTAATTGCCCCTTGAATGACTAAAACATGGGATTATAAAACAGACCTTTCCTAAATCTGATAGTAATTAAACATTTTCATGAATACCTTATATGATCTTTTCAATGAGTTTGTTTTTAATACTAACAAAAGCTTTTATAAAAGCCTTGAAGAGAGATCTTCATTTGAAACATTTGTTTGCCTTTCTGTTTTAGGCTTGCATTATGCAATATATGAAAGATGTTAGACTGGTCGACCAGGACAAAAATATGCGTGCCTTTAAAGATAAAACATTAGCTTTTTTTTTTTTTTTAGTCCGTTTGTTATATAAATTTGCTGCAATGTTTTTACATCAACCTCCCCTCCCCCTTTCTTCACCACCCCACCCTTTTTTCAGCAAGTATTAGTGTTCAAGGATCAACACCTTTCTGAGAGAAACATGCTGTTTAGCATAGTGTTACGAGGTTGAAAAACTCTAGCACAGCATGAGATTCTTATTCTTCTAAATTCACGTGGAAATATGCTAATCATTTCAAACGTTATTCTACTACTAGTGCATCTAAGGAAATAAATTTTTTGTTTATATGAGATAATTAAAAGATGTTTAACAGAAAAACAATGCAGGAGGTTTTTTAGGTTAAGGTCAAACTCTATCCAGAATTTTATATTTAATTCCACAATTTAATTGAACATTAATAAAAAGAAAAGGGATCCATTGGTAACTTTGTATGAATGTACCTGTTTGCTCACAGATTAGCAGAAGAAACTCCATTTGAGATACACGTGTCCTTCAGTTTACAAATATAAAGTAGGGAAGAAACACAGTGCTTGCTTTTGCTATTTTCCAGAACTTACATAGGAGGTTTTTTGTAACAGTTATTCAGGTTCAAAAGGGAAACTAGGAGAGGCAAGACTGTTAAGTAATTGATTTACGGCTCCAAATCATTATGCAATACAGAATAGCCAGAGGACATTCTTAAGGTGCTGTACTTCTCCTCTGATATGGAGAATTGTTACATGTATTTGAAGGGTACGTCTCTGTTACCCTAAATTTTATGGGAAAACTGGGGTTTTGTTTGTTTGTGCTTTTGTTATTGGGTTTTCTTTTTGGTTTAGTATGACTTCTCTGCATAACTTTTCCTGACTTCATTCTATTGTATTCTGTGTCCTTTTATTTATGGTGTTACTTAAGTGATGGTGTTAAGATCTCACACGGGTTCCTTTTTTCTCTCCTCTCTTATTTTGGGAATGACTTCAATGTGTGACTTAAGCATATGACATTAGACATTGTTAATGAGAATCTCTTAAATCTCCCAAAGCCCCACGGTAAATCTGCCTGTGCTTTTGTAATCAACTGATCATTGTTCTACAAAGTACAGGAGATCAGAACTAAAACCTCTGTAAAATGTGGAGTAATGTGATGGTAATTTTTTATGTGGGAAGATATGTAAATTCATGAAAGGATAGATGGGCATGTGTGCAGGAAAAGATTTGACATACATATCAGATCTGTAGCAAACACTGAGGCTCAAGTTTAACTCAAGTAATTGAATTAGTCAGGAAATTTTCACCTGCACATAGTTTGAAAAATAATTGTTATGATGGTGTCTGACATAAACAGGCTGATCTTTCAGATCAAAGCCACAAGGAAAGAGCCCACAGGACTCCCTAGATTGGTAGGTCACCTAATTATTTGAGATATGGAAAAACTGCAGTGACTCAGAAAGAGCCTTGAATGTGGTTCTCCCGTGCCCCAGATGAAAGTTCCAGCCAGGAAGGAGGCACATCCATCCTGCTACTTTCCTTTTTCCCCCACACCCAACTTGCAAACAAATCAAAGCAGGGGTTTTGATTTTGTTTTTCTACCCTGTTTAGAAAAAAACCAAAACCAAATCAAACAAAAACAAAGTGTAAAATCTCAACACTCACCACAAAAAAAAAAAAAAAAAAAAAGAAAAAAAAAAAGAAGTAGGTTTTCTGGCCAGTCCTAATAAGCAGATAGTTTAATTGAAATGCACCTCCAGTGTAATTTATTTTTGCTTTGTTATTACAGTTTGTAATGTGATTTGGTAAGAACAGGTTCCTCCACTGTTCACCTCTTTCAGTGCAGTACTTGATTCAGTGATTCTTATCAGGTACTATAGGCACATCAACCAACAGGGGTCATATTTACATGCTCTACTGGAAAAGAACTTTTAGTTGTTAAGTGCTCTAATAGTTCAGAACCTGCTGTGAAACATATGTGAAGAGGCATTAGCCACCTACATGTGTTAGGAATGTAACTGAAAGCCTGTTGTACAAACTGGCAAAATAATTGAAACTTAATGAGGACTTCTCAAGGCAGAAAATGACCTCCTTTAAAGTGTCACTGAATTTCCACTTTTCATCAGGTGGCTCAAAAATGAATCAGTAAGAGCACAAGGAGCAACCCAATCCTACTGAGCAGTATTTTTCACTAAGTGTTGATTACCTCTAGGTGTAGGTTATTACATTGTTTCAGTGTAAAATATTCAAAGCAGCTGTCACTGACCTGACTTGGAATTTTTGCTTTTCCAGCAAAGCAGAGGTGGAAAATTCTATTGTTGCATAGCCAAAATCTCCTTTCTATGGGAAGTGAGCTGAGTTAAAAAAAATGCTGCATCTTTGTTGTAAAACAAACCGGTGAACTCAAGCTCATTCAGAGAGGCAACTGCATATTGTAGCCTCTGGTGCTTGCACTAGATGAATTTATCTTGACCTTCGACTGACAACAAAACCTTACTTAGCTGAAGCATGTTGGCTAAAATGATGTTAACAAAAATAAAGTTATTGGAGTGCACTGTGACACTTTTAGCTTGCATGATTTTTCTCAAAGTCTGGTTAACCAGTCTTATGCTGTAATCTACACATGACCACAATTCTTCGTAAGAAGCGTTGCTCATTCAAATCTATGTCATATTAAAAAAAGTAGGCATAGACAGAACTTACGGATTCTATTACTGATTCATTTAAAATGTAAGATGAAGAATACATTAAAGTAAGCATAATCTTAGAGCTGTCGATTTGCTTAGTTTTACTTTATATTGTAATGCATTTTAGATGAGAAAAGTACAATTAATCATGCATTACATATGTACTAGGCAATCATTAGCTCAGCTAAACTTTGAGCAAGGAAGTTGGAATTTTCATCAAGTGTTAATACATTTCTAAGCTCAATTTTCCTTCAAGTTTTACCAGTTCAGTTATTTCTTCCCAAATCCTCTTAGTAAAATTTGATTTGATAGTATAAGGTGTTTCATTTCTGCCAGCATGGAGTAAAAGTTGATGTAAACATCAGAGGTTCAATATCAGGCTTGAGATGAGAAAGAGCTCTTTAGTCAAATAGCAATGTCTCCTGCTGTCATGTAACATCTGCTGAAGCAGACCAGATCCAACTCTTAGGTCATGCAATGCTGTCAGGCTCTCAGCAAAGCATCCAAGGGAAGAATGTGATGTTGCTCTTATGGAATAGGGAGAGGGTGAAAAACATTTCCAGAAACTGGTAGAAGGTGTGTATTTTTGGATGTCACAGAATGTATCTCAATAATTTGGACACAACATTTATTGCCTTCCATTACTATGGTGACCTTGTCCGATGCTGAGTGTGGGGAGAGAGAAGTAAGAGGAAAGAGAGTTGAAGGAACCCACGTTCCATTTCCTTTCTGAATCTGCCTGACCTAATTCTCTTCCCATGATATGGAGAAGGACATTATCCACCACATGGAAGCATGTCATTATTGCATATAAGTTGGTAGTGTTTTTTCACTCATGATATCTGCATAATCTTCGGAGGCCTTCATTTGATTTTATAGTCAATATAAAAATATATGTAAAAACCTCTGGTAAAGAGAAATCTTAAGTAGGCTTTGAGATTGCTGTTGCTTCACCCTCTGGGTTCAGCCAACTCAGACATTATTTCAGTCGGCAATTTGAATTTGCCAAGCTTTGCTTTTTGTAATTTGTAGTCTTTAAAGACATGATGGGTTGAAAATATCAAACAGGGTATTGCTCCAGAGTGGTGAATTACTCTTCTGTCTGGTCTTAATTAGTAATGAGCAGGGAAAGTATTGTCAATTTGCACATTTATGTAAAATGGTATATGGAAAGGTTTTACTCACATTTGCCATATTACAATAGTAGGGGAAGAAAAGTGTACCCCCTTCTAAAGATTTGATAGGATGTCAGGCAAGAGCAGATAAACTGTCTGTACATAATCCAGGATGACAGCGATGAAACTGTCCCCTGAAATAAACTAAGGATCAATAATCTTGGAGAAGAAAATGAAGCTGGTGAGATTAGAATCTAAATGAAAGCCGGAATAAATCCTAAACAAGGCTGTGAGTATAATGACTGATATTCTTACTCAGCCAGAAGCTCTCTTTAGTGATAACAAAGCTGGTATTGAAGAGGTACAAAAGAACTTATTCAGGTAAGCATCTACAACTTCTCATCTGGATAAAATAGGAGAAGAGAGTGTTCTTTTAGAATAGATATTGAGGTAAACAGAGGAAATTATTTTCCCCTCTTTTATGTCACCTGTGTGTTTAAAAATCTTTGCAACTGGATGTGGTAAGCAATTTCAATTTGCTTTTACTTTAACTGCTTTAACTTCTTAGAAGCAATTATAAAGTAATTGGTTAACATTAAAGCACTGTATCTCTTTCAGATGTACTGCAGCAGAAAGCCAGAATACAAGACCACTCTGTGACTCCTTAGAGTTCCAAAATACTGTCTCAGGATAGCATAAGGGCAGCAGAATACACCTGCAGAGACTGTGGATGATTTGGGAGCCAGCAACACAGCCTTCATCTTGGAAAAGCCTCTGATGACTGCTGCTAGGCACTAGGACAGTCTGTCTCTTGCTGACAGCAGACAATGAAGACCATTTCTGACACTTGAGTTTTCCTCGGGAGCTTGTGAAACACAGCTTTAGTAAGAGACCTGTCAAAGTCTTGATTCGCTCATACTTGAGATCTTTCTGCAGGGGAAGCAGGAATAAACAATGGACTACATCTGTGAGCAGCAGTTTAGATTTTTATGGAGAATTATACTTCCTTTAGCAGGGATTAAATATTCATTATGAATGTTTCATACTAAAAGATAATAAAATACATAGTATAATAAAATAAAATAGTAATGATAATAAAAAATAACTTACTACCCACCAAATTAGTGTTCAGAAATATGTGGTTTATGCAACCATAGGCCATCATCACCCTTTTGGTTTTAGGCTGGTGGTTCTTGATACTTTCATTTATGTTCATCTGGAAACACAAAAATTGCCTCTGAATTTCTTACTCAAGTAAGGGGAAAAATACATAAAGAACACTGAACAATGGAAACTCTCTGCTATTTGTGGACTACCATCCCAGTGGACTCAACGACTTGACTTTCTTGCTTGATTTCCTTCTGGTTCCATGAAACTACAGAAAAAAGGAAATGTTCAGAAGAGAGAGCTGCGAGTTTTACCAGAAAGCACCGCAGATAAATTCATTGGACTATCCTTCAAGTTGAAAAATTCTGAGTCCAGAACTGCAGGATTTCAAAACTGTATATAAAATACATATATGTTAAAGTCACAAAATATCACATTTGGAATTCTGTGAGGACATAGGAAAAAAAAAAAACAACAAACCACCAAAAAACCCCACCTCAAACCAAAAGGCTTGATTCCAGGCTTTGTTAAGTGTTTAGAATATTGTCGTTGTACTGAATAGCTTCTTTTGTAACTTCTACCAACAGTTTTACTCTTAAGTAATCCAGGTGGGAAATGCACATTTTTTCAAAATCACTTTGCCCGTTGGGGTCAGTTGTAAAACATTTAAAAAGTTGCACATCTCCATTTCATGATATTGCAGCAGGAATATTAATAAAAATTAAGATCTATTCTCCCTTCCCAGCATTTTTCTCAGTTAATGATTTTTCTTTCAACATTTTCTAAGGCAAAAAGTAAAGTCTGACTGTTAGTTATAAGTTGGGCAGACCTCAGACATGTATGCATGCATGTTTACATACATATATGCATATATATGTATATGCAAATTATATTTAGGAAGGATATGTAGATATGAATCAAGGATCCTTGGTGGTTTTTGTAAAACTTTGCAGGCTGTATTGTTAGGATCCAGTTTTGTTGGATGAAAGGAAGACCCCCTTGCATTCTATCTGACCTCAGACGAGTCTGGGAGGCTAGGGATGGCTGGACCAACCTTTCACTTCAGGTTTGACCCCTTCAGGTAAGATGGAGACACAAATGAGGTCAGATGTTGTAAGTCCACCCATTTATTAACTTTTCAGATGAAAAAAAGGGAAAGCAGTGATAGGAAAGGAAGGAAGCCAAAGTAGGAAATTAAGCAAGAGTTCCAGACGGAGAAGCGCAGACAGTCACCACCATGGATCCTTGGTGTCCCGAGGGTCTGTGCTTCTAGGGTCTTCGGTGGTGGATGATCACACATGGGTGTCAGTGGTCACGCAGGGTCTCCAGTGATTGCATACAGGGTCTGAGGTTGTGGCCTTTTTGAGGCACACACCTGTGCAGACTGCCCTCAGCAACAACTTCATATTGTCCCTCTGCAACAGCTTCACGCCTGTGCCATATTTCCCCAGAACAACCGCACGTATCTGAGTCCCCCTCCCATGCCTGGGGTCTCATGTTCTGACCACGTGCACACGCCCACACCCAGTTGATGCCACCGGGCAGGGTGTTACTGCAGCCTTGCCACTGTCCTTGTGGCTGTGCAGGCAGGTGGCACTTGCACAATGTCCTGAAGCAGCCTGCTAGCTTCATGCGGGCAAGCTTTGAGACACATGTCCAGCTGTTCCGTCCCTCACACATATGCTGCTCGTTTTAGTCTATGTTAGGCACAGAGTAAAGCTACAGACAAAAAAATGGACTGATGCTACTGTGCTGTGCAGAATCACTTCCAGAGTGCCAGAGGGCCAGGCATTAGCTGCTACCAAGGGAAAGGCAGCTATTTCTTCTGTGTCAACCTGAAAACAGGAAAACCAGTCACTTCTCCATTCTTAACGCTGTTCTTTTCTATTCCTCTCCCTTCTGTCCCAAGAGATAACCTGTTCTCTATAAAAGGTAGGGAAATTCACCTCATAGGCTTTGGTAGGAGCTAGTCAGTCCACAGGGCAAACATAAAGCGGGCTAAATGATGGAAAAGAGAGCAACATGGCATTTCCAAAAAAAAAAAAAAGAAAGAAATCAAGAGACATGCATCTAAGTCAGCTACCAAAATGCATTTCAAGCAGTCCTTGAGAGGATGATTAACAATCATCCTTTAGGTTAAAAAATCCATGAATCCTCACTTGGTCTAGGCAGCATTTATTTGTCTGACTACAGCTGACAAAGCAGCTAGTACAGGTTTAGAGTTTTGCTTCCTTTCTTTTCATAACTTGATAATTCATCTTTATGGAGTTGTTCACTGCTAATTTTTTCCATCTCTTCCTACTTTTCCTTCTGAAAGAATACTGAGTACACCATCCCTTCCTACAATAATCTGTTTTACTACTACAGACATACGTGGGAATTCTACTACGATCAAAATGTGAAATATAAGGCAGAAAGAAACAAGGGCTGGTGTGAAAATGCTTTGTTATCTGAAAATGCACTGAAGAAATGCAGGAAACAAAAGCATATATTTTACAGTAAGATAGATAAGGTTTTTGATGAATGGGACAGGCAGATTTGGCAAACAAATTGGAAGCTGGAACATACAGTGCTATGTACTGTGCAACAAATGAATCCTGCTCCTCCACAAGGGGTTTTGATGGCCACAGAAATACTGACTCCTGCATTTTTCCCTCCCTGGGTTTTCTGGTTTAACGCCAGCCTGCAGCTAAGCACCAAACAGCTGCTCACTCACTCTCCCACCCCAGTAGGATGGGGGGAGAATTGGAAGGCTAAAGGCGAGAAAAAACTCGTAGGCTGAGATAAAAACAGTTTAATAATTAAAAAGAAGTAATAAAAGACATTGTAAGGACAAGAGGGGCCGGGGGAACACCCAAAAAGAGAAGAAAATAAAACCCAAGACAGACAAGTGATGCAAATGAAAACAATTGCTGACCATCAACCAACAGATGCTCAGCCTGTCCCCAAGCCTGTCCCAATCAAACTCCCCCCCAGTTTTGTTGCTGGGTACAGTGCTTTATGGTGTGGGATATCTGTTTGGTCAGCTGGGGTCAGCTGTCCAAGTGTGTTCCCCTTCAGCTTCTTTTCAGTCCCCAGCCTGCTCGCTGGTGGTGCAGTCTGAGGGGCAGAAAAGGCCTTGACACTGAGTAAGCACTTCTCAACTGTAACTAAAATATCAGTGTGTTATCAACACTATTTTCAGCACAAATCCAAAACATACCCCCATACCAGCTACAATGAAGAAATTTAACTCTATCTCAGCCAAAACCAGTACACTGGGGTACTTAATTCAGAAAAAATACCTTCAAGACCTCTATTGTTACAGAATTTAGGTAAATATAGTTGTGGGTTTAAAATTTATTAGGACACATATACAAATCCCTATGAACACTTGAAAATAAATTACATTCCACCCATAGTGGTTGTTTTTTTTCTTCAGAAGATAAGATGTGGTTCTGTTCTGAGAAGTTGTGGTGGAGAAGATGAATAACGGGAAGTGTAACTCTGAGAGTAAAACATCATCATAGATGTATTGGGTCAAGCTGCATAGAGCTGTGCTTTCTATTGGTATGTAGAAAGGTGTTGATAACACACCAATGTTTTGGCTACTGCTGAGCAGTGCTGGCACAGCATCAAGGCTGTGTCTCCAACATTTCCCCACCACCACCAGTGGGCTGGGAGGGGGCAAGATCTTGGGAGGGGACGTAGCCAAGACACCTGACCCAAACCGACCAAAGGGATATTCCATACCATATGATGTCAGCTCAGATATAAAAGCTAAGGAAAAGGGAGGAAGAAAGGGGGCATTTGTCTTTTATGATGTTTTGTCTTCCAGAACAACCGCTATGCATACTGTAGCCCTGCTTCCCAGGAAGTGGCTGGACAGTGCCTGCTAATGGGAAGAATAAAATCTTTTGCTACTGTGCATGGCCTTTGCTTTTCTTTTTTATTAAACTGCCTTTATCTTGACCCATGAGTTTTCTTTCTTTTCCATCTCATCTTCTCCCTGCCTGTCCTGCTGAAGAGGGGAGCCATAGAGTGGTTTGGTGGCACCTGGCATCCAGTCAAGGTCAAACCACCACAATAGAACATGAGGGACTAGACTTTACAGTCAGGCTTACTGGGTATCTATAACCTTTTTGCTATCTCTAGCAAATTCATAACCTGTCTCTGTGTAATCTTCCCATATTGAGATCACTTTACATAGGAAAACACTACACACAATCTCTGATGTCATCACAAGGAGATCTTTTCAAATATTATGTAATATAATACAGTGTTTAAAAGTGAAGCTGGACCAAATTCCCAAAGCACCATAAGGTCTATTTTAAGACTTTTTTTATTTTGACTTTCAGTTTCGTTTATTCAAAAAAATAGTTTAGATCTAATTTTTTTTTTATCATTTTTGTAAAAACATTCTTATTTGTTTTCCACACAATGCTTACCACAATGCTTCTCTTTTTATTATTGTTTGAGCCCTTTTTACCCACAAGCTTTATTTTACTTATTTACTTACTTTTTTTTTTTTTTTTTCCTTTTGTACAGCACCATTGCAATCAACATTCAGTATGTAAAGTTTTAAACTTTTGGATATGCAGCATAATCTACAGACAGGCATGGCAGAGTAGCCTGTGACACTTCTGTTATTTCAATACCCTCTCTACACAGAGGACAATATGCTGTTAGGTCAAAACTTGCTTTATAATTGCTCTGTAGTTTCATAAAATTTTTGTAGCACTTAATAAGCTAGAATTTGAATCATTAACTACACTCTGTTATTTCACTTATTAGATAAGTTGAAATAAAATTTTTCAAATAAATCAAATTGTTTGTGGGTGGTTGTCCTTAGTTCTTGACTGGACTTCCAGAAAATGAAGTTGATGCTGATACCTAGATTAATAAACTGTAAAAAAAAATACCAAAAATATAATTTTAAAATGTTATATAAATGTAAAGAAACATATTAAAATAAATTTGTCAGACACAACAAAAAAAATATTTTTTTTTAATTAATTGCATATGGACATAGTGAAACACCTGGAGAGACTAAAGGACATTTTATTATCTACAAAGATCAGTTTGTAAATTATGTCATAGCTTTAGTGACTTATATCACAACTTTAGATTATTAATCTTATTTTTATTTCAGTATTTCCTTTCAAATTCCAAGCTACTATATTCTTTGTAGAGGCTTTCAGTAGCCACAGTATAAATAATGATGACGATGATTTTTTTCTATTTGTTATTTGGTGGATGAATTTGCATTGAAAGAATACTATGTAGGTCAAAATCTGACAGAGGTAGAACAAAGAAATGTGTTAGATTCTGTCCTTGACAATGCAAAGAATTGTAATATACTCTGACTCTAATTTTTTTGATTCAGAACTCCCTACATACTTCTTAATCAAAATGCCAGTGTTCATAATAGTATATTTCAATTTTAGCATCTCTCTCTTTTTGGTCTCTAATGTTATTCATATATTCAGTGTTAATTCATGTCAAATTACATCAGGTCTGTATATCCTACTTTTTTCATGTTAAGCAAATGCAGTGTAACCATTTGATATATTTGCAAGAAGGATTATTAATATTTCTCACAAACTATCATAGAACCAAAGCTAATAATTTGAAAAGATGAGTAAAAAGTTGAATGAAAGATGAGTAAAAGTCAAATGTAAAGAAAGGACAACAAATTGCAATCCAAAGCAGTTTTACAGAGTTACAGGTATTCTCATTTTGGTTAACAAATACTAGTATTTATGAACTTCTGTGAAAAAGTCAGATAGGTAAAAGGTCATATTTGCATTATGGATATGTTTAAAACACAAACCTAATTCACACACTTATTTTGTACTATTAAAAGAGGTAGTCAGAGAAATACCTTATTGTTATATTTGATTGAAATATGATAAAACGTTATTTTTGTTGTGTCAGAAATACTTAGAATAGACTACTTCAGTTGGAAGGGACCTACAACGACCATCTAGTCCAACTGCCTGAGTACTTCAGGGCTGAACAAAAGTTTAGCATGTTATTAAGGTCATTGTCCAAACGTCTCTTACACACTGACAATCACAGGGCATTGACCAACCATCTATGAAGCCTGTTTCATTGTTTGACCACCCTCTCAAGAAATGTTTCCTAGTGTTAAGTCTGAACCTCCCCTGATGCAGCTTTGAACCGTTCCCACACATCCTATCACTGGATCTCAGGGAGAAGAGATCAGCATCTCCTTCTCCACATCCCCTACTCAGGAAGCTGCAGAGAGCAATGAGGTCGCCCCCCAGCCTCCTTTTCTCCAAACTAGGCAGACCCAAAGTCCTCAGCCACTCCTCACAAGACATGCCTTCTAGCCCTTCCACCAGCTTGATTGTCCTCCTCTGGACACTTTCAAGGACCTGAACATCCTTCTTAAATTTTGGGGCCCAGAACTGCACACAATACTCAAGGTGAGGCCACACCAACACTAAATAGAGCAGGATAATCACCTCTTTTGACCTTTTGGTTGTAGTGTGTTTGATGTGCCTCAGGATGTGGGTTGCCCTCTTGGCTGCCAGGGCACAATGCTGACTCCTATTGAGCCTGCTGTCAACCAGGAATGCCAGGCCCCTTTCTTCAGGGCTGCTCTTCAGCCACTCCTCTCCCCATTTATACTTGTGCCCAGGTGCAAAGTCCAGCATTTGTTCTTGTGAAAATTCATGCCACTGATGACTGCCCAATGCTCCAATCTATCTAGATCCCTCTGCAAGGCCTCTTGTCCCTCCAGAGATTCAACACCACCTCCCAGCCTAGTATCACCACCAAACTTACTAATGGTGCATTCAATTCCTGCCACCAGATCATTACACCAAAAGGTTTAAACTCAACCATTTCTTGATCACTGTGGCCAAGACTAAACCTACCATCACATCTCCCACGAATCCTTCTCTATCACAAATAACAAATCTTGGAGGGCACCTTTCCTAGTTGGCTCACAGAGTACTTGTCATAATAAATTATCTTCAACAATGTTCAGGAATTTCCCAGACTGGCTTGTCATGACAGTATGGTATTCTCAGCTGATATCTGGGAAGCTGAAATCTCCCATAAGGACAAGGGCTACCAATTCAAAAATTTCTTCTAATTGCCTACAGAATAACTCATCAGTGCTTGCATCCTGGCTGGGTGATTGGTAGTAGACACCCACTATGACATCTGTTTCATTTTCCATCCCCTAATCCTCACACAGAGGCTCTCAACCACATCATCCCTAACGATAAAGGCTGTACAGTCAAACGTCTCCCTGACATATAGTGGAACTCCTCCACCTCACTTGTTCTACCTATCCCTCTTGACCTCCACCCCAGCACTCCAGTCGTCAGGCTCATTCCACCAATTCTCACTAATACCAATGACATCATGGCTCTGCAAACAGACCAACACTTCCAGTTCATTGTATTTGTGTCTCATATTGTGTGTGTTGGTGTACAAGCATTTCAGATGTGCCTCTGTTGTTGTGGTACCTGAGAGGGTAAGGACGGGTTCCTCTTACAGCTCCGTACAGTAACTCGCTCCCACTCTGCCCTATCCCTCGTAGTACTGCCTTCATCTTGGCACAAAAGAGATACTGGACCTGCCTCAGTAGTAGTCATGCTGAGTTGGCTTATGTGTACGAGAGATGGCAGAGCACAGTTTCATTGGTCTATTGCCTTCTCAGATTCTCCTTAGTTTGCCCACCTCCACCCAAAGCTCAGCCACCATGTAGAGCAGTTCATCTACCTGGGTACACCTCCCACAGGTGTACTTGCTATTATTCTACATCTCCAGGTGTAGCCCCAGGCATGTCCTGCAGCCTGAAACCTAGATGGCTGCATGTTCTGACAGTTTTCTCTGTGTGTCTGCATTGGTTCTACAGGATGCTAGAAGCTCTGAAGAAGCAGGGAACATAACTTCTTGCTGATTGTCACCGTACTGCCACACACCTGCCTGCTAGGAGATATATATATATATATACATATATGTATTCATCCATTGCAATTAACTGGCCTGATTGTTTTATCCTGTTTAAATCACCTGCACTGCCAGGTGCAGGCTGGGCCCCTTGCTGGCTTGTACAATCAGTGAGTCTGGGCTCCGCTGCTCAGGGAACACCCACTGTTCAGCTGCAGCCTCTCCCCGTCCTCACCTGTCCCTCACTGCTGCTTTCTGCTGCTGCCACTGCAGCTCCTCCTCAGACTGCTCCAGTGTCAACTGTAGTTTGGTGAAACATCATGTGAAAAAAACTTCAAAATATGTGGTTTAGTAGACTGAAGTAGATTGAAGAGGTACTACAATGGCCAGTGTTAAGATTCTTTCACGGCTGGAAGTGCCTGTGATAGAAGGAACTATATAAAATTTAAAAGGTATTGATATTAATTAGGAAAAGGCGTAATTTTGTCAAACATATAGGCATTACTGCTAAGTGGGAAAGAAGTTAAAATGAGATTTGTTTTCCAGAAAATGTGATAAATCCTTCTCACACAAGAATTGTTTTTTGGATCTCTTTTCCTGTACATTTAAAAAAAAAATAAAAGCAAATATAAGTCAAATTTTGGCTACCACACAGTAAGACAAGATGAGGACACCCACAGAGAGGCAACATAAACCATAAGTGGTTTCCTTGACTGTGTCTTGTCTTAAATTGTGAAGAGATGATTTGTGCTCAGTGTCAGAAACATACTTGCAGGGGAAAAAGGAGACAGCAAGAGGCATAATCCATAAATTTATTAGGTTGGTAATAATTAGATTCTCCTATCTGTAATATTTATTTGTGCACCTTTAATGCATTTTTCTTAATGCAGAATGTTTACCCTCTTTTTATTTGACACTTTCATTTGCACTCATTTCTTTGAAATAATTGAATTGAATTTACACCGTGGTTTCAGGCCATGAAGGGACATTTCTGACTCTTTCATAAGATAAAAGCAGTTATTGCTGCAACTCAGTAATTATACTACTGTCTTTCGGCTTTCAGCCTCACCTCTGAAACACAGTCTGTAGAATTCTGTGAGGATGGGTATTACAATGGCAATTTAGCCCATGTCTTTATTATCAGTGGTGAGCAACCAGTATTGTTGCCCATGAAGCAGACAGCTCATCACAGAATGCTGAATGATAAAGTTATGCAACAATTAACAGAAAGTAGAACTGAAATAGGATAGAAAGACATATATTTTTGTATAATGCAGCCCATCAGGAAAAAAGTACAAGAAAATGTGTGTCATTAGCTTCCACCTCTCATAATACGTGAGTTTACATATTTCTCTGGCATCTCCTATGTGATCATACTCTTTTTTTGATCAATCATACAGGCAAAGAGATTGATTAGTTATGTAAACTTGAGCTGGAAAAGGAACATAAACACAGGAACGGAATATCGACTTGTGTCTACCTGCCAGTAGAGTAACAACATGTTCTAATTACTTTTTTTTTTTTTTTTTTAAATTCAAAAAAGAGACTGTGGGCAAGCTTCCAAGACCCATAGGCATTGCATCTTGTGGCAAGATTTTTGCCACTCAGGACCTTGTTCTTGCTGCCCATCAATCTCATAAACTCTTTCTGTTCTGTTTTCTCCTCAGATTGATCAAAATTGCATTAGACAGAAGACCAGATTGCTGTGTACATAGCTTACAACTATATCTGTAAGATAATCTCCAAAGGCATGTTAGATTGAATAAGTAATTTATTGTGCCAATATTTTCATTACTACAGACTATTCTAATTTCATCTTTCAGTAACATTGAAAGAGAACTCTTGTAAAACACCACTATGTGCAAATCCAGTATGAAGCCAACATATAATCACAAATTCAGTTTTCTTTTCTGTAAGCATAAATTTTACACTATTTAAACTGTACCTTACACACTGTTCCATTCCCTTAATTTGCTAGGTTTGACAATTGTGAGCTGTTTAAAAAAAAAAAAAAAAAAAAGATACCAGCATAACTAGTAAATTACTGTCATTAATATGGGGAAGATGTGATTTTACTTTTGTCTGTATTATATCCCTGAATCTTCAGAATTTAATGTAAGAATATAAATATCAAAAAGGCTGCACAGACTATGTACTGAGGGCTTACGAATTATATTTGTGGTGCCTTTTAAACTAAACTCTCAAATCCAGACTATTCTCAGTTCAGACTATTTAGTCATAGTGAATTAAGAACAATTATTTACCTTGTCATCCTTCTTGTCCTGTCACTTAACAATGGATATGATCTAACCCAAAACTTGCCTCGAGGAATAAAGGAACAGAAGTAGATAGAATTTCTGTTGTTTACTGAGAAGTCCAACTACAATGTAGTTAGCCCTGACTACCCTTTTGCAGGATCATCAGTTAACATCGGATGAACAAGACACTTTACAAAATTGATAGTGAAATGAACTTGATGAAAGGATGTAAGAAGCAGACAATCATGTCTCAGCATAATTTTGTTCTAACATGATTTACATCCTGATTAGGACTATATAATCATATTCAACAAATAATTAATTTGGTTTTCTACTTGTGAAATACTTAACAACAAGCCTAATTTTACATATATCTATTTGTTCATGAAATAAATAATAATAAAAAAAAAATATGAAGAAATGTCAGTTTGTGAGTTTGTCTCAAAATCTCTGGTGATAACAGCCGTACTTTTAAAATTTAACCTAAGAGCAATAAAATGAACTTTTTGGTTTGTTGGGCTTTTTTTGGTTTTGTTTTGGGGTGGTTTTTTGGTCTTTCAATGACTACATATCATTCAGTGTTTAATATATCTATTTCTGGCTGAATATTAATATTTGACATCAAATGCATACATTTAACTGAAACATGCAAACCTGTTACAAAGACTTACACATTCACAATCGCTGTTCAGTTTATGTATAGTCAAATGAAAACAGGCTAAATATATTCCAATCTTTCTGAATTTATTCTCAAAACTGATCCTAATGTGATTCCCTGTGAAAAAATGTTAATGCTAACCTAACCTGCTGAGATATTTCATCTCTACATCTCCATGGCTTACTGGAAGTTTATGAAGAAATACAAATTGGGAAGATCATTGATTTTTTTATGCATTGTTTCTTTAGCAAATGTAGTTCTAGAGGAAATATAATTGTGAATGAATTATTTTAACAGGTTTATTTGTTTATAGTTATTGGAGTGTTTGAATTGATTTTCCATATGGTAGAATATCACTCAAATATTTTGGGGAAATATTGTTGTTTAAAGTCCTACTGGTGTTATCCCAAAAATAAGAAAAAAGTCACATAAATCAGAAAAGAAAGGAATCAGAAAAGGACTCTTCTTTGACTATATTGGTGAGCTACCAGATGCTGCTTTCTCTCATCTTTTCTTAGCAAAACCTCTTAAGCAATTTACTTAAAAGTATACTAGCTGAAATTCAATGTTCAAATTTTTTTAAAAAATAATAATTATTATTAAAAAATTATTGTTTACCATTGTCTCTGTTTCAAATATCAGACCTGCTGACTATATCATTGCAAAAAGGGAAGGCTTTTGAGAAAGAGTAGAAAAAGCATGCAGAATGAAAGTGTTTGGAACGAGGCCTGAATTCAGGAAACGAAAGCTGAAGAATAATTTGTATAGTTTTATAGATCCTACTTTTCATCCATCCACAAATCACAAGGTTACATAAGAAAAGCAGTCATATTATTTTAAATCAAAGGAAATGGAAAAGTGCATAGGAAATATGACAGAAAGCTTTTAAGGAAGGGGCCAATATTTCTGTTCAACTGGCAAATGTATGTCATGTGATATTTGTAGAGAATGGGCCACACAAGAAAAGCTTTGGAAAAAAAAAAAAAAATTTAAAAACACCCCCTGTGTTGATTTGCATGTGGTGAATCAATCCATTGAAGGTGCTGTTGAAGTATCTCTTTTACACATTATTTTCTATCAGCTGAAGTTCCTCAGCAAATATTTTGTTTCATGACATTCTACAAACTTTTCTCTTTCAGCCAGTGAAGACGAGATGAAATTTTATTGCATCATGGAAGATATAATCCATCTGGGAAACCTGGTCTAAAGAGAAGGTTGAACATACAAATCATTTGCAAAATAAATCCCATGACTCAGGCTTGTGGACTTCTATTGAAAAATATTCTGTATCCTTATGTTTGGAGAGCTGTTTTTTATAGGTAAAATGATGAGTTTTTTCCACAGGAAGCAGGCATTTTTCACACAAAGAAGAATTACTCTGCTGAAAACCAGTTTTCTGTCAAAACAATTTTAACTGAAAACTTTGAGCCATCTGTTTTACATCATCACAATGAGCAGAATTTAGAGGTAGCTTGGTACAGCGTACAGGCAATTCCAAGTGAACTTGCCTCTACCAGCTGGTACAGACCAGTTAACAAATCTGAAGTGTATGATGTTCCGTAGAACTCAGTCAAACTATTCTAAGTAGTTCCATACCTTGAATAAGTGGACTCCATTATACATACTGCCTATTATATTTCTTTGGTTTCTATCAGTGCTAGAAAGCAAATCAGGTACCAGTTATTTATCTGGCCACTTGACAGTATTAATGGAAGAGGGGAATTCAGGGTTATGATATGTACAGTGGGCACATCTGTTCTGGTGATAACTAAATTATGGCCTATGCTGTAAACAAGGTGATCTGAACAAGGCATACCATCTGTGTTTCTTACAGCCAGTTTCCTTATTATTTCAATGTACTCTAATGTACATCCTGTTTGTATTCTATATGTGTCTAATAAGTAGGGATTTTTCTCTTTATGGAATATCTTGTTTGCATGTATTTTCAACATGACAATGTACAGTGAAAGTGATATAAATTATATTTGTTTGCATAATTCAAGGAAAAATACATATAATCCACTTTGAAGAATCTGAAGGAGAAAAAGAAAAGATGTATTGAAGACTAATTGAATAGAATAAAGATACTTTTCTTCATCAAGCATTAAATTAAATCAAGCATTAAATATTTCTAAGCATGGAATTATAGGGCTGAAAGGATTTTTAATTCTTTTTGAAAGCAAGATAAGTATACTTGAATAAATATTTTTAAATACTTGAGTAATTTCCAGTGAGACTAGTTCCACAAACTACCTGTCTATCCTGTTTTGTTGTCTATTTGTCAGAAGGATTCATCCAATATCTAATGAAAATATTTGTTATCAAATAAGTTGATTATTACGTGGACAAATGTCTATCCTGACCATATCGCTACGCTAAACAAAACTTTCCTGAAATCAAAAAGGTAAGGCCCATTCAGATGACTAACCGTGACTTAAACCTATGAGAAATGGGCAGATCTTGCAGACAAAGAAAAAAACCCTAGCTCAAGGGCACTGCTAAGACAAACATACTGTAAATCCCCAAAGTTGGATATCAGCAGTGAAACTGGGACAGTAGGGTAAGAGTGATAAAAAGGAAGAATCTAGGATAAGAAAGAAAGTGAAAAAGAATGTATAAAGTAACACAAACCATATCATCAGGGGTCCCTGTTGAGCAGTCATGCACTTGATCAATTGATTTTGAAGGACAATGAACTCTTTATTTCTACTGTGCTCACATAAGAATTTCCTCTGGGGAATGAAAAGCATGGGATGTCTTCCCTGGCATTGGTGAGAAAAGCACTTTTCCTAACCCTGATGTAACATAATTCAACATAACGTAACATAACATAACATAAACAGAGCTAAACCTCATTTCCTCCCTGTCTTCCTGTAACATTGAGTATAATTTCCTGTACCTTTACTGGACAGAAAGAGCAATTAATAATTGCATTCTTTATGTAAAAGCCTTCTATAATGTAGAAATCCTCTATATTGGAGGAGATTCTGCCACCCTTTACAGACTTTCTTCTTTCCTGATGATTTTTTTAACTAGTTCAATGTTTCCTTACCATTTATTAACAATGTTCTTATTATTCATGTCTCATTTCTTTTTACTTTTTCCAGCATCACTAAATTATGAGTGTCACTAAACTATGGTGTCCAAAGACAGTACTGAAACTCCAGTCCTGCCAATCCTGAATAATGTAAAAAAAAAAAGAAGAAGAAAAAAAGAAAAGAAAAATTGTAAGGGTTATGTTTATATGCCTTTAAAAGGAGACAATGTTCTCTAAATATTATGTCTTTGGTAGTCATTGTTGTTGGGAGCTAATAAAACCGGCCAGCAGGCAAAGCTCAGCCTCTCTGAGCTATTGTCTGCTAGACCCTTCCCATCCTGTTTTCCTCTCTGTTATTGAGCTTGCCCTGACAATAATCACATTTTAAGTGATGTATCTATTAACGAAACTTTTCCTTCACCAACCACCACATGAATGCTTTCAGTCTTTGACCTACTATGACTCCTACTCCCAGCCCTTTAAACACAGTACTTCTTCAGTGCTTTTGATCCCCACCAATTCTAAATTTCTGAGATGTATTTTTCACTTGTCCTAAATTAACTTCTTCTCTTTTGATCTCAGTTGACATTTTGAGTAAGAAGCAAAGCACATACTGGTGGAGTCCTATGAAATGTCCTTCTTTTGTGTTCAGCCTTTGAAAATTACTCATTGACTAAATTTGTAATTAATTCCATAGTTTCATCTAGATCTTTCCTTTGTCTGTATAGAAAAATCATGTTGGATGTCTTGTTAATTCAAGGTATATGAGATCTACAGTTTCCTAGGTTCATAGTTCATACATAAAAGAAGTTACGGGATTTATTGCAGGATTTTTTGATCCATTGGAAGAGACATTTCTTTGCTTGAAAGTATGCAAAACCATGTGCAAATATATGGTTTTTATCTTCTGAGCACATTCAATCTAGCTTGGGTATTTTTAGTTCTTTTATTTTATTGAGATGACAGTTAAAAGAAGTCAGAATGGATCAGTAAGTGCAAAGTGGACCCCAGCATAAAAAAGGGGTAAAATTGCAGAACTGGTCATTGGAATATGCAGACAAGGAGAAAGGAGGAGTTTAGGCTAACTGCCTCTCCCTCAGTAGAAGTTTGATCTGAAGTAGTGCAGCCACAAGGCTATTCTACAAGGAATTGATGAGCCATATGTTTGATTTCTTCCCATGTATGCAGGTGCACTTTGAATAGCCTGTGACAACTTACCAGCCAGCTGTGGTAGTCTCCATGATTACTCAGATGTATGCCTCCATATGGTGGGCAATATGTGACTGCTCTATACAATGGTATAATTAAGCAGTATACATATAAACAATGCATAGTTGATCAAAATACATTTGTTTGATGTATACTCAATCATAGGCATATGGATAGTGTTTTGTCTTGCCAACATGAAAAATTATAGACACCTGCTGAACAACCAGATACCAAGGCCAGTGCTGGGTTCTGCACTTGGGTCACAACAACCCCATGCAAAGCTACAGGCTTGGGGAAGAGTAGCTGGGAAGCTGATTGGCAGAAAAGGACCTGGGGGTGCTGGTTGACAGACAACTGAATATGAGCCAGCAGTGTGCCCAGGTGGCCAAGAACGCCAATAGCATCGTGGCTTGTATGAGGAATAGCAGGAGTAGGGAAGTGATCATGCCCCTGTACTGGGCACTGGTGAGGTCACACCTCAAATAGGGTGTTCAGTTTTGGGCCCCTCACTACAGAAAAGATGTTGTGTTGCTGGAACGTGTCCAGAGGAGAGCAACAAAGCTGGTGAGGAGTCTGGAGCACTAGGCTTCTGAGAAGCAGCTGAGGCAATTGAGATTGTTCAGCCTGGAGAAGAGGAGGCTGAGGAGAGACCTTATCACCCTCTACAACTGCCTGACAGGAGGTTGTAGTGAGGTGGGTGTTGTTTTTCTCTCCCAGGTAACAGGTGATAGGGCAAGAGGAAATGGCCTCAAGTTGCGTCACGGGAGGTTTAGATTGGACATTAGGAAATTTTTTTTCATGGAAAGGGTTGTTAAGCATTGGAACAGACTGCCCAGGGAAGTGGTCGAGTCCCCATGCCTGGAGGTATTTAAAAGATGGGTAGACGAGGTGCTTAAGGACGTGGTTTAGTGGTGGAATGCCAGTTTCAGGTTAACAGTTGGACTTTAATGAGCTTAAGGGCTTTTTCCAACCTAAAAAATTCTATGATTCTATTCTAACTCTGCACAGCATGCCATGATCTGTGAGGAAGGACTCATGATGTTGTAACATTTGGGGTTCCCAGCAGCAGAAGGCATGCGAGATTACTATCACTTTTTCCAAAGTTTCCATCCTTTACTCAATGAATCAGCTAGCTAGCTTTGAGTATCTGTGCCTTTCTTACTGAGATCCCAAAAGAACTGACACCTCCTTCATGCAAAACTGTCTCTCAGAGACTTCTGAAGGAATTTTGCACAGCATGCTCTCCTTGAGTAAACTGGAGTAAAAAGCATATGCTCCAGTACATTTTCTTAAATCCTATTACTAGGTAGAATTCAGTTAATATTTGAAATATTTCCTGTACTAATATGGGACAAATACAAAGACCTCAGTCTAGCAACTGATTGTTTTGTGCGTATTTCAATCTGCTGAAATCAGTGCTTGTTTTCACTTAATGCTTTCCAGTTCCTCATAGTCAAAGAATGCTTGTGTTTCCTAGGAATCTGTGATAGTACTGCCACAAAGCAGTGGTGCTGTTGAAGCTTGCAAGATATAAGTAAGAGCCCTTGTGAGGTGAGGTTTTTGTCTTAGGTATCAAAGGTTAGCAACATAGAAAGCTCATCTAGATGAACCTGAGGATGCCACAAGTTTTATTTATCTTCTAAACTGTGTCAAAATGTCTTGTACAACTGAGCATCATGTATTGATGCCTTAACTACAGCTAGCTGTTAATATGCCAACACAAAACTCCATTATGGTAGTCTAATGCCATTAGTTAAAAGTAATCAGAAGACACTCTGCTTGACTATTCCCACTCAAAAGTGTTTTTTCCCTATTTTTTGATTAAGCAGTTACAGGCAGGAGAGAACATAATATTGTAGTTCAACTTGTCCAAAAATTCTATGCATAACAGATTTAAAGTCTGCAACAAGTGCCTTACAGTTCTTCAACAAATATGTAAACTGAACTATGGAACATACAAGAAACTAAAGAATTGACTAAGTACCATTTATAAGAAGACAGATGCTGCCCCTATAATCCCACTTAAAATTTAAAGCACACTACTTTGCCTGAGAAATGGATTAATGTGTTTACAAACACAAGCTCAGGGAGAAATCTGCACAGTACCAGGCCTTGTGCAACAAGTGGATAGCAAGTTGTGGAAGAGGACTGAATGTTGAGCTTCAAGGACCTCATCTAAATCATGTCCTGCGATTCCAGTGAAGATCAGAAAGTTAACACAGAGATGTTCTCTTTTGATGTAATTAGGCTGGCATAATATATTACAGAGTTTGAAAATATTGGAGAAATGTTATTATTCATATTAATGAAATAAATACCTCCCTAAATTCTAGTTGTAGGTGGCTTTTCTGCATGTTTGGTGGGCTGGTTATTCACAGATGTGCCAGGAGAAAGCTTCGATGAACTGCTCCTTTCCCTATCATATTTGCCAGGAAGGCTGCACACAGAACTGGGAAACTGATGAGCCTGTGACCATCTGTCTGCTGCTGACTTGAACACTTGGGAAATTTATTTGTAATTGATTTTTTCTCTTTTCCATTTCCAGGGCCCATCCCAAGTTGGGCTGGTATTGTGACCTTTACAGAACTCTCCCTTTGCCCATAATTAGTATTGTCATGCTCCATTTGCCTCTGTTCACCAGACTTTCTTTTTCAGTGCTTCATCACCTGATCAGTGCAGAATGAGGTGTGGTTTGGTTTGGTTTGGTTTCCCAGTATGGCATTTTTCTCCATTTGCATTACTTTCTGCAAACTGGGACACTGTGTGTGGAGATTCAGCATCCTTGAAAGGCAAAATGACAATAAGAGGAGTCCCTTTTGAAGAAAGCTGTAGACTGGAAGTGTATGCTACAAGTTCCTTCAAAAAGGAGTCCAAGAAGATGCCAAGGAGAAGGTGGGCCAAAAATGTTGGTAAATCAATCAGTAGAAAGGACCTGCAAGATATTCAGTGCTGCTGAATGATGATGAAATGTTGTTCCAAAATATATTTAATCGTTAGGCTAGGTAGTTATTGAGAATATCTATATCAAATAAGTATTTTAAGTTGTCTAGTTTTTCCTCACACCATTTAGTAAGTCCTGAAAATAAAATAATAAAAATTATGCACTTTTTCTTCCCTTCTATTCTCATTGTTCTAGAGGGTTTGGAATAACTGACAAAATAATAAACAGAACCAAAACTGTCCCTCCTTACCTATACACAAACATAACTTTCAGCTTCAGCTTTGCTGCTGCAGCTGCCAGAATTTCAGGGGGTTGAGTTCTGCATATGGGTGAGAGACATCAAAGGAAGTATATGACATAGCTGTAATAGGACATCAACAAAACAATGACACCAAGTATTCGCAAAATAATCTATAGGGTTGCCTCAGTTTGACAGTGGCTCTTCTAATCCCAGTGCACCTGCCTCTAAATCAAACTTTCAGAAGACGCCATAATATGGCATGATGTTGCACTCATTCTGACATACATCTTAGCTGTCCCATTCTCATACTGAAATGAAAGACAGGTGAAATTTATGACATTTATACCAGGAGATGCTATAAAATTAACAGTAAATGAAAATAAATTGACATTTAAAACATTTCCAGCATAAAGTAAAACAATTTTCCATCATCCCCGGTTTTCTTTTAGTTAGCATTAGCCATGTCACTGTCTTAGTTCTAAGGTACTTATAACTAATGCAAACACTGTGCTCTAATTTTTAGCTGCACTGACATGTACTGATTTTACAGATTTTTACATAGTCTGACAAAGTTCACTTCTTCCACACTGCTTCACTTATGCATAAATCATTTCATTTTAGAGCCATTAACAAAGAGTCAAAAAAGGTCCATTTTTATTAAGTACATGAACTCAAATTCAGTTTCATGAAAAGTAATGGAGTGAGAGAATCTTCATCTTTTCTAATTGGATTAAGTCAATTCAATCTTTCTTTTAAGCCATGGTACTCATTATTAGAAATGTTTTAGAATAGTACACTTTTGCTAGTGCAATGTAGAGAAGTCAGAGGGCTGTTTTAGCACTGAGACTGAAGATTGATTACCACAATTTAGAAATTAAAAATATTAATAATCTAATAAAAATTGTCCTTTAATCTGGAGAAAGAGTAGCTTAGTCACTTACAAAATGTGGATTAAAAGCTAACTAAGCCTGGTACAAAACTTGTAAAAATATCTCTTATTGATTTCAGTTGGGTTTAGATGAGATTTCATGATCTTAATAAGATAGGTTTTCAGTGGTTCTGTATGAAATATTAAATGCTTTCATCACAAAATCCCATCTGCAGATAGCATTTGTCTGGAAACCCTGGACAGCACCTTGAAACTGGATTAAAAGAATAGCAAACAGTCCAGCATTACAGTGTGCTGGGTCAGTACTTGAGAAAGTCTTATAAGGACTACTTTATTTAAATGTTAACTTGACTCCATATGGCTTCATTTTTATGGGGCCCAAATTCACATGCACAGTTTTCTGGGGGAAAATAAAGGCACTGGTTCTCCTAGTAAAGTGATAGAAGCTAGAAAATGACCAGTGGATTGAACATGTTTGACTAAGTTCAATGACTGCCGTTGCATAGAAGTGTGTTTCATATGCTATAGGTCACAAGCCAGTTCAGACACCTCGTCACAGACAGAAAATATTTTTTTTATACATTTAAATGGATCTCCACCTGCACATGTGATGACAGCTTTTTGTTTGTACAGGTGTGCTAAATGCAAAGTCAGAACAAATAAAGAAACGAACTAACAGGCAAAAACTAAAAACAACCCCATCCCTTTGAAAATAAGCAAAATAATTGTTCTACTTTGCTACTTTTCAATTTGAGTTTTTCTGAAACTGAAATATATTGTCTCAAATTGGAGATAATTATTTTCTTTCCCTGTGCCAGCTGAAGCTTTTAAATTGAGAGGTGGAACAATTAGGAAAGCAAGGGTCCAGAGCTTAAAGCTAAGGCACCAAGCAACTACAAATTAATCTTCAGCTGTGGTCTCCCTCCTCTCAGTGATGTGAAATCTCAGAGTTAACTTCTCAAGCATGACCTGGAAGACCTGGGTTTGCTTCATTTTATTTGAGACATTTTTGAAGCTTTATCTATGAGACTGTTGTAGCCTGAGACTAACAGCAAGTAAGGATCAGAGTGCCTTTGCTGAAGACTAACCACAATAAAAAGGGGAATTTATCATTTGGGATAAAAAGAGAAGAAACGTAAGGTAGGTCTGTGTCCATGTACCATGATTTGTTCTTTTTTCCTTTAAAATAATGGACATCTCAATAGTTATTTGAGTAAAAAACATCAGAAAAGCCAAGTTCCTCTACTTCTAGTGTCTCTGGTTTTGGTTATCTTACTATATTTTTTCAGTACAGAGACTCATTATGGTTCTAGTTAAGTTGTGTTAAGGATGTTGTGTTACATCCACATATAACAATCTATCTAGGCCACACGTGAAATGACTTTAAGGTCAGGTATGTACAAGTGTTTGAGTTCTGCATACATACAATACAGAGATATTTTGGAGCTCCATTGGTTAGCGTACTAAAACAGTACCATTATTTCCAAGTAATACTCTTCTCTTTAATTTGTATTGCTGCAGAATTGACCTAACAGTATGTACCCTACAGTAGTTTTTTCAATGCATTCGCATTTCTATTGATTGAGACCCGTATATAGAAATTGACAGGCAGAATCTCCCATAATCTGGGTGGACATATTAAAAATGTATGTCTATCCATCATTTTACTGAAGCAAAGCCTGATCAGGTTTGAACCTTTGAATGAAAAATGACAGTTTTAATTCAGTTACATGACTTAAAAACAACATTCCTAAAGGAAATGCTATTTTTTTGTTATTTTAAAAGATGCACATCTGTGTCTAGTCACTACCATAAATGACTTTTCTATATAATATGTAGTTATTGTATTTTTTAAAAATTTCTTTCCCTCCACACCGCAGTGAATGTAATAACCATACTTGGCTATTACATCTCTTTAAATGTCACTGTAACAAGTGTCATATAAAACATTTAATTTTAAGCAATATTATTTTTAAATACTGCCATACAGTAAGTTACATTTTTATTATATTTTTCAAAATGCCATAATTTGTAAACCTGTCAGGAAACTTCAGTGAACTGACTTTCAATGTTTGTAACTCAGGCAGTCCTGTGACTAATCTTATGGTTTCATTAATATGCATAACGGGAGTCATAAAGAAAAAAATACTAAACCCATATTTATTTAGGCTAAATAATCCCTAGGGACGCAAAAGAACCATAACTTTCTGAAGTCTTGAATTTTAACACTAAAAAGAGTAGAAAAATACTATTCTGTATTAGTTTTAATCTTTTTTATGGAGGAAGGGAACAGAATGACTTTTTGTTTGTGCTCCTTACTGTGAGCCTTTTTTTCCGTGATGGTTGGGCCTGGAGTTGGGATGACAGTCAACATGTGTAATACCTTAAGAAAGCTCTCACACCTTAAAAGCCAAACAGATTTTAAACAGCAGTCACATTGTGCAATACATGCTGAAGAATTCTGGATCTTTTTTTCTGAGGGGAGATGTATAATCCTGAAGACTGCAAAATGCCATGCAAAATAATGTGGCTTTTCCAATAAATGTGCTTTATTAAGCTGTTGAATTTTAAAACCAAAAATGCTCATGCTTTGATTGGTCTATGCATGTTGGACTCTACTTCCTTTCCACCTTCCCGTTCTGATTGCTTGTGGGAGAGGGAAAATAAAAAACATACAATTTTTATGAAATCAGAAAACTGTGTTTTCTTAGAGTATAGACTCAGATATGTCTTATTCCTTCTGTATGTTCACCCAGCTAAAACCAGACTCCTTCCCTCCAAGCTATTTTTGAACATCAGTGTCCAAATAACTTTCTGTTTTGTAATTCTCAGAACCAATCTTTAGCATACATTTCTGGACTTTTACTCTCATATTTAAGGTTACTAGCTAAAGTTTCCTGTTTAAGCTCTCAGTTAAATTGCTTTCTGCATTGTTAGGAATTTTAGGAGTGTTAAGTGTTAGTATGAAGAATTCTTGAAAGGTAATGCTTAATATTAGTAGTATAACTTTTACAACACTGTAGAGCTCAGGTAAGCATTCCTTCACACAGATAGATTTGTTATGTGGTCAAAAGTGGTTTTGTGTTTCAGGCAGTTTCATATTTTGTAGAATACTCAATTTCAAAAGGAATTAATCAAATTACTTGTGGAACTGATACATCTCTTCCTCTCTTTAATATTCTAACACTGATGCTACATTCTCTCAGACCTTCTTTGGAATATGTAATTTTTTTGTCTCTCTTATTTTTGCATGCTTCTCCTTTGCCATTTCCTTGCTATTAAATTACTGTTTCATTCTGATCATCAGTTACAGTGTTCTGAGAGGGCTAAAACAAAATCATAAGTCCAAGATATCAAATTCTTCTTTGCTAGTCTTACTTGAGACAAATTGATTAGACAATTTATTTCTTCTTTGTTGCAGAGGATCCTGAAGTTCCATTGTAGAATTAGCTTCTAAGAAAACTAATTTTTTTACCTAAGGCACATTTTTTATGTTTAGGTCTTAAACTTTTCTAACTTGAGTGATTAAATATAAGAGTCTAAATACAGTTTAAACTTTTAAAACTTTTGCATTAATCTCTCTCTCAATTTATCTTATTCTGGTAAGGAAAATGGTAACTAGTTATAATAAGCATAGTAAAGAAAATAACTAAAAATTTTAGTGAGACTTTTCTTACAGGAAAAACAAAACATGAAAGAAGAGATCTTATGAATATCCAACACTTCCTTATACCAGGACATCTATTAACTTATATCTTACCTCTGCTTCTTAGAAAAAAGGACTGAGGAATTTATCCATTTAACATGAAAAATTTTTAGAGGTGAAAAATACATATTAGTTTGGGTAGACATAAAATAACAAGAACTGCAGAAAAATGCTCGTTGCATTTTACAGTCTGCTAAGTTCTTGGTTCACAATAATATTTTTTAACTAAGCTCAGAAACAAATTACATTTAAGGGCATTAATTGGCCCAAACAAGAGTGAAAGTGAACATGAAGGCAAGAGAATGAGACTGAACTCCACAGAGACAGAAAAATCACCCATACTTGGCCGCATTTTTTAGAGACAAATTTTTCCTCTAATAATGTTGTTGTAGTATTTATACTTTTTTATAATACAAACGTGTCTTTCTGAATAGCAAATATAATCACATCATGTATGCCACTTGGGAGGCATACAGGAATGCTGCCAGAGCATGTAGGGAAGCAACTAGAAAGGCCAAAGCTCACCTAGAACTAAGTCTGGCAAAAGACATCAAGGACAACAAGAAGAGATTCTTCAAGTATGTCAGCAGTAAACGTAAGACCAGGGGTAATGTGGGACCGCTGCTGAACGAAATGGGTGCCCTGGTGACAGAAGATACAGAGAAGGCGGAGCTACTGAATGCCTTCTTTGCTTCAGTCTTCACTGTCGAGGCTGGCCCTCAGGCTCCCCAGTCCTGGTAGGTAATCAAGCAAGTTTGGAGAGAGGATGACCTTCCCTCTGTTGATGTGGAACAGGTTAGGGATCTTTTAAGGAAGCTGGACACCCACAAGTTCATGGGCCCTGATGGAATGCACCCGCGAGTGCTGAAGGAGCTGGCAGATGACATTGCTGAGCTGCTCTCCATCATTTATGAAAGGTCGTGGAGAACAGGGGAGGTGCGTGAAGACTGGAAGATAGCCAATGTCACTCCAGTCTTCAAAAAGGGCAAGAAGGAGGACCCAGGAAACTACAGGCCGATTAGTCTCACCTCTGTCCCTGGAAAGGTGATGGAACAACTCATTCTGAGTGTCCTCTCCAAGCAAGTGGATGCAAAAAAGACCATCAGGAGTACCCAGCACGGATTCACCAAGGGGAAATCATGCCTGACCAATCTGATAGCCTTTTATGATGGCATGACTGGCTGGGCTGATGAGGGGAGAGCGGTGGATGTTGTATACCTCGACTTCAGCAAGGCTTTTGACACTGTCTCCCATAACATCCTATTAGGAAAGCTCAGGAAGTGTGGGTTGGATGAGTGGACAGTGAGGTGGATTGGGAACTGGTTGAACGACAGGGCTCAGAGGGTTCTGATCGGCGGGGCAGAGTCCAGCTGGAGGCCGGTAGCTAGTGGAGTTCCCCAGGGCTCGGTACTTGGCCCAGTCTTGTTCAACTTGTTCATCAATGACCTGGATGAGGGGACAGAGTGCACCATCAGCAAGTTCGCTGATGACACAAAACTGGGAGCAGTGGCTGATACGCCAGAAGGCTGTGCTGCCATTCAGCGGGACCTGGACAGGCTGGAGAGTTGGGCGGAGAGGAACCTGATGAAGTTCAACAAGGGCAAGTGCCGAGTGCTGCACCTGGGGAGGTCAAACCCCATGCACCAGTACAGGCTGGGGGCTGACCTGCTGGAAAGCAGCTCTGCCGAGAGGGACCTGGGAGTCCTGGTGGACGACAAGCTGACCATGAGCCAGCAGTGTGCCCTTGTTGCCAAGAAGGCCAATGGAATCCTGGGGTGTATTAAGAGGAGTGTGGCCAGCAGGTCGAGGGAGGTTATCCTCCCCCTCTACTCTGCCCTGGTGAGACCCCACCTGGAGTCCTGTCTCCAGTTCTGGGCTCCCCAGTTCAAGAAAGATGAGGAACTCCTAGAGAGAGTCCAGAGGAGGGCAACGAGGATGATAAAGGGTCTGGAGCATCTCCCCTATGAGGAAAGGCTGAGAGAGTTGGGCTTGTTCAGCCTGAAGAAGAGGAGACTGAGAGGGGATCTCATCAACACCTACAAATATCTTAAGGGCGGAAGTCAAGAGGACGGAAGCAGTCTGTTTACAGTGGTGTCCAGTGACAGGACTAGGGGCAACGGGTGCAAACTGAAACATAAGAGGTTTCGGTTGAATATGAGGAAGAACTTCTTTACTCTAAGGGTGACAGAGCACTGGAACAGGCTGCCCAGGGGGGTTGTGGATTCTCCTTCTCTGGAGATATTCAAAGCCCGCCTGGACAAAGTCCTGTGTAGCATGCTCTAGGAGAGCCTGCTTTAGCAGGGGGGTTGGACTAGATGATCTCCTGAGGTCCCTTCCAACCCTTGCAATTCTGTGATTCTGTGATTCTGTGTTTTTATCAAGAAAATGATCAATGGTTCACTTCTTGTCCTGGTTTCTGATGGGATAATTTTCTTCACAGTAGCTAGCATAGCACTGTGCTTTGGATTTAGTGCTAGAAGAATGTTGATAACACACTGATGTTTTTAGTTGTTGCCAAGTAGTGCTCAGACTACTTAAGGACTTTTTGAGCTTCTCCTGGTCAGCCAGGTGTATAACAAGGTGGGAGGGAGCTAGGACAGCTGACCCAAACTGACCAAAGAGCTATTCCATACCATATTACATCACGCTCGGGGAGGGGGTGTGTGTGTGTGTGTGTGTTAGTCGGTCGGTTGCAGGGAGAGTGATCGCTGCTCAGGGACTGCGGCTTGGGGAGTGATCATGGCTTGGGACAGGCTGGGCATCAGTCGGCGGGTGATGAGCAATTGCGTGGTGCATCATTCATTTTGTATATTCTGTATATTCTGTTATCATTCTCATTATTACTATTATTGTTATTTTCTCTTATTTAACTGTCTCTGTCTCAGCTCACAGCTCTAACCTTTTTTTTTCTTCCCGATTCTCTCCCCCATCCCACTGAGGGAGGGGGGAGTGAGCGAGCGGCTGTGTGGTGCTTAGTTGCCAGCCGGGTTAAACCATGACAATTCTTGACATTCTTTCTACCTTTTAAAGGAAGAAAAGGGGTTTTTACATTGAATCAAGCCAGGTCCACACTGTTAATCCATAACAGCATTTGATACAAAATTATATATTTTCTGATGGTATACTATAACTGTTCAACATGCTCTTCTATGATACTTGGTATATTCTTAATTTACAGATTTGAGCTATGCTTTCTGCCTTTCCATTTAATCCCATGTCTATATAGGAATTTAAATATAAAATCTGAATTAAGGTGAAAAAAGAATATTTTGTCTCTTTTTACAATAATTAAGTTTCTTTCTGTTCTTCTCAGTATCAGACTGCATAGTACAGTATTTCTCTTTTCTTTTAGCCTATTATGTGTTGCCCTCAGACTGTTGTGCTTAATGACCTTTCTTTTAGTCTCCTCATTTTGGTTCTCTACACTCTGGCAAATTATTTATATTCTGAGTACATACTAGGTGTTGTAACACGGATTCTTTCTCTTTTTCTTTCTGAATAAATACAAATTTTTTAGGACCTTTTCTGAACTGTCTAAAATCTTTGATAGATCTCTGTGGTCATGGCAATTAATATTTTATTCATCACCTGTGAGTCAGTTAAGAATACAGACATTCTTACCTTGACGACTATTTCTTCTGAAAAGGTGCAGAGAAAGATGATATTTTTAAAAAGTTGAGATTGCTTTTCCAGATAAGCAGGATTTCTCTTTTCTAATTAATTTTGGTTATTTCTTTTTGAACTCTAGATAGTGGGTAACTTAAAACTTTCTATGAAAAGTCAACAGTTTGAAACTTTGTAAGGATTTAGTCAATAGTTTTTTCACAACCCATCCATTTCTTTATTCTGTGTTTTTCCACATTCAACATTAAACTACAGCAGTTTTTTTGG
Organism: Butorides virescens; assembly: GCA_017310255.1. NCBI lineage: Eukaryota > Metazoa > Chordata > Aves > Pelecaniformes > Ardeidae > Butorides > Butorides virescens. The sequence continues at coordinate 26,787 of JADKXX010001399.1, read as the reverse complement.
AATAAAAGTTTTTAGAATAGAATAGAGAAGTTCAGCTGGAAGGGACCTACAATGATCATCCAGTCCAACTGCCTGACTACTTCAGGCATATTATTAAAAGCATTGTCATCTCTTAAATGCTGACAAGAATGGGGCATTGAACACCTCTCTAGAAAGCCTGTTCCAATGTTTAACCACCCTCTCTGTAAATAAATACTTCCTAATGTCATGTCTAAACCTCACCTGACACAGCTTTGAACCATCCCCATGTGTCCTATCACTGGATACCAGGAAGAAGACACCACCACCTCTAGTGGACTTTCATATGCTGACACATTATGATGACTCCTCTTTCTGTATGTTTTGGGTTTTCCAGTAGTACACATGTAGCTATAGTGCAGTGCCATCGTGGTTTCCTTTTTCTTATATACATATGGGGCTTTTTTGATGGGTCTTTCAGAGATGATTGATAAGTATAAGAAGATGAAACAGGGATAAATATTAATTTACAAAATGATTAATAAAATAAAAGTGACAAAACTGTACCAGGTAAGAAAATAATTATTTTAGTATGATTTGGAATTGCTGTGGCTGATTGCTCTAGCAACTCTTTCCTTCTTTTGTGACTGAATCCTTGCGGCCATTTATAAAAAAATGTGTCACAATAGCTGGCATGTTTATCTATTTCCTAGGAAGGATTTGTTGCCTTGACTTTAGACTTTTTCTCTGGCTTCAGCATTTAAGAATAAAGTGCACTAAGGTATGCAGTAACTGTAGGAAAAACCTAGAAAATTGAGTTGCTAAAAAACCAAAACAGATTATTATTTTTTTTAATCTAAGACTACATTATTTATGCATATTTTATATATGCACCTGTATTATATTGTATATCTATACACATATAATACATATAATACAAATAAAATGAGGTGGATCAGGTTAGGGATCTTTTAAGGAAGCTGGACACCCACAAGTCCATGGGTCCCAATGGAATGCACCTGTGAGTGCTGAAGGAACTGGCAGATGTCATTGCTGAGCCACTTTCCACCATCTATGGAAGGTCCTGGAGGACAGGAGAGGTACCTGAGGACTGGAGGATAGCCAATGTCACTCCAGTCTTCAAAAAGGGCAAGAAGGAGGACCTAGGGAACTACAGGCCAGTTAGTCTCACCTCTGTCCCCGGAAAGGTGACGGAACAACTCATTCTAGGTGTCCTCTCCAAGCAAGTAGAGGAAAAGAAGATCATCAGGAGTACCCAGCATGGATTCACCAAGGGGAAATCATGCCTGACCAATCTCATAGCCAGCTGGGTAGATAAGGGGAGAGCGGTGGATGTTGTCTACCTTGACTTCAGCAAGGCTTTTGATACTGTCTCCCATAACATCCTATTAGGAAAGCTCAAGAAGTGTGGGTTGGATGAGTGGACAGTGAGGTGGATTGGGAACTGACAGGGCTCAGAGGGTTCTGATTGGCAGGGCAGGGTCTAGTTCGAGGCTGGTAGCTAGTGGAGTTCCCCAGGGCTCAGTACTCGGCCCAGTGTTGTTCAACTTGTTCATCAATGACCTGGACGAGGGGACAGAGTGCACCATCAGCAAGTTCGGTGATGACACAAAACTGGGAGCAGTGGCTGATATGCCAGAAGGCTGTGCTGCCATTCAGCGGGACCCGGACAGGCTGGAGAGTTGGGCGGAGAGGAACCTGATGAGGTTCATCAAGGGCAAGTGTTGAGTGCTGCACCTGGGGAGGTCAAACCCCATGCACCAGTACAGGCTGGGGGCTGACCTGCTGGAAAGCAGCTCTGCCGAGAGGGACCTGGGAGTCCTGGTGGATGACAAGCTGACCATGAGCCAGCAATGTGCCCTTGTTGCCAAGAAGGCCAATGGTATCCTGGGGTGTATTAAGAGGAGTGTGGCCAGCAGGTCAAGGGAGGTTATCCTCCCCCTCTACTCTGCCCTGGTGAGACCCCACCTGGAGTCCTGTCTCCAGTTCTGGGCTCCTCAGTTCAAGAAAGATGAGGAACTCCTAGAAAGAGTCCAGAGGAGAGCAACTGGGATGATAAAGGGACTGGAGCATCTCCCCTACGAGGAAAGGCTGCGAGAGTTGGGCTTGTTCAGCCTGAAGAAGAGAAGACTGAGAGGGGACCTCATCAACACCTACAAATATCTTAAGGGCGGATGTCACAAGGACAGAGCCAGACTCTTTGCAGTGGTGTCCAGCGACAGGACTAGGGGCAATGGGTACAAACTGAAACACAAGAGGTTTCAGTTGAATATGAGGAAGAACTTCTTTACTTTGAGGGTGGCAGAGCACTGGAACAGGCTGCCCAGGGAGGTTGTGGAGTTTCCTTCTCTGGAGATATTCAAAGCCCACCTGGATGATGTCCTGTGCAATCTGTTCTAGGTGAACCTGCTTTAGCAGGGGGGTTGGACTAGATGATCTCCCGAGGTCCCTTCCAACCCCTGCCAATCTGTGATTCTGTGAAATTAGTATAATGTGATATTTTGTCTTCTGTAGAGACTTATAGATGAACATAAGACTGTTAAAACCTACAGTCAGTTTTTCAGATATTCTAGCAATTGCAGGAAACCTGAACTCTCAGCGGAGAAGAGTGAAAATGGCTATTTCTGTGGTTAAAATAGAATTTTTAACTGGAGAATAAAAGTGTATTTTTTATGTTACCTCATTTTAAATAGAAGATGAGTATCAAAATTTTTTGATACTAAGCCATATTTTGCTGCATTCTTACAGAGCTTCATCTATTTCCAGGGAAACAACAGCATAAAGGATAAAATAATGATTATTTCTTCATGTGTGGCACAAGAAGTCAGCCTACACATTGGTTACACATAACCATCCTGGCATCTTGAAAAAGAGAAGAAAACTAAATAATAACCGCTAAGCAAATAATTTTTTTTTTTTTTTTTTTTTTTTTTTTGTGAAAAGAATGAGGGATGTAAAGATACATAGGCTTAAGACTGAAACAGAGATTTGTTGTTTGGAACTTATTTAAATAACAGAATAAAGATTAACCATTGGTAGTAAAAATACCTGACCCTGATGAAAAGTACACGGCAAAACAATAATGTGATTTTGCACCTCTGTTGAAATTAGTCAAAAAAAGCAGATGTCTTGCTTTATAAAACAGACAAAAAACCCCCCTATATTAAGAACAAATGAATGAGATCCAGAAACTCATTTTGAATTTAATAAAGCTTAACATAAACAATTTTTTTCTGTTCAAAGCTAAATGGCTCATGTATTTGTGTCCATATTTTCCTATTAAGGTTAATGAGGTTGTGGTCCTTCATATATAACTGTATACAATATCACAAGAAGAAAAGTATCTGTCATCTCAGAACATTAAGAGGTTTTAATTTATTTGTTCAAAGGCTATATGGACAGTGTGATAAATCCCCTAAATGGTACAGAAGGGTATAATGAATAATTTTCTTACTAAAGCTTCTAGTGGGTTTAAAAAATAATGGTAATTGATTACTTTTTAGTAGGAAGCTGAGGACACTTATGAATCTGAATAGAATTCAGCAAATTTGAAATAACCCTCAAAAGTGTTTTCAGCCACTCTTTTTCATTTTTAAATCAAGCTGGAAAATGACAAATTAATATAATTCCATATTTATTTCATTGGATGAGTTTATGTTTTTCCTACTGGTTCAGCATACTGATTTAAAGTTGATCCCATCTTGTGATGGAGTTTATTTTGGTGTTTTAATGCTGAGCAGGTCTTCAGCCATAAAGTAAAATAAAACAGAATTAATAGGAAAAGGAAATATTTATGGCATATGTCAGTAACAAACCAGGAAGGTATACTTTTTCTAACTTTTAAACATGGGTTTTAAGTGAAGAAGCTTCACCTTTTTGCAGAACTTAAATTTAGATGTAACAGCAGACAAAATCATACTTGGAAAAACAACCTCTATGTAAGATACTTGGGACAAAGTTTTATATTCATTTCTGTGAGGTGAGGAGAAAAAAAAAGGAAACATTTTTTCTCTGTTTTTAATTATTTAATCATTATAGACTAATGTATTTAAATCAACATGGCATACTGGTATTCTCCAGAAGTCGCTCACTCATTTGAGCTATAGTGATAGGTGGGATCTGCATAGGAAAGGGCACTTTCTCCACCTCCTGTGAGCATCATTTTGTTAGACAAAAGTGAGAGGGGAAGAAAGAATAGGCAGTGCTTTCACATTGTGTGTCATTAAACTATAGCTGCCATCAGCTGCACCTCCTGAACTTTTTCCTGCCAAATGAAGTCAGGCAGGCTTTTGAATTCTGAATAATTTCCAACTCCACGATGAGAGCGGTGCCTGTATCAGCTGCCAGCTATGCAAATATAGAAGTAGTTTGGACTGTTATTGCAGATGAGTGGAGACATTAGGCTTAGTGAAAAAGACAAAATACAATCACAAAGGAAACATGGATCAAAAGGTCAGTGCAGAAGGAAAGCAAATGGATGCAGAAGGTATTAGAGAGATAGTCTTGGGTTCACCAATACCTTCTATGTGTCCATCAGCTCTGAGTTCACTGGAATTTTTTAGGGCAGGCAGAGCAACCTACATCCATGAAGTCAGAGGGCACTGACATCTTTCCTCTCTCTTTTATGAGGGTATTTAGGGATCTGAGAGGCAAATTCCATTTTGCACAGAAAAAAACATGTGGATAGGTAGATGTATTTGATGATGGGAGCATGTTCTCTGACACTCAGTATCATATCACCTCTGCAAGCAACCAGACAGAGCACATCCTTGTACTCAGAAGACTCTGGAGGACTCTATTCTAGTCTATGTTGCCTCTGTCTCACTTGAAAAGGAGTACACTGCTGCTACTGCTGAGAAAACAGTTGAATATATCCAGGATAAAAATGAATACTTCTCAGAGTACCAATTGCTGAACAAGAGAATTTGGTAGGCATCATACTAATTTGCTGTCACTTATCTCCTCCCCCTACTATTAAGCCTATTTTCAGCAAGGTGGGTATTGTCATCTCCAGACAGTGCATGTGTTCAGTTGTCTTTGGATCTCGGATCACAAAACACAGTAGCATGTACAAAGCTATCAGGAGGCACATATGCAAAGATCATACCTCCATCTTATTCTTTCTTTGCTACACATAACATTCTCTCCTTTTGCTATTTCATATTTCTAAGACCAAACATGTTCAAAGATTTGCACAGAATCCAGTATCACTTTTGACAATAGCAGGTGTTAAACCTCTGAAGAACTTTCTCACAATCCATTTTAACTTTTATAAAAATTCATAAATGCAAATGAGATTTGGAAACATGAGGATGAATTACATGTCACTGAATACGCAACTTATACTTCCAATGTTGTTAAGCATAGAGTGAGAAGGAAGAGTCAAACCCTTAAGTAAAATTTGAAAACTACTGTCAAATGATTTTGTATCAGCTCTGAAACCAAGCTTACAGTAAGACTTAACATTTTAAAAGTCTGTATGTATAATCCAAAAGAGAGGAACTATAATAGAACACGATAATCTCCACATACTTCTTCATAATGGAATAAATAATTCTGCTTTATAAAGTCTGCTGAAGAAGGAGGAAAAGTACCCAACCAAGCAGATTCTTAAATATCCTCCAAAAGCTTTATTTGTCTCTTATGAGAATTACTCAGCAAGAACAGTAAATTTTCAGAGTTCTCATGCTAGTTTTGATGTCTTAAAAAGTATGAGAGTAGCTTAATCTTCAGAATGCTCTTTGTTCACAGTTTAATGTATAATAGACTGAAATATCAATTATAATAAGCTGATTTCTCCCCAAGACACAGTTTATGTCTTCACAAACTGTCCAATAGAAGGATGTTTCCCAAATTCTTGGATTATTTGTTATAGGAGTTATACAAATTGCCTTTCAGAGGAAATAAATCCGACCTTATGAATTCTATATATATTAACTTTTTTGAGGTTATAGGTCTGCAGCACCCCCCCCCCCCCCCCCAACACCCAGTCTGAAATCTTTCACTTCACTGAGTGATGAAAACCTTGCTTCTATCTCTAAAGTGCTGATTTACCAACGTAAAGAATGTCATGGAGATTAAACCTCTTCTGTATGGCATGGGTGCTCCAGAATGATATGAAAAATCTAATTCCATAATATCACTGTCCCTGCTGACAATTTCTTATGATAGATTAGTTAAAAATGTTTGAAATTTAAAATGTCCATGACTAGGCATCTACCTTCTTATGAAATTAGCTTTGCGTGTACCTGCATGTAATTTAAATTTGGAATTAAAAGAGATTAAATAAATGTAACCAATAGCTTTTAAATTAAAACTACATGGTCAGTAACTTCAAACGTTAACTCACTCTTCTTGGGGACAGGTGGAGTGGGAGTAAATTTTTCTCATTCTGCATAGTCATCTTATGACTATGTCTACATCATTTAACCCGTTTTTATAAACAGATTCAAAGAATTGAAAGATTAGGTTTTTTCTCTTGATTGCAACAGATTCAGTCTAGAAATATGCTTAATTTGAAGTATGAACATATCATGTGATGTGACAAGTTTTATTAAATATTCAATTAATAATGAATTGATAGATTGATGTTTTAATGAGTTTGGGAAAGGGATGCATAAATAGACAATATTCAGTTTTGTTAAAAATTAATTCAGATGTCTTTATAGTAAGAAAATTTCCTTCCATCATTATACCGCATGGCTATTCTAGAAAATACATTAATACATTACAGCAGATTATTTTTTTCAAAGGACATGATCGGTTACCCATTTGGGAATTTTGCAAAGAGTATTAGAGAAAAAGACAGATAATTAATTGTTCGTATGGTTACCAGTTAGATCTCTCTGAATCTGCTCTCCCTGTGAATGCTCCTGTGAGCTAGCAATATGGATGGACAGTGAGTCTTCCCTGAAGTTCAACTCAAATAATAGAAGTCCTCAGAGTAAACTTATCTGGTTTTAGGGCCAGGGCCATGATCGTCCTTATTCAGATATGGCACTTTGAGGAGACCACGTCATAATACCTGAAACGTTCTGTAGAGGTCTGCATTAGTTTCTACTGGATTTCATTTACACCTTGAACTATCCAAACAAAATAATGAGGGATTATATACCTGATCTTTTAGAATGGCAGTTGCCCATCATGAACTCTGAGAAGGCAACGCTTATGTTGGGTGCACTTTTCCCACAAAAAGTTCTTTCAGCACAACCTTGAAGCCTAAAAAGAGCATCAGATTCTTCAATGACTCTTACCTATTTTATATCTATAAAAGAAAGGCTTAATATTTAAATGTAGCATTTACTTATTTTTTTTAAGAAATTGATGAAACTCTTAGAATGTGATTATCTAAAACATTTGTTTAGAATCTAACTCCATTGCATTATTTACAGTTTCCTAAGGGTAAGGCATACCACTTCTTTTGATGAGAAAAAGATGATGTTTTTGTTTTTTCAACCAAAGATAAATTCAGATGTGTAATTTTAGAAATAGCCTCAATGAATTTCTGATTGGAGATTGAACAAGTAAATATTGTCTACCGCTGTTTGCCTTCCTTCTGTGTTTCAGCTCCATTTACAAGCATTGACTACATTCAAAAATAGTATTAATAGAAAATGGAAATGCTAAGCTCTTGGACTGTCTCCTGAAATGGCCAATTTCTGGGACAATCAGTTTCAGTTGTGTTGGTGAATTTTTGATGTTGACATGTCTTCTATATATTGGATAAAGACCATCAGATCTCTTCACATTTGTGCCAAACAGCCAAGATGGTAACAAAGATGCTATTGAGATGGTAATGAATTGCTGTCAGCACATCATGTGTTATACTCAAATCTACACTTCTAGTCTCTCGAGCTGCTTTGATCGAAGCAAAATATTTCCTTTCATTTATTTATGCCTTTATTATATAATTCAAGGAAAATGACACTTTGTATTTGTTTTGTCTAACCAACAAATTTATGTTTTATATAAAAGAAGCAGCAACCTGTGCTTATTCTCATATAGACAGGAGTCTGTGAAGTATTTTACATTTCTAGAGTCCCAGAAGTGAATGATAAATTAAAAAAGATAAATTATTCATAATTGTAGCAGTCTCAGAAATGAAGGTTTATAACTAGAAGGTCCTGTTCCAGCAAGGAACTTATATACAATCTGACTTTTAGTGCATAACTAGTTTGATTGAAGTCAGGCAAATAAGCCCATGTTTAAGTGCCTTCCTGGATAAAAGCCAAAATTAAGAACAGAGTAAAAATAGAGAACTAACAACTACTTAATGCAAAATGTGAAAGAAAGCACTGACTATGTAATCAGGGAACATGACTGATTGAACTAATGGTATAAATGGATTCACGAGACATGATTTCTTAAGGAGAAAAGAACAAATACCATGATAAAAGCATGAAAATCTGTGGCTTTAAACTAAGCATGGGAAATGTTGTGGGGGACAAAGACCTGTTCCCTTTTAAAGTAAAATGTATATTCTCATACATGCTTACAAATAATATGTTATAAAGTTAAACATTTTCATTACTGAAAATAATGTAACACTTAGAACTGACTGGGAATTCCATAGAAATATGCAACAGAAATATAAATGACAATAAATTAACTGTCGTTCTTGTGATTCTAAACAGATTACACATGACCCATGTACCAAGATAAGCCAAGATAAGCTACTTACACTTAAAAGGATTTGGGCACCTGCCAAGACTTAGACGCATAGGTAGCACCAGTTCTTGTTTTAAAAGCAACATTGATGCTCCAGCATAGGGAGAGGCTTGAGGGAAATTTTCAATCCATCTGTACTATTTAGCCTCTGTAATCCTCTTGAGGCTGGGATCGTGCAACAGATAATTCTAGGAAAAGCTTAATTCTGTGTGCATGCATTGGCACTCTATATCCAACAATTAATTCCCCATCTTTTTCTTCTGCCCAGCAAGTGTATCAAGAAACCTTCATTAGGTGAAAAAAATAGCCAGGAATCTTTCCTAAAAGACATACTAAGGTCTTTCTTACAGAGCTTTGGATTTTGGTGGTTACACTACGCAGCCAAGTTGCAGTTTTCAGCAGTATCCTGGCATGCCGGGTAACACCAGATCCTACAATTAATGTACAGAATAGGCATAATCAATGAAGCTACTCATGGGAGTCATGTCACATAAACTTTTTTGGAATTGTATGCATGCTCATCATCAAGGAAGAGGTTCTTGGTGATGTTTACAAATTAAAGTTATAAGAAATTGAAAATATATAACATGTAGGTGGTTGCCAAGATATGTAGCAGAGTCCTGTGAATTTCTTAGGATGATGTTTTAAGTCACTTATCAGGAAAAACTACACACAATAAAAAAGATATGTAGATGTCTGGCTCTGGGATGTCTCCCTAGTTTTATCTATAGTTATAGTTGTACTGAGGAGACTTAACGTGTTTTTTTTACATTTTTCAATGATGAGTAAAGAAAAGCTGTCCATTCAATTCCTTGTTAGTTCATTCTCTCCCATCACATCTTGTCAGCTGGTAAGCCCTTATCGAGAACATTTGCATACAACTCAGAAACCATGGTTCTCTGTGTGATCCTCATGAGGACCCTCCAGTCCTCATGCAGTGGAACTAAGCTGGTTTTGCAGACAAAGTTCTTCTGAACAGAACATGTCCCATAATTTTAGCTAATAAAAACTTAAGTTGAAGAAAAGCAGGTTAAACAACATACTTTATTGCAATGCATCTTGTATTATTAGCCTGCATATTTTACAACTGTCAACTTTGCTTCCAGAGAACAAAATAAGACAGAAGAAAACAATGCATTGATATAGTCATATGGGAGAATAATATTTTGAGAGAAGCTGCAAATACATTACAGATTCAGATCTCTTACCTATATTACAATACAGTTAAATGGTTGTTCATGTTTGTACAAATCTGAAGATATTTCTATATTGTCATTTTTAGTTGTATCTTCAGGTGCTGAAGTGGAATCCTGGTGCACTGCATCAATTACATTATTTCTGCCCTTCACCTCCATTATCACTCATTATTTAAACATTTTACACATCTTAGCAAAACATTTTGTAGGCATACAGGTTACTTACTGCTGGTTCACAATCCCATACTAACTGACCTCTGTAGAAATGCCAGAGGAAGCTCTTCATTTTGTTTAACAGTGGATAAATAAAGGGACAGTTGTGTTATACTAGGTCACGTATTCAAAAATGGTAAATCATGTTCAGTCAAGCCAGTGAGTAATTATTCAGAGTGTTATCTGGCTGTACACAAGCTAGGTTTTATCTATATTTAAAAGTGTTACTACCACAATTCTGAATATAAGAATGAGAGTGGAAAGATCATCTGACTAATTGGGGAAAATTTCAGACAGAAGTGCCCTTATGCTTTAAAAAAAGTTTACTGCATTAGAGAAACTGCTTTGAGATGAGTTGAAATTGAGTTAAAATATGTAGTATGAAGAAGTTGCGTAGGAGAATGGAAGAATACATGCCCTGCAAACACATTCAGGCCACTCAGAGTGTAAGGTGATGTCCTGAAAAGGGCTGGAATGGGAAATGTAGGTTGGCACACAGTAGAAACCAGGTGACTGTGGCACCAACTCAGTTGACCAGAGAACATTGCTAAGGCTTTTGAGAGGATTGTATGAGGATTTTAATTATTTTATAATGTTTCTACTGTTTTCTATTTACCCTTCTAATTTTTGGCCTGAGGTTAAGAGCTGCTGGGATTCACAGACTAATGAGGCAGCTTTTCCAGCCCCTGATGGTCAGCAAAGGGAACTAACTAAAAATCATTTTGATACGTAATTCTTTAGGTGTTTTCTTGAAATGCTATGTAATTCAAGATCAGGCTTCACATAAATGCTTCTTCAGTAACGAAGTAAAAAAAAAATTAAAAGTTTAATTGGAAGTGTCTCCTTTTTGATAAGGACTAAGTCTAGTGAGATACGTTTGAGGAATGGAACAACCAGTTATTTCAAAAGTTTTATGCAGTACTAAACTGTAGCAGTAGGTTACAATATGTGTCTAGAAAGAAATGTGAAAGCCTAAAGTTTGATTTCTTCTAACCTCGACAAACAACAGTAAGAATGGATAAAAAGGAAAGAAGTCTGGAATGACTTCATTTACATCTCCCAACCAGAGGACTGTTTCGAAGAGTAAATGACCTCTAAACCTTATAGCCTGACTTGAAATTCACTTTTCTGAAGGTTACACTGCATTTCTCTTTAGTGTGACTTTCTCCTCAGTATGAAGTTCCGTTTGGTTTAAAATCTTGGATTTATTATTCATAAACCAGGAAATTTTGCACATTGGGAGCAACTAAGGAATGCGATTTACTTTTGCAGGTTCCTGGGCAGAGCGAGAAGGAGCCTCTGATCAATCATACCTAGCAAAAAACCCCAAACAAGTGACTCTATGAAGAAAGCTTTTGTATGAAGTAGTGAGTGACATCATCAGCTGTGGTCCCACTCCTTTTGAGCTGCTGAAGTAGTAGAAAAATAAAGTAAACTTTTGTAGCTGCCAGTTACTCCTGGACAGGTATAAAGCCTACAAAACTGTTGTGATGATGTGTTCCCTCCTCTTCAACTTCCCAGCATACAGGCATGTAGCAAAGAACAGGGCAAAATCAACAAGCACTAGGCAAAAATACACATCTCCTCAGAGACAATTTCTGTGTGACATATGTCCTGCAGGCAGTTGTCATCAGGTAGAGGAACCTCAAGGCTAATGTCCAGGTGGTTTGTGAAACAGGCAGCCAATATGACTACTGGTTCCCACCTCTTACAGAGCTTATCTTAGTGCTGGTAGGCACCAACCTTCTGCTTTTTCTAACAGGGATTTGTCTTGCAGCTGTTATATAGTACAAATTGAGGTACTGAAAAAACATTTTGATATTTACAAAGTGAAGCTGAAGCTGAAAGGAGAATAAGGCAAGCTTAGAAAAACTCCATCCCTAAAATTTTTTCAAGCATCACAGCTGCTGTTATTTTGTATTCCTGCATTTTAATTTAAATGTAATTTTAATTGAATACAGTGCTGGAAAGATACTGAATATTGAAAACTAAACCTTTCTTTCCAAAATTCTTTTCCTGCTTTGATTGCACTCTCTAGCTGGTTCAAAAAACAATTCCTTTTTTTCTTCCATACAAATGTATAAAATTGTTGTTTATTATATGAGTCACAATTTTCATGTAAGCAACTTTCTTCTCAGAGGATCAGTCAATGCAGTACTTGCAAAGAAAAATAGAGACAGGCTAACAGATATAAGACCAAATTAAGAAAGAAAAAGAAAAAAACAGGCATCTTTTACAGAGGTAAAGTCCTGGCTGTATTTATTAAATCATACTCAGCTCTTTGAGGGAATTTATGCCCACATTTTTGTTCCAGATAGCTATAGGAACAAAGAGATGATTTTGTTATTGTTGTTGGTTTGTGCCTTAGTATGCATGATGACAGCAGGAGTATGTGCAATCAGATCAAAGAACATCCCACATGTAATTTAATTTTATCTGCTAGGCCTGAACAGGAAAAGAATACCCAGAATTTTTATTTCTCCTCAAAGTTGAAGGAATATGGTGTGTCTAAAAACATTTACTGTGGAGCTAGGGGCAACATAAATATTGACATTGTTGATATAAATATTAAGATTGCTGATCAGACTGTCTCACACCTTTCTGTGAAATAAATGTGTTCTGTACATTTCACTTGCTTATGGTTTTTTGGTTTTTGGTTTCCATTATTTTTTTTCCTTTTTTGTGATCCCCAAGTTCATACAGAAATGAGATCCATTCTGAAAGCAATATACTGAAAGTATGTCTGCAACACATACTTAAATGATCCTTTAATGCAAGTTTGTTGGTGGTGAATCTGTAACGGTGTGGAGCTTAGCACGCCTGAGTATTGTTCACAGCCCCATAGACAAATACACAATTTGGAATGACCTCTGAGTTATGGGTGTAGTAACAAATTTTTTTAGAGCTAGCCAGGTATGCTGACAGAAGCTACAGTCTCACTTCTGACAGGAATATAGGTATGCCGAGTGGGAATTAAAACAAACAAACAAATAACCTCCAAACAAATGATGTTCAAAACCAGCCAGTATAGACAGTCTATTTCTGCCCTTAGCTGTATCAGCAGGAATTTCTTTTCACAGATTCATGAAAACATTCTCAGCACTTTTGAAGATCTCTTCAAGAATGTGTACCTTAGAAAGTGGAAACAAAGGTATATTTTTAGTATTTGTAAAGCTGTCCTTATTTTAATGTGTTATTTTATATTCATCATATATTCATCAATTTGGCTTTTCCACTAAGTTTTATTCTTTCATGGCATAATAACAGTAATGTATTTAGGTTCCATATTATGACTATAGATTCCATACTAAGGCAGAAGTGCCTAGAGTTCCATTTTTCTGAATTCAGTAATGTGATTTACCACTTGCACTGTTATAACCAGTAAATATATTGATTGCATATATAACATGGTTTTCCATTTGTAGTAGTTTATGAGGGACATATGTGACAGTGTGTGTGTTTGGAGAGGAAAGGGATAGGGTTTCAGAACAAAAGCATGAAGAGATAAATAGTCAATGTATAAATTTTAAAAAAATAAAATAATATTTTTCAACAGTCAGCATCAAGACTATGAAATAAATTGCTTTTGAATACTTTTGTAACAGATGTCAGCCATCTTACTTATCACTGAACAAGCCACATTTGAACTAAGCAGCTCAGTATCACATTGAGGGATGTGGTTGCTGATTGAACACAGGTGTAATGGTTGATATACTGTCACACGGTCTGATTTTAACCTAAGATCTTTGTTGAAATACTTATTACTGATGGCACGAAATGTAATTGCTAATTTTCTGCCTGAATGGTTACATATTTTCTCCAAATCTTAAGAGCTATTCATCCCTTTTCCACTGCCCATTTCTCAGAGTTTAAGGCAGATGTGTCACTTGTCCACAGACCAGTAATTGAACCTGTCACTTGCAATCTACTGACTTCATTCCTCAGAAATGTATCCACTGTTTCATTCACCTTCCTGCTTATTTTTCTCTAGGTATCAAATGTCCAACTTAAACCTACGCTAACAGATATTCACTGTTTACCTTGCAGATCTCTGGTCACAGAACAAAGCATTCAGAAGCAACTTGGACTGATTATTTGCAATCATTGCAGAACTCTTATTCAAAATAAGCCATCCATTACTAAGCTAATTTTAATAAATGAATCAATTAGGTTGCAGCAGTTAGAATAAAACTAGGTAGAAGAAAATATGCAAGTAATGGCTATACAAAATTCAGACCCACTGAACTAATTTTGAATCTTCCCAAAATAATCTGGATGACGTCAGGGTTTTTTACCCAATGGATAGCTACAGTTATATAGCTTCGGTGGCCAATGCTTCGAAAGAAAATACAAAGCACAGGTGTGTCTGCAGAAACTTATAATGGGAGTGCTGTAAAATAATCAGCACCATGTTGTAAAATGAGTTCTTACCTACATAATAATAATTGGGTGTTTTCAGGCCCCAGTCTGTAGAGCCTGTACAGATGAGTACCTTAGTAAATGTACATATGATAGTATTCATACAATTAAGGCCAGACAAGTAAAAGAGTAAAAGTCACTAGTAACATATTCAAGCAGAATTCATGCTGCTTTTTCCAAGTGAAAACTTTCTGAAATGCTTATGAAATGCTCAAGTCAAGGGGGGGGGGTGTTATTATTTATTTATGTGTGTCCTGGTTTCTGCTGGGATAGAGTTAATTTTCTTCCTAGTGGCTGGTATAGTGCCATGTTTTGGATTTAGTGTGAGAGGAATATTGGTAACACACTGATGTTTTGTTTGTTGCTGGGTAGTGCTTAGACTGGGCAAATTCTCAGCTTTCAGCTTGGCCAGGTGCATGAGAAGCTGGGAGGGAGCACAGCCAGGACAGCTGACCCCAACTGGCCAAAGGGCTCTTCCAGACCATATGACGTCCTGCTCAGTATATAAGCTGAGGGAAGAAGAAGAAAAGGGAGACGTTCGGAGTGATGGCATCTGTCTTCCCAAGTAACCATTACACGTGATGGAGCCCTGCTTTCCTGGGGATGGCTGAGCACCTGCCTGCCCATGGGAAGTGGTGAATGAATTCCCTGCTTTGCTTTGCTTGCGTGCGTGGCTTTTGCTTTACATATTAAACCGTCTTACCCACGAGTTTCCTCACTTTTGCTCCTCTGATTCTCTCTCCCCTCCCATTGTGGGGAGAGTGAGTGAGCGGCTGTGTGGTGCTGAGTTGCCAGCTGGGATTAAACCGCGACAATGTGACAGTATTAAAAAAACCGACTCAGACAATACCGAGGCAGTATAGACAGTCTGAAATCCAGAATACTACTGCATGCAGTGTCTAAAAAATTATTTTGAAGAATCACATTTGGAGCTGTTTCACTGCCTCTTCACAAATAAATACTTATGGTCTTTTCTATGGCATGCTAGCTCTTGACTGTGAGGGTTATTTGGTTGTGGAGGCAGGATATGAAATAAGTCACCTTCCACTCAGAACATCAAGAACAGCTGCTGCTATTCACATCACTATTTTCACATTCAGACAGATAAATACTGGGAAGTAACGCTATACTAGCTTACACAGTTACACCTTATCTAGTTGTTTTTTGGTTGGTGTGTTGTTTTTTTTTTCCAATATATTGTACAACATGACTTACTCAGAACTCAAAATAACATTTCATTTATTTCACTGATTCGTCCCCCTCCTCCCCCTTTCTTTATCAGTTAGAAAAATGCTAGGTTATATATATATATATATTTTTGGCCTCATCAATCAACTTTTGTCACAGAATCATAGAATCATTTAGGTTGGAAAAGACCTTTAAGATCATCAAGTCCAACCATTAACCTAACCCTGCCATCCCACCACTAAACCATGTCCCTAAGCACCTGTCCCTAAGTCTCTGAGAGACAGTTTTGCATGAAGGAGGTGTCAGTTCTTTTGGGATCTCAGTAAGAAAGGCACAGATACTCAAAGCTAGCGAGCTGATTCATTGAGTAAAGGATGGAAATTATGGAAAAAGTGATAGTAATCTCACATGCCTTCTGCTGCTGGGAACCCCAAATGTTACAACATCATGAGTCCTTCCTCACAGATCATGGCATGCTGTGCAGAGTTAGAATAGAATCATAGAATTTTTTAGGTTGGAAAAAGCCCTTAAGCTCATTAAAGTCCAACTGTTAACCTGAAACTGGCATTCCACCACTAAACCACGTCCTTAAGCACCTCGTCTACCCATCTTTTAAATACCTCCAGGCATGGGGACTCGACCACTTCCCTGGGCAGCCTGCTCCAATGCTTAACAACCCTTTCAGTGAAAATAATTTTCCTTATGTCCAATCTAAACCTCTCATGATGCAACTTGAGGCCATTTCCCCTCATCCTATTGCCCATGACCAGGGAGAACAGAACAACACCCACCTTACTACCTTTCATATAGTTGTAGAGAGCAATGAGATCTACACCGAGCCTCCTCTTCTCTAGGTTGAACAATCTCAATTCCCTCAGCTGCTTCTCATAAGCCTTGTGCTCCAGACCCCTCACCAGCTTTGTTGCTCTCCTCTGGACATCTTCCAGCAATGCAACGCAATTCATCAGTGTATTGAATATATTATACACAATACTAGAAAATGTATAAAT
The DNA here is from genome assembly GCA_017310255.1 of Butorides virescens. Lineage (NCBI taxonomy): Eukaryota > Metazoa > Chordata > Aves > Pelecaniformes > Ardeidae > Butorides > Butorides virescens. The sequence continues at coordinate 10,115 of JADKXX010001399.1, read as the reverse complement.
GGAAGATGGAATAAATTTAGTAATATAATTGCACTGCAAGGCATATGAATAAAAGGACACTTAGTATTTTGTTGATGCCACTTGTATGTTGCTTTCATACTGTTTTGAAAGATAGTATTTTACAGTAGTAATACATCATTAGATACAAATTTTTTACATGCAGGACATTAGGAAGGCTGTAATTGTAGTGCTATTTAGAGATGAATCCCTCAGTCTTCTCATGTTGTAACCTTCTGCCATTCTTTTATAATGGGCACATACCCAGCAGTTGGACCTATATCTTGGAAATCCTGCCCTATATGGGAACCTTCCTCATGATAATTTTCTGTCACTTTGAAATCTAGTATCAATGACTCTGAAGGGCTGAAGAAAAAAAAAAATATCCTGGGAAAACATTTTAATCCTGATGAAAGTTTATTGCAGGATGAGACATTCTACTACCTTCTAATGCAAACTTCCAAGCTTAACTGCACTGAGTTGAAATGTGTTGGGTTGGGTGGGGTTGGGTGTTTCATTGTCCAAAGGAAAGATCACTCAGAGTGGTACCAACATGCTCTTTTTCATACAATTTATGATTGCTTTTTTTCACTAAATTTAGGGACACAGAAGAAAAAGGAATGTGAGATGTGAAGATTTAAGATACGGTGGCATCCTGAGAGACTTCCTTGCAAGCAGACACCTCAGACTGTCTCAATAAATGTGGTACCTAGGTTATATTTTGATTTAGTTTAAATGTTTTTGATTATACCAAAGGGTTAATAGTACAGGTTTTGTAATAAAGATGACAGATTGCATCAAATTTTAGTACCTTTAATGAATGTAGTATCCCTGGATTATGTTGAGTTGTACTAGAGCTATGCAGGTTCCTTTACCATTTTTCTGTTGTGATGAATGGTGCTATAGCGAGGTAGTATGTTTCTTTCTGCCATTCATACCTTAGGTAGACAGATCGTTTCCAAAAATTCATGGCTGCTTGTGCTACTGAGAGATTTTTCAAAGTCAGGTAAACATTTTTAAAAAGTATTTATCCTGAGATTCTTCAGCTTCTGTGAATTGTGCATGTAAGCTCTTCAAAAATCACCAAACTCTGGACTCCTTATTTGTTAGACTTATTCTTCTGTAAAATGTAATGTGTATTAAACACTTCGTAACACAGAACTCTCCAAGAATTTTGAGGGGAAAATTCTAATTGTTATTGCTCAGCAGTGGCAATTTGTGACCTGGAAAGATCTGGCACAGAGGGCAAGAAGGCTCAGTTACAAGAAAAGGTTAAACTGGCTGGAAGCAGGAATTCTAGACACAGAACAGACTCCTTGGAGGGAGTGAAGTTTCCCTTGGTGATGAGATAAGAAACAGCCTCAGCATTGTCTTGTAGCCATCCTGCAACAGGAGCACTGAGGGGCCCCATCTCAGGGACCATTTCTAGGCAGCAGAGCTGGGCTGAAGGACAGACCCACAGCTCAGCTGAGGTGCCCCATACAGCTGCTATTGGGATTGGTGCTGCTGCAAGTGTATGTAAGGAAACTGCTTGTGACACATCTTTGCAGACTCTATGTTGAACCATGTATTGCAGTAGGATTCTGCACAATGCATTGTTCATTAATTTTTTCTTTAATATTTAAGCACAAATGTGTGTTTAATTTGCCTTTAGGGATACCATAAAATTCCCCAACAAGTTTCACAAGACAGTTTTGGTTCAGTACATCTCATGGCTAGATCACACTCTGTGTGCTCTGACTATGTCTTCAGAGCTTTTTAAGATCCTGAGAACCTGCTTAAATGCCAGCCCCAAAGCTTTATGAGACAACCTAATTGTTTTATTTGAATATCATCTTCACAACTCATTTGCTGCTGGTAGGCTGGCATCTCATCATGAAGTAGATAATGCTAATTAAGTAGTCATGTCTTAACATTAACATCCTTTATTTAACTGGTAATGATCAGATGGAACAGTAGGCTTCAGCTATATTAAATGTCTAATAAAAGACTTGTACATACATCGTTTGTAACATGAAGCAGTATCCAACCTTAGAAATTGTAATTGGAAATTACATTTTCATTTCTTTAAAAAGATTTTTCTGGGGCACACAAAGGTAGTCCTGGTAAAGCAGGATTTGTTTTGTTTACAGTCATTGTTCTTGGCTGGAAGAAGAGGATTCGAATGATCTGGAATCATTCTGGGGCTATGATATTTTGGGTTGTTCATAGGTTGTTCTGGCTAATTAACAGATTTTGCACAGATGACTAAGAAATGCAACACATTTCATTAATTAGTCTTCTACCCCAAAAGGCTTAAGTTGAAATTCTGTTTTCAAAACCAGAAATAAATATTATGTTCTGATTTTAATACCTAAAAAATATTTATCCCCATTTGTCCCCAAAATTCCAGATTAAAACCTGAGTGACTGACAGCACTCACTAACCCCCACCCCCCCCAAAAAAAAAAAAAAAAAAAAAAAAAAAAACCAAATTAAAATGCAAAACTGTGCATTTGGTATACCTTGAACTCAATCTTATCAAAATCAAATTTGTAATTAAAGGTGACTAATGTTACAAGGTAATCAGTTCTCTTCATTATCAGGACAATAATATCAATAATGAAAAAGCACTGTTGATAAAACTTAATTTAGGCTATTCTAAATACATTGGGTTATATTCAGTTAAAGAAGGATGACCTGAGGGAAAAAGGGTCATTCTTAAAACCAAAACTAACATATGGATTGTTCTGTGTACTAAAATCAGACAAATGGGTGATACCCATGCTTTGCTGATGATGTGTCAAGGATAGGAAGGAGGAAGCAAGATAATAAGAAGAAAGAAGAACTGAAAAGCTCAGAGACAATGTTTGCTCTGATGGATACCTCTAGAAAACTTCAAACAGCCCAGAAGATGACACTTTTAGAGCATCTTTCCAACAACAATTGTATAACAAAAATAATTTTAAAAGCCCAAATTACTTTGGGATAAAATAATTTTTTAAGAAGATGGTTGATAAAGATAGTGGTGGATCTTTTCATTCTTATTTTCCATTTTTATTTCTTTTTGCTTGTCTTCTCAACTTTTGTAGATACGTTTCTCCTACCCAAATCTATAGAGCTAACAAAGATGTAACAATGCAAATACAAGCAGGAATGAATTAATCTACAAAGATGGAAAACATTGGGTAGATAAATGATCTTCTGTACATGCATACTAAAATACAATCTTCTGAAGGGTATTTAACTAGATATCAACACAGACAAAAGCAGAATAAGATTCCTTAGTACCATCTGAAATTCTGTCACTACAAAGTAAAGGTTTGAGGCTAGAGCTCCTGATCTAAACAGAAGTATGTCTTCATCAGCAGTTCAAAGGCTAGTTTCATTGGACCTTTCTTAATCAAACAGCATGATATAACTGATTTTACTAGCCACTGTTTTTTATATTTCTGATAATCACTGTTTAGTTTCTACCTGAAAGTGGATTTATATCATGAAGAGAGGAGTGAAGCCATGGCTGAGAAAGCTTATGACAGCATAATTTCTAGAATAAGCATGATTTTCTCTGGGTAGAATTTAATAAATGGGTGCTTAATTTTTATAGGATGAGATGATTCTTCCTACTTAGCATTGCATTGACTGCCAGGAGAAGGAATAGCAAACTAAATGCCAGAAAATTGTCCAAAATGAAGTAATGAACTTGAGAGAAGTAATAGCATTTGCTGCACCTGCAGAAATTTTACTATGTGTTAGGTCTCTTTAGGTACAGTTACAACATGATGGGATGTAAGTGTATGGTGAGTGCTCTGTATCAGATACGCAGAGCAGTAGCTTGAATTAACCAGTCAATTTTAAGTTTCACATCTTTACTATTCATATATGACTACTACCAGGATAAATCAAACTTTGCTTTGGCTCTTCTGCAAGACGTTTTTAAAATGAGTCTGGATTAAATGAATATTCCGTTAGGAAATATTTTGATAGTTTAGACAATTTTTAGGTGCTTGTTAGATAATTTGGGTATATGATAGTCACAAACAGTACATCAAAAGCTAGAAAAAATGCAGTAGGAGTTCTTTTTTGTATAGCTCTGTTTTGACTGCTGGAAATCTCGTCAACCCTAGACATCTCATTATAAGAAAGAGATTATTAAACTCTAAGAAGTTCAGCAAACAGCATAAAAATATCGTGGGGATGGAGAAACTGGCATAGAGGAAAAATTTAAGAAGGATAAATATGTATAAATTGGATATGAGAATAAGGGAGAGACAGTTACAAATCTTAATAGCAGTCAAGGTGTACTGTAAGCACCAGAGGGAGATTATTAGTTTTTGAGCAGTTGGAGAATGAAAATATTTAAGATGAGTATTAGGAAACACTTTTTTGATAGTTAAATATATTAATCCATTGAATATTTTCATAACAGAATAGCAGAAACTACTAAAGTCTGACTGGATAAAGCATTAGAAAATTTATATTAGGACTTGCCAAAGTCAATGGATTTTTCCAGCACATCCTAGAGCACCTCAATATTTCTTATTCATAAGTTTGATAGTGATTCCAACACAGGGAAATTTATAGAACAAGAAGTTAGAAGAAGCTCCAAACCCTACCAGAAATAAGGGATGGAAGAAACAGCAGAAAGTCTGAGACAATAAAGGACTTTGGAGCCATGATTCTTTTCTAGGAAATGTACCAAGGTGGTTATAATGTTATGTATGCAGTTGCTTTGCTATTGTTGAGTTTGGGATTTTATTTTTCTCACCAAAAAGTGCACAGAACATATAGTAATTCAGCAAAATAGACTCACAAGTATTTTGTTTTAATTTTTTTTGCTATTAATCTCACTCAGGTTTCTTCTGTCAAATTTAATACAAAGAAGAAACACAGGGTTTACAGCGATTTTCAACTAGTATTGAAATTGAACTGACACAATGATATAAGAATGTATGGATGTCTGAATATTGAGAAAAATACAGATAGAACAGCAAAGAGAGTTTTTTGGTTTCTTTGGTTTGAGGTGGTTTTTAAAAAAAAAATTATTTTAGATTGTAACCTGGCACAAGTAAATTCCACCCTGAGAAATAGATTCATCTTGCTGTGTAAACCCAGAAATATTACTTCATCTAAGAAAGTAGTTAAAAATGTATTTTTTTTGTTCTTAACTTTTAATGAAGGATTGTTTTTTATAACAGTGTTCAGAAAAACAAAAACTATGTATATTGTAAAAAAAAAGCAAGCTACAGAATTTTTATTTTTAATACAAAGTGAGATTATTAAATTTCTACATAAATTTCAGTCATGAACTGACCTCTGAGTCTGAGCATTTGATCATGAAGTATTAACAATTCTTTTCTAATTCTGGATGTAAAAAGGTTTATTCCATAACATCCTTCATAAATCTCATTGCTTCAAGCAGAGCAATTTGTGTACAGAAGTAAAATAAGATTTGACCACAGATCAGAGATAAGCCCTTGGGACTGCATGCCAATGTTTGAGGGATGGGGTTCTAGCAAGGTCCTTCGGTCTGCCATCCCAGTGGAGGTAGGAAATGGAGATCCATGCAACAGCAAAGATGCAAGGATTGTTGATGTGAAACCACAGAAGTGCCTGAGAACAGTCTCACAATTGCTAACCCTTGTTCTCATGGGGGACTTCAACTTACTGACACAGCTGATGAGGAAGTCAACTAGGGAAGGGGCCCTGCTGGACATGTTTTTTGTGAACAGTGAATGCCTTGCAGGTGATGTGATTGTTGGAGGCCATCTTGGGCACAATGATGATGAAGTGATAAGAGTTTTTGATTCTTGCAGAAGTAAGGAGGATTGTTACCAGAACTGCTACCTTGAACTTCCAGAGGGCAGACTTTTTCCTTTTTAGGGGCCTGGTTGATATTGCCCCTTGGGAGGCAGTCCTGAAGGGCAAAGGACTCCAGGAAGGCTGGATGCTCTTAAAGAAGGAAATCCTGGAGGCGCAGGAGCAGGCCATCCCTATATGCCAAAAGATGAGCTGTCAGGGAAGAAGACCAGCCTGGCTGAACAGAGAGAGTTGGCTGGAACTCAGGAAACAAAGAGAGTTTGTGACTTTTGGAAGAAGGTGCAGGCATCTTAGGAGGACTACAAAGATGTTGTAAGGTTATGCAGGGAGAAAATTAGAAAGGTCAAAGCCCAACTAGAACTTAATCTGGCTATTGCAGTAAAAGACAATAAAAAACATCTATAAATACATTAACAATAAATGGAGAGCTAAGGAGAATGTCCACCCTTTATTGAATGTGGGGGGAAACATAGTAACAAAGGATAAGAAAAAGGTTGAGATACTTAATACCTTCTTTTCCTCAGTCTTCAACAGTAAGACAAATGGTTCTTGGGCTACCCAGCCCCCTGAGCTAGAAGGCAAGGGCAGGGAGCAGAATGAAGCCCCCATAATCCAAGAAGAAAGGCTTAGCAACCTGCTACACTGCTTAGATACTCACAAGTCTGTGGGTCCAGATGGGATCCACCCAAGGCTACTGAAGGACTTGGTGGAAGCACCCACTTTCAATCCTTTATCAGCAATCCTGGCTAACCAGGGAGGTCCCAGTTGACTGGTGGTTAGCAAATGTGATGCCTATCTAGAAGAAGGGCTGGAAGGAGGACCGGGGCAACTACAGGCCTGTCAGACTGACCTTGGTGCCAGGGAGGGTTATAATTTTGAGTGCCATCACATGGCATGTACACAACAAGCAGGTTACCAGGTCCAGTTAGCATGGGTTTATAAAAGGCAGGTTCTGCTTGTAACCTGATCTCTTTCTATCGCTTAGTGGATGAGAGAAAGGCTGTGGATGTTCTTTACCTGGACTTTAGTAAAGTCTTTGACATTGTTTCTGACAGCATTCTGGAGAAATTAGTTGCTCATGGCTTGGTTGGGTGTATGCTTCACTGGACAAAAAAAATGGCTGGCTGACCAGGCCCAAAAAGTTGTGGTGAAATGATTTAAATCCAGCTGGCAACCAGTCATGAGTAGTATTCCTCAGGGCTCAGCACTAGGGCCAGTTCTGTTTAGTATCTTTATCAATGACCTGAATGAGGGGATCGAGTGCTCCCTCAGTCAGTTTGCAGACAACACCAACCTGGGTGGGAGTGATGATCTATTTTAGGGCAGAAAGGCTCTACAGAGGGATGAGGACAGGCTGAGTTGATGGGCTGAGGTCAACTGTATAAGATTCAACAAGGCCAAGTGCTGGGTCCTGTACTTGGATCACAGCAACCCCGTGCAATGTTACAGACAGAAAAGGACCTGGGGGTGTTGGTCAACAGACAGCAGTGTGCCCAGGTGGCCAAGAAGTCCAATAACATCCTATCTTGTATCAGGAATAGTGTGGCCAGGAGGAGTAGAGAAGCGATCATGACTGTGTACTTGGCACTGGTGAGGCTGCACCTTGAATACTGTGTTCAGTTTTGGGCCCCTCCAGAAAAGAGCAATGAAGCTGGTAACGGACCTAAAGAATGAGTCTTATGAGGAGCAGCTGAGGGAACTGGGGTTGTTTAGCCTGGAGAAAAGGAGGTTGAGGGGAGACCTTATCACCCCCTACAACTACCTGAGAGGAGGCTGTAACAAGGTGGGTGTTGGTCTCTTCTCCCAAGTAACAAGTGATAGGATGAGAGGACATGGTCTGAAGTTGTACCAGGGGTGGTTTAGATTGGATATTAGGAAAGATTTTTTTCTTAAAGGAAAAGAAAATTTTCTAACTGAAAGTGTTAGCATTGGAACAGGCTGCGCAGCAAAGTGGTTGAATCCCCATCCCCGGAGGTATTTAAAAGATGGGTAGACAAGGTGCTTAGGGACATGGTTTAGTGATGGGATGACAGGATTGTGTTAACAGTTGGACTTGATGATCTTAAAGGTCTTTTCCAACCTAAGCGATTCTGTGATTCTATGTTACCTTTTGGATCTCTCCTTTGTGGCTGATGACACTGCAGCAAACTAGAATGTTGTGGTCTGCTTGTTTACTTACAGTGATAGGGTGGGTAAGTCCTGAATTTTTTATGCATTTTAGGTTACTATGACATTGATAGATGTGAGTTATGAATTTGCTTTAATAGTTGGCCTTGTTACTATTTGATTAGCCTATACATTTTCATTAAAACATTTTTCATTACAAAATATTTTCATGCTTGCTGTAACCACAGCAGTGGAACTAATCTTTTGTCCCCCCTGTTGCTACAGCTGGCCCATCCCACTCAAATAAAAGTGAATGAGTCCCTGAGTTGCCTGGCCTGAAATTGGTGTTGGGGTATCTTCTGCAAAAAAATCGCCAAACATGTTGCAGTTACTTGCAAGGAACATAAGAAAACCCATTACATAGATATGGAAGATTTTTTTTTTCTTAGAACTATCTATTCCAGTTTACTCTAAAATAAATAAGTAAAATAATTTATTAATTCTAAAGAAATCTCCAAACATGTTAAGTTATTTCAGCAGTTAAAATGAGAATTACCTGGGGAAGAAGTAATATACCTGTTCTATCCCTTCTTCATGTTTTAGAGGGATTTTTTGTTTGTTGGCTTTTCATTACATCTCTTCACAAACTCAAGTTATGTTGGTTTACCGTACTCTATCTGCAGATATACATTTAAAGAACCTCAAAAACCTCTGTATCCTTTACTCATTTGCATTCTATTGTTTTTATTGGCCTGCATGACTTATTTTTGTTCTTGTTTATTTTCTGCATGTTATTTATCTATACAAAGTATTTGAGAACAATTTCAAGAAGATGCTAAATAAAATTAAAGTTCTTTCATATCAGTAGAACCATTTACCTTAATGATTTCCAATAACCTGATTTTCTTTACAGAAACTTATTTCATATTTAATAGCAGGGCAGTCTGCACCTTACCCAGATATTCCAACAGTTGAGTTACTGATAATCTTTAAAAGACAATCTTTAACTGAAGATGAAAATTCTGATTAGGTAATTTCTGTGATGGGTATATGTTTTCCTGTAAGAAAAGATATTGATTACTTAACATGCTTTGAAGTATATTAATTATTTTAATAAGGAATTCAAAATAGTGCATATTTTTAAATAGCTAGGGTTCTCACCTCTTTTTCCCTGTTAGTTCTAAGATATAGTTTGTTTGAAAGTCCATCATAGCATCTTTTTTTTTTATTTTATCAGCTGTAGTTAGACATATATTATAGCAAGTGGATAACAAAGTTGGACTTTCATTAGATCTTTTAATTTTCACATACTTTGTAAAATGTATGAATGCTAGAGAGATTTGCAGCTATCAAAGACATGCAAAGTTATTTTGCCTTCCTTTGTGTCCATTGAAAGGAAACACTGACAGTACTGAGATCAAAATGTTTTATTTCAGCTTGTTCAATGCAAATGAAACCCCTTGTATCCTAGAATGATCTGACTTTATTTAGCGTTCAGTGGAGTCACAGTTTTAGGTGTGATCTAGGCTGTTATTTGGGTGCCACAAAACCACATTCTTCTTTATGACTGATGGTCCTCAGCCAACTCATAAATTCTGTGATACACTAATGCCCTGCAGTAGTTCAGGGTGCTGAGGTCTGCATTATATCACAGTAGCTATAATACAGCTGCAGGATGACTGGACCTTAGGACAGAAGGAAGGTACGACACACATGAGCCACTGCTTCTACTAAACACTTTGTCAGCAGAGGCAGACATAGAATGTCTGGGTATGACAAACCCAAAAGCAAACATAGAAGTTTGATTTGAAAATACAGAATATTTCAATCTAGATCAGCTTGAAGCAGATACATAGCTTTTTTCCCCCAATTAATAGACATGACATTTTGCTATACAGAGATTGTAGTTTCTATTGAAAAGCATTTCAATTAATTAAAATTTCCCAATCAATGGTAATGAATCTTTACATAAACCATTTCAGAAGGATACAAACCAACATTGCATATGACAGTACAAATTCCTTCCTGTGCTCAAACTTCATTATGCTCTTCCGTCCTGTTCAAGACAGAAACAGAGAGAAACAAGCTATTTTACTAAAAGAGAACCGAGATGGTATTGGAGGTAAAACACTTTCCAGATGCATTTAAGGTTTTTTACATACTAACAAGACTCGGGGCGGGGGGGGGGGGGGGGGGGGGAGAAGAAAAAAAAAG
>JADKXX010001397.1:0-26595 GCA_017310255.1 Butorides virescens | reverse complement strand
CTTCCTTCCTTCCTTCCTTCCTTCCTTCCTTCCTTCCTTCCTTCCTTTCTTTCTTCCCTTCCTTCCTTCTTTCCTTCCTTTGTTCCTTCCTTTCTTTCTTAAGTTTCTTAGAGTTATATCTCTGCTTAGATCTGTGGTAGTGTAGATGTGGCTGAACAGCACAGCAACTCTTACTTAGATCTGACCCAAACCAAAAGCCAGGCATTGCACTTAGAGCACACCTGATGTGCTTTGGTAAGACAGAACACTTCAGAAAATATAATGATGACTGTCATGTTTGTTTAGACACAGAAGAAAAAAATTATATATTTTTTTTAAAGAATAAAGAGTGTTACAGAACTGCAGAGTAAGAATTCACTTCATTTTCTATTTTTACCTAACAGGTTTAAATATACTTCTTCAGAAATTGATGTAGCCACCAGATCATAACTTGTTGGGTAGGAATATGTTCCATCATGCTGGTTGATGATTTTTAACTATCAGGAAGGAATTCAGCATTCATAGTCAGTGAGAAAGAGAGAGAACATGATGAGATAGTGTTGACTTACTGCCTGATGGATACAGCATTTTTCCTGAGAAATTTTTACCCTGTCAAATTGAGGGTGGAATTTAGGCTAAGTTTGCCATCTCCTTAGAGAAAGCTTTCACATAAAATTGCAAATGATATTATTAAAACCTCTAATAAGGCATTTACATTCCATTACAATAAGTTAAGGAGTGGTTTCTTGATCCTGACTGGATTTAGGTATAAACTATTTATCCTATACACCCTTCATGGGTAGGTTCCTCAGCTCTGCATAGTTCCTGATATAGAAGTCTAGGTCTATTCCTGAACCCAGTCCAATAAAATCTAGTATATTACATAGCACTTCCTGTATGTCAGAGTAGGATGATGGTGATAAAACACTCAACATATTGTCCCAGATTAACCATCTTATGCTTATTTGTTCCCAAATGTTGGATTATATGTCTCCTATGAGGCTTGTGATGTTTGCTGGCAAGGAAGTTTTTTAATAGCTCTAGACAAGTAGTCCTATTCTGAAGCCTAAATAATGAATTACTAGAAGCATTGGCAGAATTATAAGTACTTGAAAAAGGGTAACCCTTTGCTTGCAAGTTAGTTGTAGGAGTTAATAGTTATTTATTGCTGCCTACAACATTAGTATTAGTTTATTTACTTCTAAAGCTGCAAGTATACAGGAAACAATCTCTTGCGTAGATCTGAATTGTTAATTTCTGAAAAAGAATGGGGAGGAATGATAAAATTTTTTAGGGCATTGATTTTACTAATTTCCCTCTGTGCTTACATGTAGCAGAAGATTGATAGTTTTGCCAATCAAGAATATTGTGTTAATCCTTGGAGCTGCATTTAAACACAATGATAGTTTGACCTGTGGCCCATCATCTAAGAGAGAGGGAGTGATAACAAAATTCATTCAATTATTTAGTTTCTTGATATGCTCTCTGGGACTGACATATAACAAAGGTTACATAAAGAGAAAGAGTAGCAGAATTTATTTCTTTGTTAAGCAAAATTAGTTTGATGTGATGTGATTATCATTTCAGGGTCTTTTTTTTCACAACTAGCCTAAATATAGATTGAGATTTAATTGGTAAGTAAAACAACTGCATAAATTAATTTCATTTAAATTTTAATCTAGAAAAAAACTGTGTGAGTATATTCTATGCATAACAAATAGTGTTACTTGCAAACAACAGGATGCCCAGCATTTTCCATTGTGGGACTGATTTTCATTTGCTTCAAATGTTCTTAAGCAAAAGGAGGATGGAGATTTTCCAACAGAAATTTTAGTGATTGAAAGTAAAAGGCTTGATCAATGTATACTGTTTTGCCTTATCAACAGTTCTGCTGAACTTCACTTCTAAAAGTACTCATGGCCCTGTAAGTATCTGAAGTAAGAATCTGAATCTGACATGGAAATGCAGAGGTGCAATTCTTTATTCTTATGAATAGTCCACCCTTATCTGCTCAGTTCAGAAATCTCAGTTTAGAAAAAAAACAACCAACTGAACAAACAAACGAAATCAAACCCAGCTTGTATGTATCAAACTTAATTTTCTTTAGCAGGTCAAACCTCTTTACATACCCTCTTTTCTGGTACTATTTTGACTGAGCGTGTGCCATCTTAAAGCACCGTTAAATCAAGTAATGCAGAGCTGATGCCTCCTAACAGAAGTGCTCCTGGCTCCTGGTACATGGTGTTCTTTGTGTTATTCACAAACAGATTCTTTTTTCTTGCCCATTCATCTCCTTTTCCTGTCCTGTTTTTAACCCAGGCAGGAAACAAATTAGGTCTACTGATAGGCAGATCTTTTCTATAAAGAGGAAAATAGTAAGTTTGGGTCTAAACGCAAAGGGTTCAGACACATTGCTTCTCCTGGAGATGTGCCACGCATCAGCACACGTTTGAATTCTGACACACCAGAGACACTTTGGCATTAATGCACTGCCACACAAATTTAATAGGAGATGAGTGTGGGAGAAAAGAAAGAACTGAGAGTAATTATCTGCTGACACAGCCTGGAGAGAATAAACAAAAAAATATAAGTGATGCATTTGCTGGACAAGAGGACTTGATGCAGAAGCTTACAGCAGGCTATGCCTTTGAGCTGAAAGCAGGAGAGATTGGAGTACACTCAATTGGCCACTGACTGACTTGACATTTGTGTGTAGGAAAGGGAGAATTCACCTGAAACTGAAAGAAAGAAAATATGAAGCTAGAAATTGGCTCAGCAAAAAATTACTTTTTTTTTGGACAGTTCAGTATGGATTCAAAAATGTAGAAAAAGGAGGGGAAAATACAACAAGGAGATAGAAGGTTCAGAGGCTAGATCTGAGCCTCAATAAAGAAAAAATTGTTCTGATTTCACAAATTGATAAGTGATGCAACAGTCATATTGTAGTGAAAGAGAAAACAGAAAACAATGATAAAGGGGACAGTAGACTCATTTGATTGAATGTCATTCCAAACATTAAACATGGTCCAGATGAGAAGAAACTGAAGAAACAAAGGAAAGGCTATAGAGAAAGATCAAAAAATAGTAGGATAGAATTAAAATGAGAGAATGACCTCTTAAAGACACCATATTACTGAGTGCAAAACTTGTAGAATACATAATCCCATGACTTCTTTTTGGTTTTTTTAATACTACAGCATGAGGTTCTGAACCAAATAGTAGGAAAAATAATTTTCTGAATGTTTAAATGTTCCTATAGCCATTCCAATAGGATATTTCCTTTTCCCCACTGGGAGCTGTGGATATAGAGAATGAAAAAAGGAACAGGTCATCTTTGGATTAGAGTTATAGTGAGTTACTTCACTGGAAGTCTTAAAAACAAAAAGGAACTAAGAAAAATTACCTAATTAAAAGCCTGGTAAAGTTCAGTATTATCAAGAATGTATTAAAGTCTTCTTACTTTGGCAGCTAATTTACCTGAAGAATATTTTTTTTTTATCAGATAATTATTTAAATTTTTGTTGGCTTCTAACTTAAAAGCAACTTAGACAAAAGAAGAATTTTGGGCTTGCCTAATTCTATAGGGAGAAATCAAGGTAAAGTATCATAAAAAATTGGCAAATATTTTAAAAATTGTATGCTTGTCTGTTTGTGTCTTTGTATTAAAGACCTGAAGATGTTCTGTTGCCCCAATAAGTTTCAAAATAAGCCCAGCATATTAACAGAATTCTTTGAAGGAATGATTAATCAGAAAGAGAGTAGATATTATGTACTATATATATGGAGTAGAAATTAGATTCTCTTTAGTTCTGTCATTTTTTTCCCCCATGACTTAATGTCTTGATTGTTATGACAGTATGTCATATCCTCTTGTTCAGAGGAAATTTTCAGCTTTTAAAGCCTGTGTCACTATGGTCTGACTGCTTCTATTACCAAAATAGCTTGCTTTTTTTGATGCAGTGGTCTGTATTCTGACTGGCTGCAGCAGATGGAGGAGAAATTCCTTTAGCAGAAACTTTTCTTCAAAGATGTTCTCTCTCAGCACCTATAATACAACATTGCTCACCTGTAATACAATTAAAAAAATAAAAATAATAGATTGATTATTCTAATTCATAAATATTAGAACAGAAGCTAACACTGTCCATGCCAAAAAAAAGATATAAAAAGTTTACTGGGCTTTAAAAATACATATCTTCAAAAGCCTGTGTCTACTCCAGCTCATTCTTTGTTACCTGTGTAAATTTATCCTATTCTTCTCAGCTCTAATAATATAAAATATTTGTAAACAGAAATTGTATTGAGACAAAATCTACATCAAATCTTCTCAATACAAATTAAAAATCACAGCAATGGCTACATTTGAGGGCAAGAAATCAGGTCTTAAATAAGCCTGGCCATACTGAGAGACTCAAATAACATCAAGAGCAGAAAAAATATTTTATATCAGATGTACTTGAAGGCTAAGATGCTTCTCAGGTCTCAGCTAAAGAAGTGTGGATCACTAAAGTTTGCATTTGGATTAAATATGCTGATGTTTGTATTCGTAATTTAAAATCAGTGTTACAATCAAAAGAAAAGTATGCAAGGGGAGGGTTTGTTCTTTCCTGGATGATTTTGATTTTAATTCCACAGAGTTTGCCAAGTAATTCAGAAGGGTGTTATGGGAGCACAGAGAAAGAAAAGAAGAGCAAACTGAGCTGAAAAAAAAAGTGATAAAGGTTTTCTTGGACTTGTTAGCATAATTACAGGCTGCTTCTTACGCTTACTGAATATACCTTGGGCAGGGAACAGGCGAATGAAGTCTCTGAACAGGAAAAGTAACTTCTCTAGGAAAAGTAATGAGTAAGCAAATTGCTTCAGGTGTCCAGATGACCATATGGCCAGTATTGAAGCTGTCAATTTCTCTAGCAAGTCTTATGCACCCATCTACCATTTCTGTCCAAAATGCAACATGTACTTATCATTCATTTTCCTTCACTAAGTGTTTTCAGAAGTCATAGGCAGCTTTACATGCAAATTTAAAAAAAAAAAAAAATCTGTCTGGCTGAGTATAGATTGAAAATACATTCATGCTTAACAAAAGACAATTATTAGCTAGCTGAATAGAAATGGAAATTGAATATAAACTGAAACAGGAGTGTTAGAGACATTGAAAGGACTATGAACTGATAAAGATAGTTTTATTCATTACTACATTCATTTTCTAAAACAACAACATAAGAAGGAGAAGGCACTGGATAGTATCTTTAATAAGGGCAAACTTATAATATGTTATGAAACACAGAGTTTTCATAAGGTACTCAAGAAGCCCGTAAGTGACTAATTAAAGCTGCAGAAGCAAAAACAGAACAGTGAGTATTTCACATTTACATATGTAATATTCATTATTATTTATCCAGAAAGCTTTAGGGAAAGGGAAGGGTAACTTTGGTGGATCACAGTGTCATTCTGTTGTTTTGAGAGGCTGATTTGAGGGAATTGTATGCATACTTGAGAACTCATTTCCACAAGACATAAGAAAACTATGAGCACCATCTCTTTCAGAAATAACTTCTGAACTCATTTTTGCAGCTGAAATTTCTCTTGGTAAGTTAGCCTAACAAATAATTTCTAATATGCTTATGCTACCCCTCTTGACCAAGAAAACATATCAGTAATCTGTGATCTATTGACTCTATTTCTTAGATCTTTGGGAACACTGAAAAAGCAGAAAAAATACAGATATATCCTAAGTAAAGGAACTTGCACGTTTATTTGAAAAGGGAGAAATAGATGCTGACATTAGAATATTCCTTCCAGCCACTTACAGATATTTTTATTCTGTAGAAACAAAAAAATAATAAAAAGTAAATTACTGTGAACTTTCAGATTAGTTATAGCTACTCTGAATTTGTTTTTCTATTCCCAACCCTAATGTTCCTTTTACTTCTTGCTCTGTAATCCACATAAATATGAAACTCTTATCTGCATTCACGTTGGACAATGGTTTTGTAAAAAAAAAAAAAAAAAAAACCACTCAGCTGTGTTTGTTAACTTTCATCTCCAGATTAAATGTACTCATGCTGAAACTAAAATGCAGAGGTGCAAGAGAGAATTTTTATCATTAGCAGTCTAATAGGATGATCCTGAAATTGTTCTCTTTTTTAGTGTGTAGGTGATACCTAAGTAAAAAGTTAGTGTGTGCTGAGAGAATCTTGGTCCACCACACTGTCACTCTGTATTTTCCATTCATTTATATCTGAACTGATACGTAGTTCTTAGCACAATTCTAAACTACTCTGCTAATGGTAGCATTCCATCCATCCCCGGACATATGGTTACCTTTCCAAGGAACTGTGATTAGTCATCAGTATACCTCTTCACACAGGTAGCATGTTATTCAGGATTAGACTCTAAAACCTTCAGCACCACCATATATACTGAAAGGGAGCGAAAGGTTTTGATGTTTTGCACTTCATTAGCTGAATCCTTGAAAGAGATGGCAACAAAGCAAAAACTCTGCTTCTTATCTTTAGGCAAGTGAGAAAGGCAGAACATCACATAGAAGCTTCTCATTTGAATTGTTTAGGTTTCGCACATCTCTTGTCAGAACTCTTTTTAATGTATATATCTATTCATGTACAAAAAAGGTTTCATTGCTGAGAACTATTAATAGAATGAAACCTAAAGGATGTAGAGTGGTTTCTGGAGCAATTGCTAAAAGAAACCATCGTTAGCTTCAGTATATGTTCAGTACACATTTGAACACATATTCAGTATATATTCAGTATACATTAGCTTCAGTATACAAACATATAATATTAATTTTTGAAAATACTTTACAAGCTGTATAGCAAGTATATTTGTGTGTGTGAAGAAAGTCACACAAGTTAAAATATAAGTTTTATGAACTTTTATTGGACAGTATATGTTTATTTCAGTGCTTCCCCTAGAGAGGTGTGTCCTCTGAAATGAAATATTTTAGAGAAAATATTACGAACTTGTATCTTTGAGAAGCTCTTTCATTCACAGATATTTTGTTTATTCTTGAAGAAAGCATAAAAGTGCCAAAGGGCATGTCACTGTGACATACTGGCTTTGCAGAAGCCAGTAGTAGGAATAATAGATTTTAAAATACAATCCCAGGCTATCTGGTTATGAGAAATTGTCCTAGTTTTGGCTGCACAGGAGATCCAGTTTTTAGGAATCAAATGGCAAGATGGACGTCGTCAGATTCCAATGGATGTGATCAACTAAATAACAGCTATGTCTCCACCAACTAGCAAAAAGGAATCACAAGCTTTCTTAAGTGTTGTGGGTTTCTGGAGGATGCATATTCCAAATTACAGCCAGACTGTAAGACCTCTCTACCAAGTGACCTGGAAGAACGATTTCAAATGGGGTCCTGAACAGCGACAAGCCTTTGAACAAATTAAATGGGAGACAGTGCATGCAGTAGCCCTTGGACCAGTCCGGGCGGGGCAAGATGTGAAAAATGTGGTCTATACCGCAGCAGGGGAGAATGGCCCTACCTGGAACCTTTGGCAGAAAGCACCAGGGGAGACTCGAGGCTGACCCCTAGGCTTCTGGAGTCAGGGATACAGAGGATCTGAGGCCAACTATACTCCAACTGAAAAAGAGATATCGGCAGCGTATGAAGGGGTTTGAGCTGCTTCAGAAGTGATTGGTACTGAAGCACAGCTCCTCCTGGCACCCCGACTGCCGGTGCTGGGCTGGATGTTCAAAGGGAAGGTCCCCTCTACACATCATGCAACTGATGCTACATAGAGTAAGTGGGTCGCAGTGATTACACAATGGGCTCGCATGGGAAACCTCAGTCACTCAGGAATCTTGGAAGTGATCATGGACTGGCCACAAGGCAAAGATTCTGGAGTATCACCAGAGGAGGAAGTGGTACGTGCTGAAGAGGCCCCACTGTACAATAAATTGCCAGAAAATGAGAAGCAATATGCCCTGTTCACTGATGGGTCCTGTCATCTTGTGGGAAAGCATTGAAGGTGGAAGGCTGCTGTATGGACTCTTACAAGACAAGTCACAGAAACTACTGAAGGAGAAGGTGAATCAAGTCAATTTGCAGAGGTGAAAGCCATCCAGCTGGCTTTAGATATAGCTGAAAGAGAAAAATGGCCAGTGCTCTATCTCTATACTGACTCGTGGATGGTGGCAAATGCCCTGTGGGGATGGTTGCAGCAATGGAAGCAAAACAACTGACAGCACAGAGGCAAACCCATCTGGGCTGCCGCACTGTGGCAAGATATTACTGCCCAGGTAGAGAACTTGGTTGTAAAAGTACGTCATGTAGATGCTCACGTACCCAAGAGTCGGGCCACTAAAGAACATCAAAACAATGAGCAGGCAGATCAGGCTGCTAAGATTGAAGTGGGTCAGGTAGATCTGGACTGGCAACATAAGGGTGAATTGTTTCTAGCTTGGTGGGCCCATGACACCTCAGGCCATCAAGGAAGAGATGCAACATATAGATGGGCTCATGATCAAGGGGTGGACTTAACTATGGACGCTATTGCACAGGTTATCCATGAATGTGAAACATGTGCTGCGATCAAACAAGCCAAGTGGTTAAAGCCTCTTTGGTATGGAGGACAGTGGCTGAAATATAAATATGGAGAGGCTTGGCAGATTGATTATATCACACTCCCACAAACCCACCATGGCAAGCGCTATGTGCTCACCATGGTGAAAGCGACCACTGGATGGTTGGAAACATACCCTGTGCCCCATGCCACTGCCCAGAACACTATCCTAGGCCTTGAAAAACAAGTCCAGTGGCGACATGGCACCCCAGAAAGAATTGAGTCAGACAACGGAACTCATTTCCGAAACAACCTCATAGACAAATGGGCCAAAGTGAATGGCATTGAGTGGGTCTATCACATCCCCTATCATGCACCAGCCTCTGGGAGAATTGAACGATACAATGGACTGTTAAAGACTACGCTGAAAGCAATGGGTGGTGGAACATTCAAACATTGGGATACACATTTAGCAAAAGCTACCTGGTTAGTCAACACTAGAGGATCTGCCAACCCAGCTGGCCCTACCCAATCAAGCCTCTTACGTACTGTAGAAGGGGATAAAGTCCCTGTAGTGCATATAAAAAATATGCTGGGGAAGACAGTCTGGGTTACTCCTGCCTCAGGTAAAGGCAAACCCATCCGTGGGATTGCTTTTGCTCAAGGACCTGGCTCTACTTAGTGGGTGATGTGGAAGGACGGGGAATTCCAATGTGTACCTCAAAGGGCTTTGATTTTGGGTGAAAACAGCCAATGAACTGAATTGTATAATGTTAATTGCTGTATAATACAGTATGTCATCATTTTTACTATTGCTATATATCCTGTCAATGGTATAGCAGTAAGAATCACCCAGATTAAGAAGAATGAATTTTGAAGAAACTGAGCAAGTGCAGTGGCTGGAACCGGAACTGACTTCAGCATGCAACAACCCAACACCAGAACACAACTCTCCTGCCCTGAAAGACTGTTACAACAGATGGAGCCCAAAACCATGGACTAGATGAACCCAATGGACATCTTAGAGGGATGGTCCATAGACTAAGGGAATGATATCTGTGTGTATATACCAAATAATGAGAAATTGGTGGTGATTAATGGGAATGTATTGTAAGGGTAGGACCTAAGCATGACGTAAATGGTATAGAATAAGGGGTGGATAATGTCCTGGTTTCGGCTGGGATAGAGTTAATTTTCTTCATAGTAGCTAGCATAGTGCTGTGTTTTGGATTTAGTGCTAGAAGAATGTTGATAACACACTGATGGTTTTAGTTGTTGCCAAGTAGTGCTCAGACTGCTCAAGGACTTTTTGAGCTTCTCCTGCTCGGCCAGGTGCATAACAAGCTGGGAGTACAGCACAGATAGGACAGCTAGCCCAAACTGACCAAAGAGCTATTCCATACCATAGAATGTCATGCTCGGGGGGGTTAGTCGGTCAGTCGTGGGCTGAGTGATTGCAGCTCGGGCAGAGTGATCGAGGCTCAGGGAGGAGTGATCGCTGCTTGGGACAGGCTGGGCATCGGTCAGTGGGTGGTGAGCAATTGCATTGTGCATCACTTGTTTTATATATTCTGTATATTCTCTTACCATTATTATTATCACTATTGTTATTCTTCTTTCTTATTAAAGTGTCCCTATCTCAACCCACGGGTCTTACTTTTTTTTCTTTTCTCCAATTCTCTCCCCCATCCCACTGAGGGAGTGGGGGAGGGAGCGAGCGGCTGCGTGGTGCTTAGTTGCCAGTCGGGTTAAACCACAACAGAAATAATTTAAAATTTTCATTAATTTCTTATTAGTACTATGACAACTAACTCAATATCAGCAGTCTACCTGGCAAGCTTATGAATTTTATCAGAGCATTTAAAGTAAACCCAGTCTATTTTGTCTGCAACAAACCACAGCAACCACAGGTTCATTCTACCTCAGATTAATTATTTCCTTCATAACCTGGAAGGATTATATTTGCATTGTATAACTACACTTCTGTCTTATTGTGATATTTTATTTTATATTGTAAAGTAACTTCTGTTTTCCCAGTGTCAAGTGGAGGGTTTTTGTTGTTTTGGTTTTTTGAGGGTTTTGGTTTTTTGGTTGTTGGTTTGTGAATTTTTTAAAAGAAGAGTTCAAGGAAGCTCAGCAGTTCAAAGATCGGACTCCTGGTCTGATACTTAGTAAAGCATTTAGATATCTCAGTGGAATTGAGAACACTTAATTCTGAAGTAAAAATTTAGAAGAGCTTTGTACTTTAAGTCCTTGGATGTTTTTCTAGTTCAGAGAAGTTTTAAAGCCATGTGAATTGAATATCTTCTTGCCGCTTTTGTTTGCCTACCAAACTGTATTATTGCCACTCTTTTATCTAAATATATATTTGCTCATTTCATTTATTTTCTTGCTCCCTCAGTCAGGTAGTAAGGATTTGATCACATTAGCCAGTCCAAGTGAAAACTGGATCGAAATTATTTCGCTACTGTTGTGGTTTAACTCGGCAGGCAGCTGAATACCACACAGCCATTCGTTCATTCCCCACGTCCCTCAGTGGGATGGGGGAGAGAATGGGGAAAAAAGGTAAAACCTGTGGGTTGAGATAAAGCCAGTTTAATAAAATGGTAGAGGGAAAAAAGCTGTTGCTGCTGCTACTACTACCACCACCACCACCACCACCACCACCACCACCACCACCACCACCAGAATTTACAGAATATACAAAAAAGGGATGCACAATGCAATCGCTCACCACCTGCTGACCGATGCCCAGCTTGTAGTGAGCAATCATCGCTCTTCCCCGGCCAACTCCCCCCAGGCATGACATCATATTGTATGGAATAGCCCTTTGGTCACTTTGGGTCATCTGTCCTGGCTGTGTTCCCTCCCAGCTTCTTGTGCACCTGGCAGAGCATGGGAAGCTGAAAAGTCCTTGACAAGTCAAGGCACTGCTTAGCAACAGCTAAGCCATCAGTATGTTACTAACATTCTTCTAGTACTAAATCCAAAACACAGCACTATGCCAGCTACTGGGAAGAAAATTAACTCTATCCCAGCTGAAACCAGCTACTTGTAACGCAAAGTGAAAACTTAACTCTCATCAGGAATACATGGCTGTTAAAAAAGACTACTTATCAAAGTCAAATAATGGTAGACGCATGTTTGAGGTTTGGGCAATGATCAAGCATTTGGTTAAAATAGCTAAAGAATGTCCACTTTTAAAGTTTGGAGTTGTTTGTGTACATAAACATAAATTCCTAAAGTAAGCTTTGAGTTTTTCTGTAGTCTTTAAACAATTATAAGCTCCTCAGAGCTCCATCATGAAGGGAGGAAAAAGAGGGCTCTATTTAATGGTAGTTATTTTTGTTGTGGCAGACATTAATTCTCATTAGCTGCATTTTGTGCTGTCATTTGGGAAATATTAGTGAGCTTTGAAGACATGAAGTACCTGTCATTTAGCTAGCAGAGGAGAATGCTCCTTTCCCAGTTCTGCTGCCTGGTATTTCATGGGTATATCTTGTATGCTCAGTCCATTTATATCCCTCTGAGACAAATATGTGGCATTTGAACTAAAGTGAAAGTGTGACTACGCTTAGGGAAGGAAGAAAAATATAGGCATCTGCATAAGCTGAAGATAGGGGTTAGTTTCTCCCCTGAGGTTACAAGAAAGTTGCCCTTGTCTTAACTCCACAGATGCTCAAGGGCCTGGGATCATTTCTAAATGAATTATTAGTCTGACTTACTATACCAATGGGGCAAATCCTAAACACATTTGTTTTCTTCTGCTGACATCTGTGGCAATTTTGCACACAGAATGAATACAGAACATACCTCTTAGACCTTCAGTCCACAATAGGCATCAGGATACAGCAGCTGAAATGCTGTTTCTAATTTTAATGGAAGTTTGTATGTGGAATGAATGGAAAGCATTGCCCTACAGTTTTACAGGTTAATTTCTGGCTATTCTCTTTGTAGATATACAGGGGATTTTGGTTTTCTTTTTAACAGAAAATACATGAGTGTCTTTCCATTAGAGCAACGAGTGAACCTTCTCAGTAACGAACAAAATCTCTGATTTTAATAAGCATATTGAGTAGTCACAGTCCACTTGTTATAAAAGCTTTTTATATGACCTTATATAAAAGGATGTGTTATCTTTAAATTGTACAGATTAAATGAAGGAAAAATGCAAAATGTTATACAAATGTATAATCATAAAAGAACATACAAACCCCTTGCTTTCTCCCTAGTCAATTGAATAGTATGCTATTAGCAATTACAAAAAATTCTAGTGCATATCAATTCATATAATACACATTATTATTCATACAAAACAAGCAACAATGCAAAAAGGAACTTTAGAGTTTTAAAAGATTTCTATCTGCATCATTTAATACATTGGTCCTCAGTGGTAGTATTTAATGCATGTATTAAAATCCTGTTACAGACTTGCCATAGTAAGATCATCCTGTGTCCTGTTACTGGCTTACTGTACCATCATGACCCTGTTGGCTTTTGTAATGCTCAATGTTCTCAAGTACTTCATTACATAAATTGTTGTCTGTCATAGCAAACAATTTTGATGAGATTTTTTTTCAGTGTTTACTTGCATGTTAGAGAAACAGAGGGAATGAGTAAGTCAATAAATATTCCATTGTTCAATGCAAATTTTCCACTGGAACAGAGTTCAGTAAAGTCTACCATGCAGTAATTTCATGTCCTTTGTTTTTATACAGGTATATTTCTTTTATTAGTCTAGTCATAATTATGATGATACCGTTTTCCCTCAGATATGAATCATTATTTTATTCTTTGAGTCTTCCATCATCTACTACAAACGTAATATATTATGACAAGTTAATAAATATTGTAAAAGACCAAAATATATGAATGGTTACCTGCAACAGTTTTCTGTAAAATATTAAGTGAAAGAAAAAAAAGATCAACTTCTTAGACCTGCTGGAGATCTATCTAATATTTGCCTTTTTACATAGTTGAGAGGACCTATTATAGCTTACAACTCACAGACATTCAAGGGTCTGCAACAATATATACTGGAATGTATTGTAGATATTCAAATACCTTTTTATGGACAAGATATTTCATACAAATAAATTGTGTTAGTTTCTTTCCAAACTTTTTCAAGTTACTGATATAAATTTTGAAACTGCTAGGAAAGACTGCAAAAAAAAATAGGTGAAAGTAAAATGGTTACCTAAAAAAGCTAGGTACAGTGCATTGAATACAAGAAAATTATTTATCCAATCCTAAATCTGAAAAACTATGGTGTTCTTAAAATAAAGGATTATTTTCCATTTAACTAGAATATGACTTTTAATTACATTGTTATTGTGGAAAAATAAAGCATCTTGACTTTATGTGTTTAAACTGCAGGAAAGAAATGTTGGTAACCCATACCAGTGTTTCTGAACTTCAACAAACCCAGAAACACTCACCTGTTCATCTTAGAAATGTATTTATATTTTAAAAGATTTTTAAGAAAGGTGTTGATTTCCTATTTTGTTTCTAGTTGATATAATCAATATGTGTTTTTTTCTTTCACAGGCCCACGTTATAATTCTTAGCGTCACATCAAATTAAACTGTTAGTCACTGCTAAAGAGCAAATGAAATTACAATTCACTTATGACAAGTGCACCATTTACAATAATCAGACAAAATTGCAGTGCTTTTGCTAAAAATGCCTCGAATGAAGTGGTGTGAAAACTTGGTGACGGGGGGGGGGGGGGGGGGGGGGGGGGGGGGGAGTTTAGTTACATCACAGTAAAGCTATCTGTGGAAACTTCACAGTATTTCATTCCCCCTAAATTAATGTTTCTCATAAGGTAGTGTATGAGAAAGAAAACAAACCTGAAGAAAGTTTAGATTGTTTCTTCAACTATAATAAAGCAGTTAATGTACCCTCTAAATCTCAAGACTTCCATTAAACAGTCTGTTTTACCTCTGAGCTTTCACTTGTTCATTATACCTATGCTGAAATATATCTCGCAAGATGAAATTAATTTTGGTTTCTCTATGAAAAATCATGTTATGGATTATTCAAATAATTCATATGCATTTCTTTAAGACTGAAATATGTCATGTGATTTATTTATTATTAGAGCTCTCTAGGTATTTTAAAGGAAAGAATTAGCCAACGAATTAGGCCTATATAAAAATTTTGGCACAGTGGATTTCATACTGATGTTTCCACAAAAAAGGAACATGCGGCTACTTTTCCACCTAAAAAACACCATTATGGTCATTTACTGCACAAAAAATGTCTTTAAGACACCATAGAAATTGTGATAGCTCACAAAAGTTATGGTAGCTAGAAAATGGACATGATTTTCCATTCTTGTTTCTTCTTCAAAAAGTTATCTCTTTCCATTCTTTTCAACTTACATTTATTATACCATTTGGTTTGCCTTAAAATTGCCTGGATTCTAATAGTTTGCACTTTATTGCTTTTTTATGTACAGTTTACTAGTATGTTTCAAGCACAGCTATAAGTATTTTTTCAACTTCCAAGAGTTCGTCTTGGAATTGAGGAGGAAAAAGAAATTCTTTGATCTCTGAAACAGAGGTCAGACTTTGCAGGGAGATTACAGAGACATGGTTTGCACATGCAGTTAGAAGACATGGAAGGCCAAAGCTCAGAAAGAGTTGAAACTGGCCAGTGTTGTGTCAGACAATAAGAAAGGCTTTTTAAAGTATGTTAATAACAAGAGAACTTCTAAGAAAACCATGGGACTGATATTTACAAATAGTGATGAAGAAATAAAGAAGATATCCAATGCTTTTTTTTGCCTCAACCTTTAACAATACTGATAGACCTCAATCTTCCCAGTCCTCTGAGTCAGAGGACCATGACTACAGGAACAAGGACTTTCCATTTGTGTACACTGAAATTGTAAGACACCAGTTGTATCATTTGAGTGGTCATAAGTCCATGGGGCCTGATGCAATTAAGCTTGATACTGAAGAAGTTAGTAGATGCTACAGCAGAACCCCTCTCAATCATCTGCCAAAGGTCTTGGGAATCTGGGGAGGTCCCTGCTGACTGGAAGTTAGCCAATATTATTCCAATCTTCAAAAAAGGTGCGAGGGAAGACCCAAAAAACTACAGACCTGTTAGTCTAACCTCAGTACCTGGACTAATTATGGAAAAGATCACACTGGATTCTAGTGAAAGGCATTTAAAGGACAGTGTAATCATCAGGCACAGTCTACATGGGTTCACAAACCAAAAGTCCTGTTAAGCTGATCTCATGTCCCTCTAGGATAAGGTCACCTGCCCAGTGGACAAAGAAAAAGTGGTAGATACAGGTTTTCTGGACTTTAGTACGACTTTTGATATTATCCTTCACAACATCCTTCTGGACCGCTTGTCCAGCTGTGAGATGAGCAGGTACATGGCATGATGAACTGATTGAATGGCAGGGCTCAAAAGATTGTAGTGAATGGGCCTACATGTGGCTGGTGGCCAGCCACCCACAGTGTTCCTCAAGGTTCAATTCTAGGGCCAGTTCTGTTCAATATCTTTATTAATGAACTAGTGGCAGGAGTTGAATGCACCATTAATAAGTTTGCTGGTGATACTAGATGGGGAGGTGCTGTTGAATCTCTGAAGGGACAAGAGGCCTTGCAGAGGGATCTAGATAGATTGGAGCACTGGGCAGTCATCAGGGGCATGAAATTTCACAAGAACAAATGCTGGACTCTTCACCTGGGATGGAGTAATGCTGGCCACAAGTATAAATGGGGAGAGGAGTGGCTGAAGAGCAGCCCTGCAGAAAGGGACCTGGGGGTGCTAGCTCATGGTAAGCTCAATATGAGTCAGCAGTGTGCCCTTGCAGCCAAGAGGGCAACCCCCATCCTGAGGAACGTCAAACACACTACAACCAAAAGGTCAAAAGAGGCAATTATCCCGCTCTATTTAGTGTTGGTGTGGCCTCACCTTGAGTATTGTGTGCAGTTCTGGGCCCCATAATTTAAGAAGGATATTCAGGTCCTTGAAAGTGTCCAGAGGAAGGCAGCAAAGCTGGTGGAAGGGCTGGAAGGCATGTCCTGAGGAGTGGCTAAGTACTTGGGCTTTTCTAGTGTGAAGAAAAAGAGGCCGAGGGGTGACTTCCTTGCTCTCTTCAGCTTCCTGAGGAGGAGAAGTGGGGAGGGAGGTACTGATCTCTTCTCCCTCATGAGCCCGCAATTGGTCAGGCAGTTGGACTTGATGACTGTTGTAGATCTTTTCCAGCTGAACTGTTCTATTCTGTTCTTGTCTGATCTAGACTAGTAAGATCTCTCTTATCTTTTACAAGTGAATATCTGGGAAAATGCTAGAACTTTTTATGTTAAATTTTTTTAAGGTGGGAATAATGTTACAGATAGTCTATGAAAAAAAAGTGAAAATGCAAGAAAAGGTATTTTTTTTCCCCACAAGAGAAAGAGAACCATGATACTATCTGAAAGATTTTTTTTCCTTAATATTTTCTACTTTCTTTATAATTTTCATATACTTTTAAAGCATTTTGAAGTTTAGGATTTGGATTCCACAGCGTTATTCAGATATTTGGCATTAATTATCTTAAACCCCTGTAAATATGTCACTTTTAATAGACTATATTGTTACTGTTGTTCCAAAGTTTACTCACAGACATGGGGTCACATTTATGACAAAATGTTTTTATATCCACAATAACTGCTTTCCTGGCATACCCAGGAAATTCCTGATCTTCAGAAATTGTTTACAAATCTTGAATGTAGGGATGTGACACTTCACATATCTGCTGCGTTATCATTTCTTCCACACAGCAAGATGTTGATACACAGTCATTTAAATCAGTCTACTAGTTTTGGCTGAGATAGAGTTAATTTTCTTCATGGTAGCTTGTATGGTGCTATCTTCTGGATTTGTTACCAAATCAATGTTGATAACACAGGGATGTTTTAGTTATTGCTGAGCAGTGCTTAAACAGGGTCAAGGCCTTTTCTGTTTCTCAGACTGCCTCACCAGCAAGTAGGCTGGGAGTGCAAAAGAAGCTGGGAGGGGACACAGCCAGGACAGCTGACCCCAACTGACCAAAGTGATACCCCAGACCAT
Organism: Butorides virescens; assembly: GCA_017310255.1. Taxonomy (NCBI): domain Eukaryota; kingdom Metazoa; phylum Chordata; class Aves; order Pelecaniformes; family Ardeidae; genus Butorides; species Butorides virescens. Next base: position 9,001 of record JADKXX010001397.1, on the reverse strand, counting down.
ATGGCATTGTGCTTGGTAATAAAAGCTGGGGAAAGGAGGAAGGGGGAAGTTCAGTGTTATGGTATTTGTATTCCCACGTAACCATTATGTATGATGAAGCCCTGACAATGGCAAGTAGTGAATGAATTCCTCATTTTGCTTTGCTTGTGCATACAGATTTTGCTTTACCTGTTAAACTGCCTATATTCTAACCCGTGAGTTTTCTCACTTTTACCCTTGTGATTCTCTTCCCCACCCCTCTGAGGGGAGAGTGAACAAATAGCTGTTTGGAGTGTAGCTGCCTACTGGGGTTAAACCACAACAATCAGGAAGCACACACACCCTCAAATAACTAGAATAAGACCATGTTAAAGTAATTTTCTTAGAAACACAAGTAAACAAATAAAGAAGCAATTCTGAGGCAAGGACCAATAAGAGAAAGCTCAATTTGTGTAATATGTAGAATGCTCCAAATCCTCATACAAAGTGTATTAGATTAAATTACTATTATTTTATATTGTTTATATATTTATGTTTTATTATTATTATTTATATTATGTTATACTATTTTTATATATTTATATTTGTTATTTTTATGAGGAAGCTCAGTAAAAGCAATTTAAACAAGTTGTATAGTAGATCACTGTCAGGGACTCTGTATGATTCAGCATGTGTCTTATTTCCTACTATGATGTACGAGCAAATGAAACTAAATCTTTTTGTCTACCTATAAAATAGTTGCCAGAAACTTTGCTAAAAACTAAAACTGTTTATCAGTGTTGTAAATGGGGGTAGATGAATGAAATTTGAACATGTAATTAATTTTTGATACCTTATTTTTTTTTATAGCAGAATATTCCAAAGTAATATTGTTAAGAATATTTTGATGAGAGAAATGTAAAAAATACTTTACATGAACTAACACCTGTAGATGCATATGTAGTGAATAAGCTTTTAGGCCAAATATAAAAATTGTTAATGATATATGCCATGCTGAACAGCATTCTGTAATATAAAGTGTTGGGTAATTGCAATGATAAGCATCAGTACTAGTTCTGTCTGAAATAACTTGATATGTATATACGTGGGAAGTGAGACAGCATTTAGCACATGTAGTTTCACTCTTTTTCAAAGGAGTATTATATCAAGATAGCTGTAGCTGAAAGGTGTTTTTTTTTTAAAAAAAAACACCTTACAGATTGCAGAAGTAGGTTGTGCTTTCACTTATCAGAAAATTAACTTCTACTTGTGAGACATCGTGTGATTTAGATATCATCCAGTTCAGAATTTCAGCAATGTTTCCCGTGACTTAAATCAATGTTTTTCTTTTCCTATTTTTTTTTAAGCTTTTCATAATTAAGTTGAGTATCCCTATGCTTCTCAGGCAGAGTCCTTCACTGCATCTTCTCTCATACATTAGTCCCATTAATTGGTTCTATAATGTGAATTATGTGTCCAGAAAGAGAATGAAGATAATTACTTCTTTTGTGAGCTGTTATGCAGCTACCATTATTGGGAATGTTGTTCACATTATAACTCTTATGATGTATTCTGCTTCATCACTTAGGCCTTTCTCATGCTAGCTCACTAAATAGCTCACCTTGAGCCAAATTAATAGGTGGTGTAATCAATGAGACTAGGTTTGATATCAAAAGACTCACACTGCCATGATCTCTCCCTCTCTCTCCGTATATAGTATGTAAACACACACTGGTCTTCGCATGTGTACACATACATATCTCTTTTAAAAAATAATGTTGTATTTTAAGGTAGTGACAACAGAACATTACAAATTTTTTGTAGCCTTTTTGAATGGTTTCATTTTTATTCAGTGTAATGCATATTATACTTGCAAATTCATCCACCCCAGAGCCACAAGACTTTGTTACAGAAAACACTAGCCTCGAGCAGAAGATATGGGGAAAGGCTAGAAAAATATTCTATCTGCTTTTGAACAAAGGTGTTTATCAGCTAAGAAGACAGAAAGACCAGTTGTCTATCTGCTCTAAAGAACAGTATTTTAGGGTAAAAGAAATATCAAAACATGACTAATTTCTGTTGGATTATTCACCATTCTCCCATGCAATAGGGCACTCAGAACAAGAGATAGTTCAGGATGACAAAAAGCTGAACTATTTTCCCGAAGGGGTCTTTATATAAATGATGATACCCATCTCTCTTAGAGTACTCACACCTTGTCACCTTTGCAAGGAGGCTTAGACACATAGCAATGTAACAAAAAGCACAACTGTAAACAGCTAGACTGATACAATTACATGGCACAGGACTTTAATACCTTAGCTTTTTATGTTCAAGACTAAATTAAAATTTTAATTAATTAACATTAATTTAATGGCCACATTTGAGCCTCCAATGGATATTTTTTTTCACAGCATAAAAACTCCAATCTGTTTGAAACATTTGATGATGTTTTTCCTTAAGACTTGCCACAGACGCATTTTAGAACAAGACTAAAAAGCCTTCTTAGGCACTCAAGAAGTAGACAATGAACTTACTAGAAACATCTAACACAATGATATGAATTTTTAAAATTCCCTGAGTATGTTGTTTAGGAATATCTAGATAATATTAATGTATAGGCAATATAAGCAGGGGGTGACATGCGACTGACGCGGCGTGGGTGTTGCCAGAAGCAACGGCGGGAGATTTAAACGCAGCTTAACCATCAACAGCCCTCAGTCGGCGAGGAGCACAGCGGCGGCAAGGCCAGTCCTGTGGCTCTGCGCTAGTTTGGGGCAGGCAAGGCGGTTCCTCGAGCCCAGGAGGCCCGAGGGTGAGCAGAGGGACCCGTCAGGAGCCGGCAGCTCTCGCGAGCGGGGGGTGACGTGCGGCTGACGTGGCGTGGGCGGTGCCAGAAGCAACGGCGGGAGATTTAAACGGCCCCCAGGAAGCGCGAGCGACCCGGAGCGCGGCGAACAGGACGGGCAAACAGGGAATGGCGCGTCAGAGGGGCGTGGCGCGTCAGTTCGCGCAGGCAGGGCAAGCAGGAGGGGCTCTGCAGCCTGCTTCTCGGTCTCCAGCCCAGGGAAGTGCTTTGGTCTCTGGCAGCATGGTGGGCCCTCGCCTCAGAGCTAAAACCACTGCTCCTACAGAGAAAGCCCCTGAGACATCCGATGCGTCCACCCAGACGGACTTGGCAAGAAGGGAAGCATCAGTACAGGCGGTGGGTTGCAGCAAGTGCCCAAACCCTTCTCCCAGTGATAAGGTAATTACCTGCACTAGGTGTGCACAGATTGATGACCTGCTACGGCAGGTGGCCGAACTGCAGGAAATGGTTGAAAGACTGCGCAGTATTAGGGCAACTGAGGCAGAGATAGAACCATGCTCCTGTGGCAGACTCCACCGAGAAGGAGGCACCTTGGACCCTGGTGACTCACAAAAGCAGGACTCCACATCAGCCTGTATCCTCTACCATCCCAACCAGAAACAGATATGAAGCCTTAACTGCTGAGGACACACATGAGCAAGGTCTGCAAAGTCCCCTGCAGGGGGAAACTGCACCAGCAACACACAGCGGGCACCGTAAGAAGAAGTGACGAGTCCTCGTAATGGGTGACTCTCTGTTGAAGGGCATAGAGGGACCCATCTGCCGACCTGACAGGGAGTCACGTGAGATATGTTGCCTTCCAGGAGCCAAGGTTTGAGATGTGGCTGAGAGGGTGCCACAACTCATCAGGAGAATGGACTACTATCCTCTACTACTGTTTCATGTAGGAACAAATGATACGGAAAGCAGAAACCTGAGCAAAATCAAAAACGACTTTAGAGCCCGGGGGGTACAAGTGAAAAACATTGGGGCCCAGGTTATCTTTTCTTCCATCTTACCAGTTCGAGGGAAGGGAGCGGCCAGAAATAGGCGCATAATGTACATTAACTCCTGGCTATGTGGCTGGTGTCGTCGTGAGGGTTTTGGCTTTTATGACAATGGGACGTTCTTCGATGACTACAACCTGTTAGGGAGGGATGGGGTCCATCTCTCTAGGCAGGGCAGGGGAATCCTAGGCAGTAGGTTGGCCAACTTGGTACGGCGGGCTTTAAACTAAAGGACTTGTGGGGTGGGGTGCACGGCCAGGTCGCAGTCCCATCTGATGGGGGAACAAGTGTGTCGGTTCAGAGCAGCAACAAATGTGCTGTAGCTGCCTCCCAACTTAAGAACCAGAAGACCAAATGCCTTTATACCCATACGCGCAGCATGGGGAACAAGCAGGAAGAGCTGGAGTTCTGTATGTGGTTGCGGGGCCATGATCTCATCACGAATACAGAGACATGGTGGGACAACACACATGACTGGAACGCTGCCATCGATGGCTATGTGCTTTTCAGGAAAGACAGGCCTACGAGGCGAAGCGGTGGAGTTGCTCTTTATGTAAAAGAGCTCTTTATGTAAAAGAGCAACTGGAATGTATAGAACTCTACCTGGGAGCGGATGAAGAACAAGTTGAAAGCTTGTGGGTGAAAATTAAGGGGCAGGCCAGCATGGGAGACACTGTGGTGGGTGTTTACTATAGGCCACCCAATCAAGACGAGGAAGTGGATGAGGCCTTCTATAGATGTAGCCTCACAATCGCAGGCCCTGGTTCTCATGGGAGACTTCAACTATCCTGATATCAACTGGAAGGATCACACGGCAAGGTGCTCACAGTCCAGGAGGTTCCTGCAGAACATCGATGATAACTTTCTGACCCAGGTGGTGGAGGAGCCAACAAGAAATGGAGCGCTGCTGGATCTTGTGCTGGCAAATAAAGAAGAACTGGTTGAGGATGTGAAGGTAGGGGGCAGGCTTGGCTGCAGTGACCACAAGATGGTGGAGTTCCGGATTCTGAGAGGGGGAAGCAGAACAACAAGTAGGACTACCACATTGGACTTCAGGAGAGCAAACTTTAGCCTCCTCAGGGACCTACTTGGAAGAATTCCATGAGCTATGGCTCTCGAAGATAGGGGAGTCCAGGAGAGCTGGCTGCTGTTTAAGCAGCTCTTCCTCCGTGCTCAGGACTGGTGCATCCCTGTGAGTAGGAAATCAAGTAAATGAGGTAAGAGGCCTGCATGGATGAACAAGGAGCTTCTAGTGAAACTCAAAGAAAAGAGTAAGCTCCATGGAATGTGGAAAGAGGGTCAGGCCACTTGGGAGGCATACAGGAATGCTGCCAGAGCATGTAGGGAAGCAACTAGAAAGGCCAAGGTTCACCTGGAACTAAGTCTGGCAAAGGACATCGAGGATAACAAGAGGGCTTCTTCAAGTATGTCAGCAGCAAACGTAAGACCAGGGGTAATGTGGGACCACTGCTGGATGAAATGGGTGCCCTGGTGACAGAAGATACAGAGAAGGCGGAGTTACTGAATGCCTTCTTTGCTTCAGTCTTCACTGTCGAGGCTGGCCCTCAGGCTCCCCAGTCCTGGCAGGTAAGCAAGCAAGCTTGGAGAAAGGACGACCTTCCCTCTGTCGATGTGGATCAGGTTAGGGATCTTTTAAGGAAGCTGGACACCCACAAGTCCATGGGCCCTGATGGAATGCACCCGCAAGTGCTGAAGGAACTGGCAGACAACATTGCTGAGCCACTTTCCATTCATCTATGAAAGGTCGTGGAGAACAGGAGAGGTGCCTGAGGACTGGAAGATAGCCAATGTCACTCCAGTCTTCAAAAAGGGCAAGAAGGAGGACTCAGGGAACTACGGGCCGGTTAGTCTCACCTCTGTCCCAGGAAAGGTGATGGAACAACTCATTCTGAGTGTCCTCTCCAAGCAAGTGGATGCAAAAAAGACCATCAGGAGTACCCAGCACGGATTCACCAAGGGGAAATCATGCCTGACCAATCTGATAGCCTTCTATGATGGCATGACTGGCTGGGTAGATGAGGGGAGAGCGGTGGATGTTGTCTACCTTGACTTCAGCAAGGCTTTTGACACTGTCTCCCATAACACCCTCATAGGGAAGCTCAAGAAGGATGGGTTGGATGAGTGGACAGTGAGGTGGATTGGGAACTGGCTGCATGGCAGGGCTCAGAGGGTTCTGATCGGCGGGGCTGAGTCCAGTTGGAGGCTGGTAGCTAGTGGAGTTCCCCAGGGCTCAGTACTTGGCCCAGTCTTGTTCAACTTGTTCATCAATGACCTGGACAAGGGGACGGAGTGTACCATCAGCAAGTTCGCTGATGACGCAAAACTGGGAGAAGTGGCTGATATGCCAGAAGGCTGCGCTGCCATTCAGCAGGACCTGGACAGGCTGGAGAGTTCAACCTGATGAAGTTCAACAAGGGCAAGTGTCGAGTGCTGCACCTGCGGAGGTCGAACCCCATGCACCAGTACAGGCTGGGGGCTGACCTGCTGGAAAGCAGCTCTGCCGAGAGGGACCTGGGAGTCCTGGTGGATGACAAGCTGACCATGAGCCAGCAGTGTGCCCTTGTTGCCAGGAAGGCCAATGGTATCCTGGGGTGCATTAAGAGGAGTGTGGCCAGCAGGTCGAGGGAGGTTCTCCTCCCCCTCTACTCTGCCCTGGTGAGACCCCACCTGGAGTCCTGTCTCCAGTTCTGGGCTCCCCAGTTCAAGAAAGATGAGGAACTCCTAGAGAGAGTCCAGAGGAGAGCAACTAGGATGATAAAGGGTCTGGAGCATCTCCCCTACGAGGAAAGGCTGAGAGAGTTGGGCTTGTTCAGCCTGAAAAAGAGAAGACTGAGAGGGGACCTTATCAACACCTACAAATATGTTAAGGGCAGAAGTTACGAGGATGGAAGCAGTCTGTTTGCAGTGGTGTCCAGCGACAGGACTAGGGGCAACGGGTGCAAACTGAAACATAAGAGGTTTCAGTTGAATATGAGGAAAAACTTCTTTACTCTAAGGGTGACAGAGCACTGGAACAGGCTGCCCAGGGAGGTTGTGGAGTCTCCTTCTCTGGAGATATTCAAAGCCCGCCTGGACGAAGTCCTGTGTAGCATGCTCTAGGAGAGCCTGCTTTAGCAGGGGGGTTGGACTAGATGATCCCCCGAGGTCCCTTCCAACCCTTGCGATTCTGTGATTCTGTGTGATTCTGTAATTATAGAAAGCTTACTTGTGCTATTTGTTAGGCACATATCACAATAATCAGCACTAATATACCTTACACTGAACCTAACATGGTGGAATTGCAGACCCTGTTAGAGCACAGCTCTGGTTTTCAGAATGAAGTACTCACAGCACACCAACTTTTAAAAATAACGAAATAATGTTAGTTTGAAGTATCACAGTGACTGGTGATATGAACTAGGGTAAACTGTCTATCAGTCCTCCCTGAGATTATATTTGACTATCTAGAGCTTTACACTGTCTCCTAAGAAACAGATGGCTATTTTATCAGCAAGTCCCTGGCTGATACAAGTTCTCAGCTTGTCAGTTCCTATCCACAAGTGGCCAAGTTTTTTTGCTGAAGAGTTTTCTGTGTGGCAGCAGGGAATAAGTATGCAGGACCCCTCACCCCGTTGAACCATGTCGGAAAGATGCCAGAAGACAGCCTGTATTTTTCACATAGTCTTCAAATAGCTACAGTATTATAGGGACAAAGGTACAGGTTTTCTGCCTGCACCAAAGAGACAAGACTGAAATAACAGAAGGAAAAGGCAGACAGACAAAATCATTCAGAGGCTCAGCTGATAAGAGATGAGGGGGTCTCACCTAGCATGTCACATGAACATGATTGCCTAGCTTCTCTGCCAACACAGTATAGCACAAAGGGCATGCTGCTTTTCTACTAACAGGACTGTTTTCTTGCACAAAGCCCCAATGAATACATGCCACAGAAGTTCCTTCATTCTTTATTGCAAAGATCAAATGGGCTTATCCTGACCCTCTCATGTATAATTCTGTCACAGTGAACCTACCTCGCCTTGTTTTCTCCAGCTTGTAACAGTTCACAAGGAACTACCTATGCTAAGGGAAGTGTGTAAAAGCTGACAAAGCAATGTGAGAAATACCAATAGCATATAGTGTCACAGATGAGTGAGATTCCATCATATATATATATATATATATATATATATATATATATAAAAAGCATGGGATGACTGATAAAATTGGCTGGTGAAGTGTGCAATGTGCTTATAGCTTATGTAGCACCTCTTGTGGTACAGTGTGAACACAACCGGGTTGCTATAGAAGTACTTCAAGAGACTGCAGTGTGGTAACAGCAAGATGCAAGATGGAAGCATATGGATATCACTATTGGGCGTGGGGCTCTGAGACTATACGCACACCACTACATGACTTTTATTTAGAGATTGATTTCTACTTTAAAACTAGTTATGTTGGTTTGCCTCTAATATTTCTGCTTAGAAGAAAGTTTCAGAACAGTCTTGCTCAGAGAGTTCAAAGTTTTCTTCATGTTTCTAGTCTTGTTTGATCTGTGGCTAGCTTGCTCTCATATGTCCTTGTTCCACTTTTTTCCATTAACTTAAATGTGTTTGAATTTCTTTTTCAATGCTGAATTACTGTAACCCCTCCTTGCTGTATAGGGGTCACACAGAAATACCAAAATAACTGAAGCATAGAGAAAAGTTTCGGCTGGTAAACTCATTACTATAATAACATACTGTCTTTCACAAAACTTTTACCCCCATTTCTGGTTTTAAAAATGGAGTGTGGCAGATTAGGTTGTGCACTGGTTGCAGTATAAACTTAGGAAGAATCATTTTAATGTTCTTGTGTTCAACTCTCATATATATTTTATATCCCTGTTTACTCAAACCGAAGTGCTGTCTGAGAACATGCACTGAGTTCACACAGCAGTCTACACCTGTGATAGGGGAGCAGCAAAATTGCTATGTGCTTCCTGAGAATGGAGTGCTGTCATTGTCAGTAATCAGGATAAGTAGTATGTGTCAAAGAGAGCCAGTCCTGACACCTCCTGACAGTTTAGTATATAAATGGTGTTTCTTCACTGCATTTTAAGTCTTCTGACAGGGGCTGTTTCTCCCCTTTTTGGGTGTTCTGTTCAGGTTCTCTTTGATCAGATCATTTGTGGTTTCTTCTCTTCCCCCCC
>JADKXX010001396.1:0-194213 GCA_017310255.1 Butorides virescens | reverse complement strand
CCCCCCAGTTCTCTAAATAAAATAGGAAAATACAAAAGCTCTATCACATGAAATGTTGATTTTCTCTTTTTCAATATGCATTTCCAATATGCCACATTGTAGCAACAGCTGGTTATATTCATTCTAAAGGGAAGTAAAGTAGGTTAAAGAGAGAAAAGAGGTCTGAATTTGAAAAAGTGAATGATGTTTATAGCTCTGAAGGGTGACTGACATCAGCCTCAAGGCTATCTTACCTTGAGAGGCTTCTCCATGAAAAGCCGACTTCATCACATCTTTTTATTCACTTATCAGGAGCTGTTAGTTCACCAATGTGCAGTTCTTTTTCACTCATTTATAGTATTTGTAGGTGTGAGGGGAGGTAAATTAGTCCTTGGTGTTAGCCCATTAATTTTACTTGTCTTACAGCAATGAAGAGTGAAGCCCAGCATGTATATTTTTTCCATTAAAGATGGACTAAAATGAAAACAGAAGAGCTCCAATATTTTTTTTAGAATCATTGTATAGATACATAAAATATAATACTGCATTTCAAATCCTAATTTTGTCCACCTCTGTGAGTGGCATTTTTCAATTAATTTGAAGCCTGTGGTCAGGAAAATATTCACAAGAAGTGTGCATGAATGAGAAATTAAAAAGAAATATTTCTCTGCATATGAAATTCAATGCACAGCTAGTCATTTTTACCTGGCTAAACATGTGAAAGTGTTTAATATTAGTATTTTATTTGACACACCTTTGATGACTTTTGAAAAGTCATGGCAGTCAGGTGAATTCCCCAGTGACTGGACAAAAGGGCATAACACACCCATTTTTAAAATGGGTAGAAATGAGGACCTGGGGAACAGCCAACAAGTCAACCTCATCTCTGTTTTTGATAAGATCATGGAACAGATCCTCCTACAAGTTTAGCTGAAGCATAAGGAAGACAGGTAGGTGATTAGAGACAGCCAACAAGGGCAAATCATGCCTGACTAATCTAGTGACCTTCTAAAATGGAGACATTTCATCAGAGGACAAGTGAAGAGCTACAGATGTCATCTACCTGGTCTTCTGTAAGGCCTTTCCTACAGTATCCCAAAATATTCTTACCTCTAAATTGGAAAATATGTGTTTGATGTATGGACTGTTAGATGGATAAGGAACTGGATGGATGGCTGTGTCTGAAGAGTCAGTGGTTCAACATCCAACTGGAAAACAGTAACGAGTGATATGCCTCCATGGTCCATACTAGGACCCATGACAGTGGGATTGAGGGCTCCCTCAGCAAGTTTGTAGACTGTGCCAAACTGAGTGGTGAATGTGATTCAGTAGAAGGAAGGGAAACCATCCAGAGGGACCCTGCCAGGCTCGAGAAGAGGGCCCATGTGAAACTCATGAGGTTCAACAAAGCCAAGTAAAAGGTCCTGCACCTGGGTTGGGGCAACCCCCAGTGCCAGTACAGAGTGGGAGATGAATGGATTGAGAGAAACCCTGCAGAGAAGGACTTGGGGGTACTAGTGGTTGAAAAGCTGGACATAAGCTGGCAATGTATGCCTGAAGCCCAGAAAGCAAATCCTGGTCTGAATAAAAAGAAGCATGGCCAGAAGGGCAAGGAAGGTAATTTTTGCCCTTTACTCTGTGCTTGTGAGACCCACATGGAGTACTGCATCTAGTTCTGTAGTCCCCAGCACAAGCATGACATGGACTTGTTCAAGTGGATAGAGAGGAGGGCCACAAAAATGATCAGAGGGCTGGAACACCTCTCCTATGAAAATAGGCTGAGAGACTTGGGATTGTTCAGCCTGGAGAAGAGACGTCTCTGGGGAAATCTTATTGTGGCCTTTCAATGTATAAAGGAGGTTTATAAGAAAGACTGAGAGCAACTTTTTACTAGGGCCTGTAGTGACAGGACAAGGGGCAATGGTTTCAAACTGAATTAGGTTAGGTTTAAATTGGACATAAGGGAGAAATATTTTATGAAGAGGGTAGTGAGAAACCGGAACAGGTTGCCTAGAGAAGCTGTGGATGCCCCATCATTGTCAATGTTCAAGGTCAGGTTGGATAGGTCTCTGATCTAGTGAAAGATGTCCTTGCCCATGGCAGGGCGATTGGACTAGATGATGTGTAAAAATCTCTTCCAACCATTCTATGACTCTATGAATTTATGACAGCTCACCATTGGTGCTTATGGGTAAGGAGTCTTGCTCTTTTGACCTAGGGAAAAAGGGATGAACTTTTAAATCTTCTTTTCTTCACTACTGTGACAGATGTTAGTTTTCTTTCCTCCAGTCTTGGTCTTGACAAGGTGAGAAGAAATAGACCAAAAATATATGCTGGCCACAAGTATAAATGGGGAGAGGAGTGGCTGAAGAGCAGCCCTGCAGAAAGGGACCTGGGGGTGCTAGCTCATGGTAAGCTCAATATGAGTCAGCAGTGTGCCCTTGCAGCCAAGAGGGCAACCCCCATCCTGAGGAACGTCAAACACACTACAACCAAAAGGTCAAAAGAGGCGATTATCCCGCTCTATTTAGTGTTGGTGTGGCCTCACCTTGAGTATTGTGTGCAGTTCTGGGCCCCATAATTTAAGAAGGATATTCAGGTCCTTGAAAGTGTCCAGAGGAAGGCAGCAAAGCTGGTGGAAGGGCTGGAAGGCATGTCCTGAGGAGTGGCTAAGTACTTGGGCTTTTCTAGTGTGAAGAAAAAGAGGCCGAGGGGTGACTTCCTTGCTCTCTTCAGCTTCCCGAGGAGGAGAAGTGGGGAGGGAGGTGCTGACCCCTTTTCCCTGGTACCCAGTGACAGGATACCTGGGAATGGTTCAAAACCGTGTCAGGGGAGGTTCAGACTTGATACTAGGAAACATATCTTTACTAAGAGGATGGTCAAGCAATGAAACAGTCTTCCTACAGAGGTGGTCGATGCTCCATGCTTGTCAATGTGTAAGAGGCATTTGGACAATGTCCTTAATAACACGCTTGAACTTTTTCTTCAGCCCTGAAGTACTCGGGCAGTTGGACTTGATTGTTGTAGGTCTCTTCCAACTATCTTATTCTATTCTATTCTACTCTATTCTATTCTATTCTATTCTATTCTATTCTATTCTATTCTTTGAAGTCCAGAAAATGGGAACCAAGTTACTAGAACTTATTGTAAATAATAAACGTTCAGAAAGGGTTCTTTTGCATTGCAATAGGAGCTAGAATTTTGTCTGGTGATCTTGTGTAACAGAAACCTTTACATATGAAGAAGGTGGGCACTCAGTGTAGCATACAGGATAGGGCAGGGAGACAATTATGCTCCTTTGTAATCACTTTGTAAGTCCAAAATGCAGAAAGTAACTGTGTCAGGAAATACTGTGACAGCTTCATAAGCAAATAAGTGTATCAAATGTAATGTTTTTCCATATTCCAAAGTTGGATCATCACTGTAAAGAGCAACCACATCTAAGAAAATAAAATCCATTGCAGGGAAAGCAATTAAAAAATACAAGAAATTAAAAGTTCAGGTCTGATTTTGAGACATTAATTTAGAAATCACTAGCCAGAACAGCTCGCTGAAGTACTTTCTAGCCCTTGTTATATTTAAACATGTAAAACCAGTAAGCTTGTGGTTTTCAGGCTGAACTGTTTCCTGAGGGAAGAAGAAGAAATTCTAGTTTCAGCTGGTTCAGCTATTAATTTGTTTCTCTCAGCTCCTCAATCTTTATGCGGGGTCTCAGAGTCTAAACTGATGATGATTCCATTGTACCTGCCACATGATCAACTGATCTGATCACTCAACAGAATCTTCCTCTGGGACCACGTTGTGAGTTTGTGCACAGTGTTCCCACAGCTGAGACAAGACTCGGGACCTTTGGGCTACATAGTTGACAATCCTACCAGATGAGACATAGGGGAGTCACAACGAACTGTGTTAAATTGGTCTCAGTTAGAAGTTGGTGTGTAAGAAACTTTGAAGACTTATTGAAAAAGAAAAATATAAAAGAGAAAAAGTTAATTTATTTCCATTCCTTGACAGTATGGTACATTGATAAACTTCTCTAACAGGATAAACTCTGGTATTCCAAATGCACAGTACAGACACTATTGCATACACACAGTTCAACATCAAGGAGGAACTATCAGATAATTGTAGACTACATCTCATACTTGCATTTTCCATAATTCCTGCCTTAAATAAGAATTTTACATTTCATAATGTAGCGAATAACGTGAAACACTGTACTGCTACTAAATAAGCAAATTAAGTAAGCAAGTTTTAAAATGTCACTTTCCCACCTTTATCCATTATATTTCATTTATTGTAACTCAAACATGGAATAGAACACCTTTAAGAACAAATACACATGCTAGCATTTGCATGACAAATTAATTAATGTCTTTAATCTCAGATGCAGTAGTACATTGTGTTATATTTTCTAAATAATCCAATCACTGATCTTGTGCTAAATCAGATTCCTTATCTGTGTGAAAGAAATGTTCTTTTCAACCTTACTCGACGGTTCTTGTTGATAAACCAATACTATTGTTAGAATTCTGGTTTTCCTTAAGGACTACCTTTTTATAGGGGATCATCTCACTAAGATTCACTGACTTTCTGTCTTCTCCTTAATTTCCAAAAAATCAAGTTGTAACAAAAAGAAATCTTTGTTTTGAGTTCTTAATTTCTTAATGTAGGAAGAAAAGAAAAGGCAAAAACCTTGCATCTTTCTATGTTATTTTTTTTCTACTGTAATTCTCACCTGCCAGAAAACATATAAGATAGATAATTTCAAAAATTTTCCAATTCCTTTACTCAGAGTGTTTCCATACTTTCATCTTTATTATGTATGTGTACCGTCTCTGCATATAATCACATCTCTGCTAAGCATCTGCAACATCAATGAATGGATACTTTCTTTTCTCCCTTCCCTCCTCTTTCAAATATTTCTCTCCTTTATATAGGGAAATAACAAAGCAAAAAGTCATTAAAATTACCAATAAACTCTGTAAATCTTCTTTCAGTACAAACAATGAAAGACCAGCACCCTACTGAAGAAATGATTCCACAGATTGTCCACAGATTTACTTCACCTTAATTTCAGTGTCATAGCAGGTGTTTCATTTTCAGATATCATAAAACATTGCAATGATGCAATCCAAAGTACAGACGAACAAAAGTGAACCAACATGTTTGTTTCCTTTGGAAGCTTAATGGATCCTTGTTTTGAATACCATTTAGAAACCAAATACCAAACTGAATACCAAAGAAACAGCTAGGGCATTGTGATTGCAACTTTAGATAAAAAAGCTTATTTCTGGTACCGTCGGCAATGTCACTGTTGCCTTTGAAAATGCTGACCTTGCTGCAGCAGGCTTCTCATTCAGGTGGTATTGAGAAAGAAACCCTGAGAGCTGAAGCAACCATTGAATGTTACCTGCTTCTGACATTAAGATGTTACAAAGGAGTTCACATCCTAGCAGTTTTCCCTGTCAAGGCCACATAGAATTAAGCTATTGAGATCCACAGTTCTCTGTAGTTTAGAGTCTGGCTATAAGAGACTACCCTGTGTGTCATTACTGCAGCAGTATACAAGCAATGGAGGAGTTTCAGCTGATTTCTTTAATTTACACAACGAGTTCTATGGCCAGGCATTTTCTGTAAAATTCTTCAGTTTGAACTTTTCTGTCCCTTGCTTGTAACTTCATTTTCTGTATTCATGTGAAGGACTGGTCTGAGGTAGCTTGATGATCTCTGTGAATTGCAGGAGTACAATAACAGCTTGAATTTTTCCATTATTTATTTATATTTGATTTGTTTAATTGTTTTCATCTATTTTATTGAATGCAGCCCAGTAAATACAATTTAAGATGAATACAGAAGTGGTAATTAAAAAAAACCCAAACATAATTTGTTCTTTTTAATCCCCATCAGAATTGCCATATTAAGTATCATCCTGTTTGAATACCTTACAGCAAACTTGTTAAACTTGCCTGACCATAGAAACCCCTCCAAAATATTTCTATGTAGGAATCAATGAATGTTTCTGAATAACAAACAGATGTTAAAGATACAAATGATATTCTTAAGGAAGTCACTGAGACAAGTTTTTTATTGGTCAAAAACGTACCTATAAAAATCAGACACCTGACAGAAATTTTATGAATAATTTATCGTATGTAAAAAATTATGTTTATTACTTGTTAGTATCTAATTCAAATACCTCCCTTTTTTTGCCCTGTAGAAATACTGTTAGTATTATATTTTAGATTCCTTTGTTAATATTACCAAGTTTCTCCTCAGTTCTGCCAAGATACTTCTATTTATTCCTGGATGTGAGCTTGATTGGATGGCGTTCCTTGCCTCTTAATTTAATGACAATTATAGCTTATCTAAATATAAATAATTGAAGCAGTGCTGGATAATCACACCATATAACTTAAGGTTCTTAAATTATATATCAAATAACCTTATATTAGCTTATAGTCCCTAGGCTACCCCCACATTCAATGAAGAGGCTTAAGATGCTCCAGTGAAAAAAACAGAAACACTGAATTTAGGCCCCTGCTCTGAAGGACTGACTTCTAACCATACACCAAAACTACATAGGCATTTAATGCCATTGCCAGGGTTATGATTTCCCCCCACTTTAAGTGAAACGAATAATGATATGTATTTTTCAGAAAAGAGAATTATTTCATAGTTTCGTTTCATAATAGATTTTTGCTTAGAAATATATTTCCTTTTGTTGAAAAACATGTTTATGGATGAAAATATAACTGGACACTGTGATTTATTTTAAGCTACTTTTCCTTCCTATTGAAATGGTAACATTAATTTATTATACTCAGATTTAGTAAATGTTAACATCCAAGTTCCTTTTGAGTAAAGTGTATCTACTATAAACTTAGCCTTCTTTTCTACTTGGAAAAATAAGTGCTGGAGTTTCATAGCTGGCTGTACGTATGTAACATGAGAGATTAAAGGGGATTGATAATGTGACCACATAAAAATATTTGCCAGCAAAAAATATGGAAATTGATCATTATAGCTAAGCCAAAAATCTAAATGTGGTATTACTAATTT
The DNA here is from genome assembly GCA_017310255.1 of Butorides virescens. Taxonomy (NCBI): domain Eukaryota; kingdom Metazoa; phylum Chordata; class Aves; order Pelecaniformes; family Ardeidae; genus Butorides; species Butorides virescens. The sequence continues at coordinate 187,172 of JADKXX010001396.1, read as the reverse complement.
TACTAACCTTATTATATGGACCTGACTGCAGTTCTTATAATTTAGGAAATGGTAGAGATGTTGTCCACACACCCGTACCTCCCCAGGTTAGTTGTTAGGGCAGTTTTTGCCATGAGCAGATAGATTTTACAATCTTAAAAGTATAAAACAATGAATATGTTGTGCTTAAGATAGTAAGGAGAAACAAGCTATTGGGTTACGTGTTAGTGTGCCCACCACCCCCACTGAGCTTCTGCTTGCCAGGCAGCTTTCATTTGAAAGGGAAAGGGACAGCTTCCACTGCTTCAGAACACACACTTGATGTTGCTGGTTGCCATTTGTTGACACCTTGGGGTTTTGCCCTGTTGTTTTCATACTCATCACGTTCTTACCCTTGAATCCTTGAGTTGCTGACTGTCCCTGTTTCAGCAGTCTTGTCTCTGCCTGCACTTCTGTCTTTCTTACCTTATGCAAATCTACAAACTTCCTCACAGCTCTTCCTTAAAATTTAGCAACATCTTTAGAGGTCTGAGCCAAGGTAATACAGCTGGACTGTACCAGAGCTAGGCTGTGGATGAACTCTATGGAGGAGGAGAGCTCTATAGAGGAGGGAAGTGACAGATTACAAACTTTCATTAGGCAACAGCATCAGTGAGCTGAGATGTCATTTCTTGTAGATGTACTCTGCAGCCTGATTCCAGGACTGTCATTATTTAAGCTTTTTGGCTTTTCCCCAAAAAGACCAGCAAAACCTGCAAGGAAGGATCTTAAGTTGAAAGATTTTGGTCCTGCCTTTGTCCTGTTCCAAAAAATCTACAAAAGGTCTGACTCTGCAAGCTGAATCTTTTATTCTTCACTAGATAACAGCCACAATTTCTTCATTACCTCCTAAGTCTGTTATTCCTTTTAGTTCATCTGTGCCTCCATAATGCTTTACGGAACTGAAAATTACTTTTGAGTCCCTGCCTGATAGTCTCATAGGAAGAGAATAATCCTTTCTGATTTCCAGCTTGGTTATTGGTTATTGATTAAAGCCATCCTTTCCCAGAAGCCAGCACAACAAATATCACAGACTTAAGAAGGGAAAACAGGGCTTCTGTCATAGTAAGATTCTCCCGTGATGTAGGGCAAGGGAATGCAGAAGAATCCAGAATCCACAGGTCAAAGAGAAGTATTTCTCCCTTTTTCCCCACACACTATGGTGTGCACCTTGAGTGGCAGGGAGGGATAAATATGTAGATATTTTTCTTCCATTTCTTTAGTAAGCCTGTAGGAAGCAAACTCTGCTAGTAATATGATACAGCTTCCAATGCTGCAACTGCTGAGCTGCAGTGAGATGCCAATCACTATGTACCAGGTCACCTCTCTCCAGATTTCTTTATTAACAGTATCTCTTTCAAGAAAGATCCTTGGCTTAAGATTACTTTTTCTTTTGTCACTTAAATGTTTTAAAATACAACAAAAGCATTTATGATATAGCCAACTTTGCATGAAAATATTCTCCTTGAGAAAGAGTGGTTTTTATTTCCTGTGAAGACGCATTGCCATTACAAGCCTCTCAGTTCTAGGTTTTGGCATTTACTAATCTTGAATGGATTTTGCTTCATGATTAGCCAAGACAAATAATTTGAAACTGTGCTCAGGGAACTACTGAAGTGAATATTCCATCAGTGTGATTGTTTTTAGGTGAAATGGAAAGTAACTAAATGCATGCCATCTCATGAAACTGGATTCAGTAACAATTTTCATCAGCAAGTCAGAAAATCATATTAGATTATTTTATAGAGCAATGTACAAAAAATGTCACCTTTTTAAATAATACAAAATATTAAACCAATATTGTCCACTGAAAGCCATGTGCTTTCATTCATATGATTTTTTTTTTTTTTTTAATGTTCTCTCATGTAGGTTTTAGTGAATTGGACTTTCTGGTATTACAATGAAAACTTTATTTTTATTTTAAAGTCCAGTGAGATTAGGTCTACTTTAGTAAGTTGGAATCTACTTAAGCAGAACAAGAACAATTCCCGCTGGAAGATGTATTTGAATTTGTCTTTCTGAACCCTGAAGGAAAATCGTATATGTATTAAAAAAGAAAAATAAACTTTTGATGAACAGTTACCCATCCTTAACCATCCACTAGTTCTAGGTAGCGTATAATTGTGGAGCCAAATTTTCCGTGCACAGGGAGATTTTAATTTACACCACAGATATTTAATTTATGCCATGGTTTATAACAATCCTTACTTAACCTATTAGTTAAATTAAGTCCCTTAGGAAAGTTAAAACAGCATTTTGGAATGCAAAATCCTATTATTAGTAAGAGTGTTATCCTTACATAAAAAGGACGAACTTTCTGGGAATCAAAAGTAAATGCTGATCCTCCATGAAGAAAATTACTTGACAGATAATAACTCTTATGCAAACTTCTGGATTCTTTTCTGGAGCAGACTACTTGAATGTGGGAACTGACTAATGTCTCATGTTAAAAGCCCTCTTTGTTTTAGAAATCATGGTATGAATCTGGCTGCTTCAATGGACAAAAAGGTGACATTTGTTTTTTCCATCAGTATGAGGTAGTATATGTACTAGCTGCCAGGCCTTGCAGAGGTTGCTAAATACATTTCTAAATAGTCATGCTTATTTCAGCTGGAAGGCTGCCTGTCTAGAGTGGCTTCTTCACCATCCCATAAACTACCTGTGCCTTTTCACAAGACACATTCCTACTATTCTAGTTTTTCATCTGTATGAATGTGCATGACCTACTGTGTCACCTGTGTGCTGTTAACAGTCAGCTTTATGTTTGTTTTTCACTGCTTCTCCATAGAATCATAGAATGTTTTGGGCTGGAAGGGACCCCTAGAGCTCATCTAGTCCAACCCCCCTGCAGTGAGCAGGGACACTGCTAACTAGATCAGGTTGCTCAGAGCCCCATCCAACCTGGTCTTGAATGTTTCCAGGGATGGGGCCTCCACTACCTCTCTGGGCAACCCATTCCAGTGTTTTACCACCCTCATTGTAAAGAATTTCTTCCTTATATCTAGTCTAAACCTGCCCTGTTTTAGTTTAAAACCATTACCCCTTGTCCTGTCACAGCCGGCCCTACTAAAAACATTTTCCCCATCTTTCCTATAGGCCCCCTTTAGGTACTGAAAGGCCACAGTCAGGTCTCCCCGCAGCCTTCTTTTCTGCAGGCTGAACAAGCCCAACTGTCTCAGCCTGTCCTCATAGGAGAGGGGCTCCAGCCCTCAGATCACTTTAGTATCCCTACTCTGGACCCGCTCCAACAGTTCAGTTCCATGTCCTTCTTGGTGCTGAGGGCTCCAGAGGTGGACGCAGTACTCCAGGTGAGGTCTCACCAGAGCAGAGTAGAGGTGCAGAATCACCTCCCTCGACCTGCTGGCCATGCTTCTCTTGAGGCAGCCCAGGGTACAGTATGTGTTTCACAGAATCACAGAACTGGGACCTCGGGAGATCATCTAGTCCAACCCCCCTGCTAAAGCAGGTTCTCCTAGAGAATGTTACACAGGACTTCGTCCAGGCGGGCTTTGAATATCTCCAGAGAAGGAGACTCCACAACCCCCCTGGGCAGCCTGTTCCAGTGCTCTGTCACTCTCAGAGTAAAGAAGTTTTTCCTCATATTTAACTGAAACCTCTAATGTTTCAGTTTGCACCCGTTGCCCCTAGTCCTGTCGCTGGACACCACTGCAAACAGACTGCTTCCGTCCTCTTGACTTCCGCCCTTAACATATTTGTAGGTGTTGATAAGGTCCCCTCTCAGTCTTCTCTTTTTCAGGCTGAACAAGCCCAACTCTCGCAGCCTTTCCTCGTAGGGGAGATGCTCCAGTCCCTTTATCATCCTAGTTGCTCTCCTCTGGACTCTCTCTAGGAGTTCCTCATCTTTCTTGAACTGGGGAGCCCAGAACTGGAGACAGGACTCCAGGTGGGGTCTCACCAGGGCAGAGTAGAGGGGGAGGAGAACCTCCCTCAAACTGCTGGCCACACTCCTCTTAATGCACCCCAGGATACCATTGGTCTTCCTGGCAACAAGGGCACACTGCTGGCTCATGGTCAGCTTGTCGTCCACCAGGACTCCCAGGTCCCTCTCGGCAGAGCTGCTTTCCAGCAGGTCAGCCCCCAGCCTGTACTGGTGCATGGGGTTTGACCTCCGCAGGTGCAGCACTCGACACTTGCCCTTGTTGAACTTCATCAGGTTGAACTCTCCAGCCTGTCCAGGTCCCGCTGAATGGCAGCGCAGCCTTCTGGCATATCAGCCACTTCTCCCAGTTTTGCGTCATCAGCGAACTTGCTGATAGTACACTCCGTCCTCTCCATCCTCGTTTGTTTTCTGATTGCCTGGGAAAGGGATCTGCTTGAAAGCTAATCTTTCAGGCCCATTCTGTCTAAGATAGAGGGGTTGCTGAAGGGCAAATTTCAGGAAGATTCAGGAATTAGTGATGATTACATTAGGTGTTTCCATTTCTGACAGTGATTGCTCAGTTACATAATGAGGTATAATTCTAGGGTGTAAGGGTTTTCTCAATTTGTTTTTTTCATTGTAATTTTTCCTAAGTATTTTTTTTCTGTTTCTGGTTGTATCACCATACATCCTGGTTTTGCTTTCAAGTGGGACTTGCTAGGAATACAAGTAAATATACAACTACTTCAGTAATTAGAGATTTCAATGATTCATAGCAGATAATTCTTTAAGTGTAATTTCTTTTTTTAATTCAGTTTTAGACTATCAGAAAAAAATTGAATTTTTATAGAAGTATTTATGTAGACTTTTTCCTAAGTCTTTCCTGTTTCCTTCCATAGCATACTTTTCAGTTTTATGTGTAGAGTTCACCAAGGAAATCACAGTACTCCCAATCCACGTGCTGTAGTAGTACAAACTATACAGAAAAAAAAGCTTTTAGCTACCTACAAGACAAATCATGTCTCCCTTTCTGAGTCTTTAACTTTTTAATGCATAAAGTTAACTGTCTAAAAATGATCTGAGTAAACTACTTCAGCAATACAGGATGAATTTCTTCCAATTAGAAATATTTCAAAATCCAAGTCTAAGCATTGTAATAATTTATGACATCTTTGTACTCCATTTTTCTTAGTAATTTCCAGCTTCAATATCCTAGCACTAAGACTTGCCTTCTCATCTTTTGAAGTTAAGATATTATGTATCTTCATTCTTTAACCTTCATTCTCCTGAAATTATGTAGCTTAACTGTAAGCTGTGGAAAATATGACTGTTTATTGATAGAAATGATATAAACACATATAATAAGGTTTCTTCTGAGTTCTTATACTAGTGCTGAGAAAAAATGATTTGTAAATTTTCTGCAATGGACTCTCTTCCCAGGTTTGGTCATGTAAACCAAAGATTTGCATTGATCCATATAAGCCTAAACATGTCTGTAAAACAGGTTTGTTTTTTTTTTTTCCCAGAAAATGCTACCAATTTTGTATTTTTCTTCATTCCAGTGTTCAGTGTTGTCCTGCTTATTTGTTAGCTAATATTAAAATTAGAAATATCAGTCCATGATAGTCCTTAGTAATGGTCCCCCAAAATGCAGTGTCATTCTGCAGGCTGGGAGACCATAACCTTTTTGTACAGTTATGCTTTCTATAAAGATTGCCTAAAAATTCTGTAGCAAAGTAGTGTAGGCATTGTTACTCTTGTGATAAAAAAAACGATGGACTGAGTAGTTAGTAGGGAAAGTTCTGGTCTTTGACCTCTGAAACACAAGTTTGAACTCAATTTTATCTTCATTTTTAGTGGGCATTAGGTCAAAAGCAAAACTAATCAAGTGTCTGGGCACAACATAACACATGAGAAAGCAATGGAGTTATCATTGTCATCTATCTTCCCAGTGATGGAAGAAGAGAGACACAGGAAGGGAGCTAAAGGTTAAGGATTATTAGCTACTTTCTGTGGAGAAGACATCACTCCTCTGAATTAAAAAATAACTTCTAGTCCCAGCATAGCAGTATGTTTCACCAACCATTGTATCAGGTTCAACTTCCAATAACAAAGCTCAGATGTGAAACATCTTTGACATTTTCAATTCCACCATTTCCCTAGCCACCAAAGTTTTGGGGATTTTCTCCCCCCAAAAATTACAAATATGATATACATACAATAAACAAATCCTACTGTTGGAGTAGAATTTAGGTTGAAATGTGGCTGAATATAACTTGGAAATTAAACCCCTCCAAAAAACCCTAGCAAAGTTCTTTTTTTTTTTAACTGAGGAAAGTTTCAGTGGGAAAGTAAACTCCACATTTTGTTTTGATTCTTTTCAGAAATTTTGTTTAAGCTTTTTGCTTACCCAGCCAATGTCTTTTCATATTGCCTGGTCCACCACACTTATCTGGCTTTTACTTTCCACTTCACTGTGCCTCTTCCTGTTCCACTGTGGTGAACATGTCTTTTTTTCAAGCTGGTATAGAGAAACTCTTCCTTAATTCATAGCATCATCTTGCTTAATTCAAAACACCACCTAGAGCTAAACACAAACCCTTGGATGGCTTATGTGGGGTAGGGTCTTTCTTTATTCTGAAGGAAATTATATTTGCTGTTATTTTGATCACTCTTCTGGCATCTGTCCACTCTTCATTTCTTCTTTCTCATTCACATTGAAAGAATCAGAGGAATAATGTCAGAAACTAAAAGAAGGAAACATGAATTGGTCTACTCATAAAAGTATTTATGAACAGTGATGCCTAAAATGAAAAATTAAGAAAGGAACATATTGTTTGTAAAGATGAATGGGTCTTTGTTAAGCAGAATCTTTCTTTAAAACAAGCACTACAGCAACTGTTAAAAATGTTAATGTTCCTTTACCTGTCATGATCAGCTCAAGTCCATATCAGATATACAGTTAGAGTGCTTTTATTATTCCTGAAGGACTATTCATTAAGAAGTAATTTTTTTAAAAATCAGTGGAATTCTCTTTTAGGTACAACTTTGCAGACAGGAAAATTCTTCAGGCCTATACCTAGCCTGTAAGGATGTTCCAGTCTATACCTTATTGGCAAACTTCCAGTTTACACCTTCCCCCCTCACCCCCACAATTTTCCAGTTTAACTGAATCCTTACAGATTAGGATTAAAGGAATGACATATTTATTTTTTTAGCTAAGAAATATTCGAAGATCTGGAGATTTCATTGTAAAAATAATGAAAACCAGGAAAATAATGGATTTAACTCCATTCTGAGAAAAACATGGCAACCGTTACTATGGTTTAAATTGTGTGTGTGCAATCTGCACATTAAAAACCTACACTGTGTGGATCTCTCAGTTCATAAATTTCTTTAACTTTTTTTTAATAAAGTAATAGTCTTCTGACTTACAAAAGGGTCGTAGTTACTACTTTTCAAGAGGGGTCAACAAATCTGCAGAGATTCAATTTAAATATGTGCTAATTCAATAAATAAACAAATAAAATCATAAATCTGTTCTGTGTAGCTAAATGAATGATACCTTAAGTTTCTTTTCAATGGTACTGACCTTCATGCTACTGACATAAAGCATCTGCACATCAGATTCCCCAAATGGAATAATTTTTGTCTTTTATTTTCCCCAGCTTTTCTCTGTATTGAACTATCTAATTGACAGAATTGTGTAAGACAGGACACAATAACTCAGGGTTTTTTAGCCTAAAATCTTCTTTCTATGGCTGTCCTCAGTGAGGTGTATATATATACATATGCGTCTCTCACATGTCAAGGTAATCATCAGCACCCAATTTTTTTTTGCATATGAAGGTGCCAAAAAATATTCTTGATCTTTTGTACTTCATCAAAATACTAGGTGAGGTGGTTTGTGTGTGTGTAAACACATACATAAGTACTACTTGCAGTAGATATTTTCTTAATGCTGCTAGACTGAAAGGCATTCATAACACTGGCTGGAGTAATTGAGGACTGGGAACAAGGGTTCAACTGGTTCTTCCTAATTCTATTTTTGCATGCAATAGAGATTCAGTTGATTTGTGATCTTAAATCAAGCTAGTTCAGAAATATACTTCCCCTCTGTCACCTCTGGGTAAATAAAGCTGTTTTGTGGAAACATGATTTTTTTGGAAAAACATGGAACATGACATTCTGCTAAAGCTGCCTTTAATTGCTCATGCTTTTTTTGAATACCTTTGAGAATACCTTAATTTTGCCTTCTAAAATGTTTATTCATTTCAAACATTTAATTAAAAAATGTAACTATGTAAATACAGAATTTAGAATGTCCATTGAATTATCATCAAAATATAGGAAAAGATAAATACCTGTCTTTTCCAATAGCATTTTAAAATACTGATTAATGTGTTACCTGTTAATTTCTTGCAGAACAAGAAACAAGAAACCTGGACACTGCTGGCACTGCAGGCATTCAGTTCATCTTCAGTTTTAACTTGCAATGTCCCTGCTTTCACATGCTCAAAGACACCTTAAAGGAAATTAAGTGAAGTATAAACTGGTCAGTCTACCACTGTACTGAGGATTTAGCTTCAAGTTAGGAGAACTATTGTCTATTCTCCCTGAAAGAATGCTATACATAGAGCTGAAGAGACATGTAATCTGGGGCATTGTCACTGAAATGAAATAGTGTGGTTGTTGACACATTGACATGCAGCATGGTGTAGTTTTTAGAATAAGCTGAAATGTCTTTCAGCTATGAGATCTTATGAAACTATAATGCAAATGTTTCCAAAACCAAAACCAAAGCAGAACTGAGAAACTTAATCACTTTTTGGTTCCCAAAATGATCTGGCTGAAATGTGGGCAAAATGGTTACTTTGAGAGAGTGGTTATGTAATGTTCTTCTCTTCTCAGTAGCTGCCTGTAGTGTGGCAACATATGAGCCTTAGAAGAATTTGTAGAGCATTGCAACCCCATGATGAATAATTGATTAGTGATTAAAATTTTTTGTTGAATGACAAGTTAGTACTATTATTCAGGAAAAGATCCCAGATGAAAGAAGCAGCTAAATTTATAACTACACCAAGGTTAAGCAGAAAAAAATTGAGTAACACCCTTCTGAATTCCTTATCAGTCAGCAGACTGATCACAAACAAATAGGAAGATAAGTTCAGGGGAAAATGTACCTGACAATACTGACAAATCAAAATCTTTGATTTGTTAACTAAAAAAAAATTGAGAAAAGAAAATTACTCCACATTCTGCTAATTGCTGCAATTGAAATTTGTTATGAAACTTCACTTTGGATGCTGGAAAATTAAAATCATATCGAATTGCATTTTGCAAAGGACTACTCATAATGAAACCATAAAATAAGGATCTTGCTCATTTTGTCAGCTATTTTGAAAACTATGACACAAAGAGCAGGTGTTTGAAAGCCTTAACGTGTTATCTCTATGATCAGCAGCAGGAAAACAACCCTCCACCAGCATCCTCACTTATTTTAGAGATGCCCCAAACTTTTAAAGTACCATCTGGTTGCAATCAAGTCTTTCAGTAAGTGTGAATACATAGGCTATAGCTCATGATGTTTGTGTGGGCAGATGTCTAATGTGCAGAATTATTAATAGAGTGTTGGACCTCAAATGATTCAGTTATGCCTGGGTGCTATAAGCTGTAAGATAGCACTCAGAAGTCAGCAAAACCTGAAAATTCTGTGGTTTTGCTGTTAAAGTTCCAGAGGAATCCATGACAGCTCAGATTCTGATTCTGTCATATAAAGAAATCTCCCTTATCCTTAGCTGCAGTCATTCTCCCTTTTAGCATGTATTCTGTCTGTGACACTACAACAAACATACAACTATGATATTGCCAAGGACACAATGAGTTAGTGTTTGCATGAAAGAACAGCAGAAGTTGATTGTGTAATGTCAAGCTAACAGAGGAACTGTGAGAAATTTAGAGTGTTCTTTAAAGATAAATACTTTGAAGAAGAATGCTTTTCACTTTAGAACAGAAAAAAAACAATGAAGGTTGGGCATCCGGTCATTTTAGAAGAAAGCTGCCAACCTCACATGTGCTTGCAGGATTTGCAGGACCTGCAGGAGTGACCGCTAGTTGGAAATGAATACTTTGGATGTGCTGAATGTTATTTTTCACCCAATGTGACAGAAAGATTTCTTTATGTTAACATTTCTTGCTGCAAGGGCATGAGTACCACCTGTTACACATGACCTGCAGAAATGCAGTCTTACTTTGACTCTGACACCCACCAGCTTTCCAAACTCATAAAAAAAGTTTCCTACAGGGTCAAGCCTTTCATCTACAGGTCACTAGTTCAAATTCAGTTGAGGTTTATAACAGCTAAAAGTAATTAGGGTGACTGCTGGTCTATATGAAATGTTATTGACTTCTACATCACAAAACTGATCCGTACAACCGATTTTTTTGTTAAGGTTCTTTTCTTAGGAGTTAAATGAACCACACCTGCAGGTATGGCATGTCAGAGTTGAGACTTATGGGCAGACAACATGGGGAAACATGCTTCTTTTTCACTGAGCTGCTTATGTGGATAAAAGGAAATGCTGGTCTCCAGAGGTCTTAAGGGCACCTTTCATAAGTACCATATTGATCAAAATTATATCATGTCATTTGTCTTTCACACAGACATACACAACACTTCATCTAATGGGTTTTGTTTTGTTTTTTCACCTCAAAGGGATAATTTTCGGGTTTCAGAGATAAAGACTTTGATACAAGTTTGGGGTTTTGTTTGTTCATTTCTTTGTTTTCTTATAGGAGCTTTGTCATAGATGGTATAGATAAAACACTTAATTGAGCTAGGTCTGAGCAGAAATTTTGCATATTGAAACTATGTTAAAAAAATACCATGGTGGTCTGTTGGGCTTTTTTGGGGGGGGGCGGGAAGGCAGCAGAGGAGGGCTTGATATTCTTTTTTAATAATGTTTACTTCTGTGTTACAGGATCTGAAGCCATATTTTGTCTTCAAAATCATACTAAACCATAATGAGATTATACGGCAGAAGAGACTTTCTCTAGCATAACAACAATAAATCTTAAGTAAGAATCTTATTTCTGTGATTCCCTTGAAAGCATCTAACTTGTTATTTATTTGATTTACTTCCTTCTTTGTGTATCATAAACATGTGGAAAAATTGCAGTCTCATCTTATACAGCCCTGAAAACATGGTAGGGGTAGGAAGACAAAGGTATAAAAACAAACAGCAGAATCCAATGTAATATATTCTACAGTTTTGATACTATCTCCCATAACATTTTCAATAACAAAGTAGTGAAGTGCAGACTAGACAAGTGACAGTGAGGTGAGCTGCCAGCCTCAAAGAGCTGTGATCAGCAGCACGAAGTCCACCTGGAGTCCATTCACTAGGGATGCACCCTAATAATCAATACTGGTACCAATATCGTTAACATTTTCATTAATGGTCTGGATGATGGTTTGCAGATATTAAAAAATTGGGAGGACTAGATGAAGTACCAGAAGGCCATATTGCCATCCAGAGGGACCTGGAAAGGCTGGAGAAATGGGCTGATGGCAACCTCAGGCAATTCAACAAAGAGAAGTGCAAAGTCCTGCACCACCACCACACACTAGTACAACCTGGGGACCACCCAGCTGGAAAGCAGCTTTCCAGAGAATGATCTGGGAGACCTGGTGGGCAACAAGCTGACCGTGAGCCAGCAAAATGCCCTTGTGGCTCCCTCTGAACATCAGGAAGCACTTTTTTTCTCTGAGGGTGAGTGGATGCTGGCACAGGTTTCCCAGAGTGGTTGTGGAGTCTTCATCCTTGGACATATTAAAAATGTGAATGGACATGGTCCTTGGAAGCCTGCCATAGGTGTCTTCCTGCTTTGAGTAGGGATTTGAACTAAGTGTTCTCTAGAGGTGCCTGCCAACCTCATTTGTTCTGTGATACTCTCTCAGCAAGAATTTTTACCATCACGTGTGTTAAGTATGGTGAAACAGTTTGGGATGCATGACTGGCAATCCTATACTTTCTGTGTTTCTTCTTCAACTCCATATAAATGAAATATTCTTTAGGTTAGTTGTTAAACATGTTGTGTACCAAAGAAAGCTGTCTGGAGATATTTCTGTCCAGATTTAGTGATATTTTCCTAACTGAGTCATTTACTACAGAATCATATGTACTCAGCTTCAATAAACCAGAAGAAATAATTGGAAGGAAAAAAAAAATGTCCAGGAAAACAAAAATAAAGAATGTTGCTAACAGAAGAGAAGAAAAAGGAAAAAAACATAATCTGTAAGGAAATTTATTTCTCTCTGTACTTAGAATAGGAACAGTTACAGTAACTTATTCTTTATTCATTATTATCAAACTGTGCTCAGTGTTTAGACTCGTTTGTGTCTTTTAGTTATTGCTACTGATCTTTACAGAATACTCATGTCTTCTGCCTTTTTTTATCTTTCTTTCTGATTTGCTGAAAGAACTCCTCTTTCCTATGTATGTCTACTTACCTATCTACCTACTTATCTTTTCCTTGACAGCCTGAGAGTAAGTGGAAGAAGAATTCTTCTGTAACCCTGAGGAAAGCATACAGAATTCTGTCTTTTGTAGCTGTATTTTCTCTTCTGAATACATTCTTTATTTTTGAACTTCGTGTTATATGATTATCTTCTGACATGTTTGTAGTGGATGCTTCAAAGTGCTTTGCAGAAGTGCAAAGATAAGTGGGTAAGCCTTATGTGCAAAAGCAAAAATGGGGATGGGAGGAGGGAGTAAGGTGCTTATCTCATAGAAAGAGTGCTGAGCTTTCCAGGTGATCTTAAAAGATGCTGCATGACTTACGCTGCTGATGGTAAATAATTAGGGTAGACATAATATTGCATATAGGGACAATGAAATGTATGTATTAATAAGACAATATATCATAACTAAATAAATCATTGCCTAGTTTAGGAAAAGTGCTTATCCACACAACAGATGCCAGACATGACAAATTCCAGCACTAAGTTTGGCTTTTTTTTAGCAATTAAAGTCACAGTGCTAGATGCAGTTTTTCCATACAACTTAAAATCAGACCTTTGTAATACATATAGGGTACTCTAAATTTTAACAGTAATTAGAAGGTAAGATATTCACCTTCACTTTGCTCAACACTCACAAAATGCCTGTCTCTGTGCTTCTTCCAGTTCCTTCTACTTCACTGGTATTTCTTCCTCCTCCAAAAAAGCAGTAATAGTCGTCTCCTAGCTGAGTATATACTATTTGCCAAAAGCACTAGGAGACAGAATGCACAACCAAGCACAACAAAATAAAAGGTAATCATTAGAGTGATTAACAAAACAAATTATTTGACACCAAAAAAATAAAAAAGAAAAAATTTCTCTCCTTAGTGATAGAGTATGATGTGTTAGTTTTGAGTTTACTTGTGAATTCAAAATCATATTTGTGAACCCTGTGAGGGACAAGATATATTTTCACAAAGAAGGAGAAATGTCTCTGTATCCCCTTAATGTAATGATGAAGTACTGTGTCCAGTTCTGGGCTCCCCTGTTCAAGAAAGACGAGGAACTCCTAGAAAGAGTTCAGAGGAGAGCAACAAGGATGACAAAGGGACTGGAGCATCTCCCCTATGAGGAGAGGCTGAGAGAGTTGGGCTTGTTCAGCCTGAAGAAGAGAAGACTGAGAGGGGATCTCATCAACACCTACAAATATGTTAAGGGCGGAAGTCATGAGGATGGAAGCAGTCTGTTTGCAGTGGTGCCCAGAGACAGGACAAGGGGCAATGGGTACAACCTGAAACATTAGAGGTTTCAGTTAAATATGAGGAAAAACTTCTTAAATTTGAGGGTGACAGAGCACTGGAACAGGCTGCCCAGGGAGGTTGTGGAGTCTCTTTCTCTGGAGATATTCAAAGCCCGCCTGGACGAAGTCCTGTGTAACATTCTCTAGGAGAACCTGCTTTAGCAGGGGGGTTGGACTAGATGATCTCCCGAGGTCCCTTCTGTGATTCTGTGATTCTCTGAATACCTAATTTCTGTACTATGGGATCACATAGAGTATGACTGTGGCCATTCAGTCTCCTTACAGAGATACAGAAATAGGTATTAAGTAGAGTGAGGATTGGAACACCAAAAATTTAGCATCATACTCAAGTACTCATATTCATCATAATTCTTAATGATCTGATATGTTATGTCACAAAAAAGTTGTAAAGTCTCCTGATAAAGCTATTCTACAGAGCTCCAACTCAGAATACAGTATAGTCTTTTTTGCCTCAGTCTTCACTGGCAACCTCTCTCCTCACCCCTCCCGAGTTGATGGACAGCATGAGGGGGATCAGGAGGGTAAAACCCCTCCTGCTGTAAGAGAAGATCAGGTTTGCAGCCACCTGAGGAACCTGAACACACATAAGTCCATGGGACCTGATGAGATGCATCCCAGAGTCCTGAGGGAATTGGCCGATGTAGTCGCCACGCCACTCTCCATGATATTTGAAAAGTCATGGCAGTCAGGTGAAGTCCCTGGTGACTGGAAGAAGGGCAACGTTGTGCCTATTTTCAAAAAGGGTAGAAAGGAAGACCCTGGGAACTACCGACCTGTCAGCCTCACCTCTGTGCCTGGGAAGATCATGGAACAGATCCTCCTAGAAGCTATGCTAAGGCACATCGAGGCCAGGGAGGTAATTCAAGACAGCCAGCATGGCTTCACCAAGGGCAAGTCCTGCCTGACGAACCTAGTGACTTTCTATGATGGTGTGACAACAACACTGGACAAAGGAAAACCAATGGACGTCATCTGGACTTCTGCAAAGCCTTTGACACGGTCTCCCACAACATACTTCTCTCTAAATTGGAGACCTATGGATTTGATGGGTGGACTGTTTGGTGGATAAGGAACTGGCTGGATGGTCGCATCCAGAGGGTAGTGGTCAACAGCTCAATGTCCGGATGGAGACCGGTGACGAGTGGTGTCCCTCAGGGGTCCATACTGGGACCGGTGCTGTTTAACGTTTTCATCAATGACTTAGACAGTGGGATCAAATGCACCCTCAGCAATTTTTCAGATGATACCAAACTGAGTGGTGTGGTTGACACACCAGAAGGACGGGATGTCATCCAAAGAGACCTGGACAGGCTGGAGAGGTGGGCCTGTGTGAACCTCATGAGGTTCAACAAGGCTAAGTACAAGGTTCTATACCTGGGTTGGGGTAACCCCCAGTATCAATACAGTCTGGGGGAAGAAAGGATTGAGAGCAGCCCTGCCGAGAGGGACTTGGGGGTACTGATGGATGAAAAGCTGGACATGAGCCAGCACTGTGCGCTGGCAGTCCAGAAGGCCAACCGTACCCTGGGCTGCATCAGGAGAAGCGTGGCCAGCAGGTCAAGGGAGGTGATTCTGCCCCTCTACTCTGCTCTGGTGAGACCTCACCTGGAGTACTGCGTCCAGCTCTGGAGCCCTCAGCACAAGAAGGACATGGACCTGTTGGAGCAGGTCCAGAGGAGGGCTGCTAAAATGATCCGAGGGCTGGAGCACCTCTCCTATGAGGACAGGCTGAGAGAGTTGGGCTTGTTCAGCCTGCAGAAAAGAAGGCTGCGGGGAGACCTGATTGTGGCCTTTCAGTACTTAAAGGGGCCCTATAGGAAAGACGAGGAAAATCTTTTTAGTAGGGCCAGCTGTGACAGGACAAGGGGTAATGGTTTTAAACTAAAACAGGGCAGGTTTAGACTAGATATAAGGAAGAAATTCTTTACAATGAGTGTAGTAAAACACTGGAATGGGTTGCCCAGAGAGGTAGTGGAGGCCCCATGCCTGGAAACATTCAAGGCCAGGTTGGACTGGGCTCTGAGCAACCTGATCTAGTTAACGGTGTCCCTGCTCACTGCAGGGGGGTTGGACTAGATGAGCTCTAGGGGTCCCTTCCAGCCCAAAACATTCTATGATTCTATGATAGTCTTGTGCTTAAAGCATTCCAGAGAGAGGTAGAAGAGACAACTGCTAATCCATCTCAGGGGAAAAAAAAGTAAATAATGTAAATATTTTATGTGTGGTATAGAACAGAGTGGGTGAACTATTGCTCATATTAAATCTCAGCTTATAGGTGAATTAATATCAATGTACTTCAGTTGTTGCTTGATTGAGTGGGTGAACTATTGCTCATATTAAATCTCAGCTTATAGGTGAATTAATATCAATGTACTTCAGTTGTTGCTTGATTTTGTTCCACATTAAGAATTTTACAGGATTTCTTTCTTGAAAGAAATATGAGGAGAAACCATTACTCTGGAATCTCCTTTGCCTAATTATTTGGTGTGGAAGAAAATTATTTCCACTCACCTTACACTAAATTAATTCTGTATCCAAAACTACTTCTGGGGGACGAACTCTTTTTGGGCAATTCATAGAATCTTTGACCATAGACCAGCTCTTTACCCTTTCCTTCTTGGCGATTTATCTATCCAGAATTATCGAGGGCAATTATAATTTATTTTTATTTTTGTTTTTTAAATATGATAGTGGAAATGTGTCTGTGCAGAAAAGGGTATATACTTTCCAATAAAGTACATGTGAAAAAGATAATCCAATGGAAAAGGCCACTCTAGATCAAGGTTTGAGGTGGCCCTGCCAAGCTATAGTTTTGTTACTTTTGGTAACAGACACAGTATCAATATCTGTAGGGATAAACAGTTTCTTTCTTAAAAAAGGTACAGTAATAAACACAGATTTATTATCCATGTCATAATGACAGAAAAGACAGCAATTCACTAAGACTGAGCTGAACTTGCTGTCCAGGTATGCAAAGACTTACAAGACCATCAGGCTATCAGACAGGCAGTCATGAAGCAGAGCAAGGCAATACTAGGGCAATCAGGCAATTTAAGGCTTACAAACAAATTTAGATATTGTTCCATAAAAAAACCTATCTGACTGTGCTCTTAAATATCTTAATAAATTTGATTTTTCATCTGTAATTTCTTATAAATATAAGTTGTCAAAAGTTTTTTTAAGCATCTTTTCTAACATCAAAGTGCAGATAAAGAGCATTAGTCACCATACATGAATAGCATTCTAAGTTTAAAGATTTGTTGACTCTGTGTGTGTTATTGGTATTAAGAGACTTGTCCATTCACATGACAGAGCTGATTAATTTGAGTCAAAGGCTTTGTCAAAAATGCTTGACTTGAAAAGACACTGTGGGTTCGGAAAAAGATGGGAAAAAAAGTCTCCACTCAGAAAGCACAATGTACATGTTGGGCAAAGGATTCATATGGTTTTAACTCTCTGTTCCTGAACATTGTTTTTTTTCTGTAAAAACAAGTAATCAAATAGGTAGGGAAGAGTAGAGGAGAGACATGTGAGCAGCTCCCAGGAGTAAGGTTGTCTCAGTTTGTCTCTGGGGTTGCCTTTAGTTACATGAAGATACTCAGGGTTCTCAACTCCCTCTAAAAGAAATGCCTAAATGTCCAAATCTGATCTTCACACAGAAAATGCTGTGTGCTACGTGTGAAGAACATTGTCATGTATTACTCCCATAGCTCTCAGGAATGTTGAATACAGGAATGTTGTCATGGGCTGTATTGCTTTTAGGTGGCTACAGCATTTGCTTGAAATGTTGGAATTTGAAATGGAATTACTTTGGTTCAGAGTCATAAGACTCCATGCTGACCTACAATTTACAAGCCCAATGTCTGCTGATTAATATAGAAATAGCAAATTTTACACGAGACAAAATATTAATCAAGTTGGACATAAAGACAGTAAAGACATCAACCAGGAATATCACTGGTGAGACAAAAATATTTCAAAAATGTTCTCAAAACTTGAATGGGTTTATAATTTTTTCACATATGAAATACCAAGCTGCATGTTATTTCCATACACCTATTTAAAATCCTTTATGACTATTTTACATTTACTGAATTGAATTTAGATGGGTTTAATATTATTTTAGTTTAGTTTCTATATAATTGTTAACAGTGCAAGGACTCATAGTCTTAGTAATAATAAAAGCACTATGCCTTTTTTTTTGTTTGGTTGTGGTTTTTTATTATTCCTAATTTTGAATCAAAGAGGTGAATAACCCCAGCTACTGTTAGTTAACATGAAGCTGCTTGAACTTTGTCTACCACATAGAGGGTCTCAGTTAACTTGTCTGGTAATCTTTGTGTATGTGAAACTTCCTAGCGTGCTCAATACTGAATAAAACCAGCGCAAACATGCACAACTAAATACCTGTACCTAAAAGACAGCTATGGGATGTAAGAGCAAATCAATATTCTATTTTTTTGTAAACAGTTAACAAATACTAAAAAATCACTACAGACCCAGAGTATTGCCTTTTTTGTTGACCTTAAATTGCCTCTAGCGTTAAACACCAGATTTTAGGTAAATAGAACTGAATGCTCTCAGATTTATGACCTAAATAATTGAGAAAAACAAAAAAAAAAAGCTATTACACAAACACACAATAAACCGCAAATAATAAAACTATTAGAAAGAATGTTGAACATAGACATTTCTGTTAATTTCAAAATGAAGAAAATCAAATTCCCTCTGTAACAGCCTTTCTATTCCCTTTATATTACAATGACAAAAATCATACAACTGTCATACACACTGTTTCATAAAAAGACATTCTGGCTTTACACAAATGTTAATCATATATTTTAATATTTGACATATGAATATTTTAAAAGAAGAGAGTATGTTCGTCATAACATCTGGCATGTAGGTATATTTCTCTATATCGTGGAGATTGTGTAAAACATGTTATATGCCAAAAAGCCATGTAGTGACTACAGCATACACTGCAGTATTGTCACATCTCAAAAACTTCCTGTAACACCTCTGCAGATGGCCAGTGTTTTAATAGATAAATTCAACAGAAAATACAGGTGTATTAAGAAACAAAGTGGTATCCAGTGTGGCTGTTCTTTAAATAGTGCTGGTATTTTCTTTTAATGAGTAAAACAAAAAAAAAAATCTCCTTTAAGATTTTTTTTTTCTGTTAACTACTCAATCCAGATATCTAGAAATATGTGAAATTCAAAATAATTATAACAGTTTGCATTTTGAAGTTCATCAATGCCTCTAAATATTCTAAATACAAGTTCGTGTCTAGCACTGAGTTTTAGTATTTAAAGCCTGTCTATTAAGACAAGCCACCTTGGTGCTCACTCTCTTATTGTAGGACAAATGGCAGATGCTATAGATGTGATACTATATGCTATATGCTACTATATGCTATAGATGTGGAGGAAAAAAAGAAGGGGGAGGAGAAATGGATTTAATATTCTATTATAATAAAAAAATAGTGCAAAGTAATTAATGATTTGGTAAATCATTATTGGCTAAGAAATAGAGTGGAAGCCTGAGCTTTAAATCTCAAAATCTAACATTTGACTGATATAATGAAAAATTTTGTTTGTAGCTAGGGAGTATAAATTAGAGTACCTTAAAATACTTTTCAGAATTAAGTTGTAAAGACCCTTAGTTATTTAATAAAAAATTAGATTTGAAAAACACGACTTCAGTGACTTTTAAAATTCTTGGTGTTCAAAATTGATTCTATTTATATGCACGATTTGCACAATTGGGGTAATGAGTTTCTGGGAAGACCTTTGTTGTTATTTTTAATCCAGTTAAAGAATTTTTTTGTTTGTGTTTTTTTTGCTAGGAGCACAGAGACCCTCAAAACCAAATTTTGTCTTACACCTCAGCACCCATAACACATAGCAAATGTGTCTCACAGTTGCATTTCTACTGCTTCACCTGGACAACTTTTACATTTTGAGATGTAGCAACAAAGTGCCTGAATTTATAAGCAAAAGACAACTAAGTTACCCACGCCCAAGTTTGTTTTTTTTTTAATGACTCTTCAGAACTCTGGTTCAGAAAATAAACATCAATAATTTTTGGAGGTAGATCAGGTCTTCTGAATTTGCTTGCATGGTTAACACACTGTGGGAAGCAAAACTCATACTTTAGCACAGAAAAGCCATAGCAAAGTAATTTTGTCTGGTTTCTTGGCAGGAGAGCAGGTTTGGTGTGGGTTTTTTGTTTGCTTTGTTTTTCATTTTAATAGGCAGTCCAGGTATTGTAGTGTTCCTTCAGTGCTTTAAAATCCTGCAAGATAAAAACAAATATGACATAGTATAAACTATTATCTATGATTCAGATCTTAGATGTTTTCAACCATAGATTGAAATGCAATTTAATACAGTAAAACATAAAATAATAAATCTGAATGCAATGTACCATACTTCTGCTTCTAAGATGGTTATGCAACCTACTGACTGGGAAAGGGTTTTCCAGATCTCTGGAAAAAATGCACCTGAAGCTATAAAATCAGTTATATTGCATATAAAATCAGCAAATTGGTTAGTTAGCTTCACCATTAAAGATCTGATAAATCTAAGCATAATTATTCCACACTGCTTTTATTTTGTCAAAAGAAATTTTTAATTTAGTCAACTTCATAGAAAAATTGTTGCTATTTTCCCAGAAAGGCTTGAATATTATACTCCAAGGATGTTTTCAAATTTTAAGAGCTATTATTGAGAGGTCCTCAAAGATGATATAGCAGAAAAGCAGGAATCATTCATCACAGAAAGTTAGATGATTATGGTTCAAAACATCTTACATTAGGAAAATTACAATAAATAGTCATCTTGAAGCTCTTATTTATATACAGGTAAATGAAATGTAATATCACTGGCATATAAATAGTCACATTAAAACATATTTGATTTACATGAGACTAGGAGAGTACTTGGGTGAAATGTCCTACAGTCTTTTCTTGCTCTTTCTTGGGCATTGATTCTTCAACAGCTTGCCTGAAATGAAATACAAATTTATGTATCTGAAATGCATAAAGGCTACATAACCTTTAGTGTGACTTATTTGGGACATTCATATGCTACTTTGAGTCAAAGCCAATTGAATTAAAAATGCATCAGGCTGAAAGACTTATATCTGGTACATCTCAGCAGAACAAGAAAATGATGAAAAATTAAGAAAATTCATATAACTACCTCCTGTATTAAAAGAAATGGAAAACTATAATAAATTTGAAAAGTAACAAGGAATATGGAATTGTAAAAGAAACAGTTGATTTTTACTATGCTGGGTCCTTTTCCTTAACAGTCCAGAACATGGAGGTCATTTCATTAAACTATTGCATTAGACTATTAGAGTGAGACTAATATAAAAATTGTATATTAACAAGGTATATTAGGGAGAACATTAAAATGTCTTTCAACTTAGATGAACAAAGTCACTTTCATAGTGTCATGTATTAAAACTACGGCAAGTTTCATGCTCAATGTAAATTCTACGTTATACACAGCCTTACGGAATGGAGGAACTAAGCATTGCCAGTGAAGAGGAACATCATAGGTCATGTACACAAGTGAAGATCTACCACACCTGGTCACTGTGAAGTCAAACCCAACTGGGCACTCAGATTTTTTTTCTCTGGTTTAAACTTCATATTTATCATTCATGGAGAAACAGGTGTCACTATGACTTACTTGCATAGGATTTTGATCTGGGTGGTGGATTGAGTGAAATGACACATTTATTAGTACAGCTCTCAAGTTATCTTCTGGCTAGGTGCTGCCTAAATTTGCTCTTCTCTTATGAAGACATAAATGGTACACCTCAAAAAATAATTCAAGAAAAAAAAGACACAGAGCTCTAATTTGTCTGCTTGTAGCAAATTGAAGACTAGGACTAGACTGAATGTAAATTTTTTAAGCTGTTGTTTAAGGCAAAAGGGGTAGCACTCACCTCATGTTACTGAAGAGTTAGGCCAAAAGAAACAGATGGCTCTTAAAAAGCTTTATCTTAAACTTTTGCAAAACAGAGAACTATTAAGAGAATTTTTAAACATAGGAGATGCAAACTATGCAACTAAAGTTCTATACATTCCTGAAAAGATGCAACCAAACTAATTAACAAAAAGGAGGCATTTGTATTAAAGAAACAACCTGCAAATTGGTTATTTAAGAGGCAGGATTTGTTGGATTTCTCTTTCAGCAATAATTAGGGTTAGGGCTTTTCATATATTTTGCTGGAAAACTAAACAAGGCAGATATACAAAATCATGTTCTGCATAGCTCAATGTTTTATATTAGTTCTTCCCTAGAAAGTTGTACAGAACAGAGGCCAGTAAAATAAATAAATAAAATAACTGATCTGATGTGTACTTGACTTATTCATGCACAGTCTGCGATTGCATCATAAATGCTGAAATGTAAGAGAAAGTACTATACCAATTAGTAACAGCCAGTTTTTTAAGGCTTTGGAAAAATATACCTTGCATACCTGTGAATTAATTTTTAAGCTTTATTTATTTATTTAAATCTATTTAAATTTATTTATTTTTATTTATTTGTTAAACTAAACATGAGTTTAGTTGTTCTTTTGCAAATAAACTTAAATCACTATACTTACAGTTTGTATACTTTGGAAATAGTTACATACAGTCCTATGAATGTATTTATCAGTTTACAGTGATTAATCTTGCAAATAGTAATTTTGACAATTTAGGATTTTCATTGAGTATACAATATTTTGTACTATTGAAACTTATATTCAGAAAAAACAAGTTATTTTTAGACCGACTTCCTCAGAAAGAAAGGTGAATACCATTATATTAAACAACATAGTTCTGTGAACAGCACTGAATTTCTGAGTACACTAATTTCTGATTCAACTTAAACAAAAATTAGGTTCAAGCTCTCTTAAGCAGAGTAATTGGAGGGCTTAAGCATGTCCTATTGCTGAAGGAAATGCCATCTGAAATCCTGCTTGAATTAAAAATGGTAAATATCTACAAAATAAATCCATCCCCTACAATGCATTTATTTCCCAAAAGGCAAAAATTTATATCAATTTGTGTATGTCAGAGTTTGGTACAAATCAGTCAGAATTTGATGTTGGTTCCTACTTCAAATCATGTCTGGCCTCAAAGCTGTCACTTAACTTTTCTCAGTTTCTTTTCAGCATCTTTAAGGTAATATTTACTAAACCACACCAATGGATGTGAGCAGTTATGCCCATGTGAGTAATAGTTACTTGCATTGGTGTTTAGAGATCTTTGGAAGACCTCAATGGACATCAGTAGAAGAGTTTTGTGAAGACCAGTCTAGAAGGTGATCCTGGGTATTTTTTCATTAAGGAATCTGGACAAAATAAAACAGCAAGGCAATTCAGTTTTTCAAAGAGCAAAATTGAGAGATATCTTTTAATACAGATGGCATGAGAGAAAAGGTGAATAGCTTTGATGACCAAGAGATTATAGATATGGGGTGGCATATAGTGCCACAAAGTCAGACCAAATTTTCTGGAAATCTAATTTTATTTAAAAATTCCTCAACTGGATATTATTGGAAGTGAAAAAATCCTAATCACACAATAATTAAGATATGATGTTTCCATGAGTGCACAAACAAGATATTTACAGCAGAAAAAAAGGACCATTCCTGAGTATTGATGAGAAAAAGGGAAAAGTATCACCTCAACACAAGACAGAAATTTATTACAATAAGAGCAATCAATCACTGGAACTCTCTCTGCACTGATGGAGGCTTTCAAGATGCAATTGGCCAGGGTGCTAGATAATTTCATCTAGCTTCCCTTTCCTACAACAAATTGGATCAGATGATCTTTCGAGGTCCTTTTCAAACTGGGAAATTCTTTGATTTTATGATTCTACAAAATCATCTGAAATACAGCGTATCTTCTTATTAAACTATGAATTGAAACAGGAACAGATGAACGTGAAGCCTGATGATACATTTAAGGCACTGCAAAGGCACTTACATAACAAAAAAAAAGTCAAGGGATTGACTTTCTGGACCTACTGGGTGAAGATATGTGAATGGAAGATGTACCTAAATAAAGGACAATGTTGGTGCAAGAACAAATAGACATAAGCTATCCCTCCATAAGTTTAGGCTGGATATTAGAAGTTGTCCAGTCATCAGAAACATGGTTCGTGGAATAGACTTTTAATAGATGTAATAGGTCCAATGATCTTACAACCTTTACAGAAAGGCGTTAGCTTGATTAATTTTGGAAATTATTATTAGATGTTGTTACCTTGAATAAGAGAAGTTAGATTTGATGACCTGGAATAACCAGTTTCCACTAAAGTACAAGGAATTAGTATGACAAAATAGTAGCATAGAAATACTGGATGCTATATGAAGCTTTAATCCTATTCTCATTTATATTCCACTGATGAGATTAATGCAAATTTCTGCAAGATTTGGTCCTCTGTTACCCTATGTGAAGCATGGATATGAAATGCAAAGATTTCAGTTAATCAAGCTTTCTTACCAGAGAAGAAACACAAACAATGCATTGAAGCAGCTTTAGAACACAATATTGTTGTGTTGTTTGGGGTGTTTTTTTTCTCTATTATGGCCTTTCAAGTCCTGTTGTCAATTTTCTGCCTATGAGTTGTTGAGCTAGAAATAAAAGTATCAGGAATTAAGTAGATTTTAAGCAGTGTGGAAAAATAAAAATACATTGGAGAAACATAGCAGTGCATCTGGGTACAACTCCCTGCAGCTTAGATAAGTCTACACATCTTGGTGTTGAACTGTCAGGGTCAGAAGCAGGTGGTCTGGAGTTACAATCACACTTTGTGATGGATGTTATTTGCTTTGTATTTCCTCTGAACAATATGTGACACCAAAGACAATTAAAAAAGAGTCCAGCTTTACTATCTGGACAGCCTCCCCGTGGGTATATGATTAACTTTGCCTTTTGTCTGAGTAGACAGCAGAGTTAAATTTTGCTCTCACCCATGCACAGCGATCACAAATTGAACACGGTATCACCCAGTGTCTCACTCAGATTGTCTACTCAGTTTTCAGAATATGTAGGCAGACAGGAGGGAGATTTTAAGGGATTTAATTCTTCCCTTCCCTCAACACAGGATAGTCTGTCTAGTTCCTAACATCAACCTCTGATGAGGAACCAGACTGAACTCTCTGATGCCACCATCTCCCACCATCTGCTCCTGCATCTCATACATATGTTCCATACATTCCCTCACCGTGACCTGCTTCCTCTTCTGCTGCAGCACTCCCAACCCCTGCCTGTACCTCAGCTGTTTTCCAAAATGCTGTCTGCTCTTTCCTCTGTCTCCTGGCTGGCAAGAAATGGATCATGAAAGGCTGGGTCTGACTGCAGAGTAATCAGGCAGTACATGTGAGTTCACCAAGAAGCCAGTTAAACCAGACACCTGTCTGTTAGTGCACAGAGTAACCTTTCCTTTTCAGTAGCAACAGTTGCGAACTAACAAAAAAAATGCAGGCATTACAAAAGAACTCCCTTCCACTGTCAAATATGGCTGAAAAAGTTAATCCTTCAAAAGTTACTGAAGAGCACTGACAGACAAAATGGTCATGGGAAATATATTCCTCAAGAAACCAAGCTAAAAATAAGATTATGGGTTAATCTCACATTTCCTATCTCAAAATTATCCTGTAATTTTCTTCGTAGGCCAATTTTCTTTTTTCTGAGTTCTCTATTGCCACTGTATTTGAAGGACCCTTTGTTCATTTCAGCATTGTGTGTTCAGATTGCCGTATTTAGTTTTATTCCTGAACTTACCGGTTTAATTTACTTCTGCATAATTTTTGTAGATCCTGTTCTTTACTATGCCATGTATATATATTTTTAACACTCTTCACTTCTTGCTTGAACTGTTCTTTATATCACCTTACTTAATCATGTTGGCCTTTTCTGACCTTTTTGCTGTTTAAATTTAAACAGGAATGGATTTCAATTGCAGTCTGTTCAAGTATTTCTTAAATATTTACCAGTCCTCCTCAGTACATTTGCCATTCATTATAGAATTTCTATCAAAATCACCCAAGGCATTTTGCATTCTTTCAGTTCAGCTTTTCAAGACTAAAAAATAATGACATAAACCCTTAAAACCCTTGTGTATTTTTCTGTAAGTGCTTACTCTCTTGAGATTTTAAAATTAATTAATGCTGTATTCTTAAATTCTAATATTCTTTGACTTGAATTTGCTATACATTATGGTGTTAATTTCCAGTGAAAATCTAACTCATTAAGGTCTAAGAGTCAAATCGTCTGCATTTTTTTTTGATTGTGGTGCTGCGGGTTGTGGATAATACAAACCCTACTCCTTTTCATATCACACCTTCTCTATAAAATATTATTAGTAAATATTCCTAAAAATCCAACACAATATATCGATTTGCTGTTGCCAGCAACTGGCTGTGGGCATGTGCATGTGGTCAGGGCATGAGACCCCAGGCATGGGAGGGGAGCTCGGACAGGAGATGCGTGCCATTGCTCTGGGCAAGCATGGCACAGGTGTGAAGTTGTTGCCGAGGGCCAATGTAAAGTTGTTGTGAAGGGAAGTCTGCGCCTTAGGCATGCAGCCTATAAAAGGCCACTGACTCAGACCCTGTACATGATCATTGACCTTGTGGGAGACTACCAAAGACCCTATGCCATCACTGAGGACCCTGTGAGACCACTGAAGACCCTGTGCAATCACCAACCCCATGTGTGTGATCACCCACCACCAAAGATCCCAGAAGCACGGAGCCCCGGGACACTGTGGATCCATGGTGATGACTGTCTGCACTCTTCTATCTGGAAGTCTTGCTTAATTTCCTATTTTTCCTTTCTTCCTTTCCTTTCGCTGCTTTCTCTCTTTCCCCAGAGGAATTAATAAATGGGTGGACTTATGAAATCTGACCTTGTTTGTGTCTTAATCTCACTCAAAGGTATCAAACCTGAAATGAGAGGTTGGTCTAGCTGCCCCTAGCCTCCCAGACTCGTCTAAGATCAGCTAGAAAGCAAGGGGACCTTCTTCTCTTCCAAAAAGTTGGATCCTAACAACCTCCAGGGATGGGGGCTCAACCACTTCCCTGGGCTACCTGTTCCAATGCTTGATAATCTTTTCAGTGAAGAATTTGTTCCTAATATCCAATCTAAACCTCCCCTCATACAACTCAAGGCCATTTCCTATTGTCATATTACTTGTTACTTGGTAAAAGACACAGACACCCAACTGATTACAACCTCCTTTCAGCTAGTTGTAGAGAGTGATAAGGTGTCCCCTGAGTTTCTCATAGCTTCTTATCCCAAAGACAACTTGAGTGAGTGGAAAAGGCAAAGGAGGAAATACAGCTGGAGAAAATATGCAATCCCCTCACATAAATAGATGAGTATTACTTGCCTCGCATTTTTGCTGGCTGGAAGGAACCAAGATAAGATTCATTCAAGTGTACTTCTAAACCAGACACAGGTAACATAAAGTATGCTTCTTAGAATCATAGAATCAACAGTTTGAGTTGAAAGGGTCCTTTAAAGGTCGTCTAGTCGAACCCCCTTGCAATGAGCAGGGACATCTTCCACTAGACAGGTTGCTCAGAGCCCTGTCCAACCTGACTGTGGATGTTTCCAGGGATGGGGCATCTACAGGCTCTCTGGGCAACCTGTACCAGGGTTTCACCACCCTCATCATAAAGAATTTCTTCCTTATATCTAGTCTGAATATACCCTTTTTCAATTTAAAGCCATTACCCTTTGTCATATCACTACAAGCCCTATTAACAGTCTGTCCCCATCAGTCATGGTTTAACCCCAGAAATCAACTAAGCACCACACAGCCGTGACGTGCGGAAAACAGACTCCACAATCTGTAAGACTGTAAAGTAGGTATGTTTATTCGGTGCTGGGCAGCACGGGGGGTAGTCTCACCAAATTCGTGTGCGCTGCAACACGGCAGCTTGTCCATTTATATGTAGCAAAGTGTTACATATACACGAAGTTTCCCAATACGTCTATACATAGGCATAACCTGTCCCCGCTTCATATTAAAATTAGTTTCAAGAGGTCATTTCCATAAGTCCCTCCCGTCTGTGCATGCTCAGTGATTTGAGTCGGTGGTCTTCAGGGATCGTTTACTTCATCCACTCCTCTTCTTCACCTTGTCCTTTTGGTGAACTCCAGCTTCCACCCCTCTTATTCCACTGTCAGAACAACACAGCTGGTACCAAACGGCTCCCCATCCTTGGCTATCCTCATGCAGACAAAGTGCCAGATGCTTTGTTCTCCTACAGGCCTTCCAAGGCCTACAACAAAGATGGGCCATCTCCTACTAATCTCTCCTCTTCCACATTCCCTGCAGTGTTAGTTTCTTATCTATAGTTTACTTTATATAATTAGTAAGTTAATCTAAAACACAATGTTAGCAATCTAAGATGGAGCTACAGTTGGCTTCACAAAGGTCCTTTTGTTAACCCTTTAGCCTCCCTTCAGCCGCTCACTCATTGCCCGGTGGTGGAACGGGGAGAAAACAGGAAGAGTAAAAGTGAGAAAATTGGTGGGTTGAGATAAAGGCCATTTAATGAGTAAAGCAAAAGCCACACATAGAAGCTAAGCAAAATAAGGAATTCATTAACTATTTTCCATCAGCAGGCAGGTGTTCAGCCATCTCCAGGAAAGCAAGGCTCCATGACTCATAATGATTACTTGGGAAGACCAAATTTCCCCCCCTTCCTTCTTTTCCTCCCACCTTTATGTTCTAAGCATGATATCATATGGTGTGGAATGTTTCTTTGGACATTTGGGGTCAGCTGTCCTGGCTGTGTCCCCTCCCAACTTCTTGTTGTCCTGCAACCTACTCACTAGTGTGGTACTGTAAGAAGCAGAAAAGGCCTTGACTCTGTGTAAGCACTGTTCAGCATAACAAAAAAAAATCCCTGTATTATCAAGACTGTATTCAGCAAAAATCTACGGCATAGCCCCATACCAGGTACTATGAAGAAAATTAACTCTATTCCAGCCAAAACCAGCACACCAACTTTCTTCTAAGTTGCCTTTAAGTATTGAAAAGCTGCAATAAGGTCTCCCTAGAGCATTCTCTTATCCAGACTAAACAACCACAGCTCTCTCAGTCTTTCTTCATGGGAGAGGTGTTCCATCCCTCTGATAATATTTGTGGCCCTCTTCTGGATCTGGTCCAACAGGTCCATGTTTTTCTTGTACTGAGGAGTCCAGAGTTGGATGCAGTAGTCCAGCTTCTTCTGTGTATCTTCAATGTCCAAAGTGTTATGTTTATGGGACTATTCGAGCATCTACCTCGTCCTTTATCTTATTATATCAAGAGTTGTCTCCTATGGCTCTGACATGTCAAGTGTCTCTTTATTTACCTGGTCTTCACTTGGTCAAATCTGACAATGGAAAGATAAAGTTTGATACTGAACAGTCAGCGAAAGACAGTTCATAAAGAAATGGTTATTTGCCAGGTGAAAGGGTCTAGAAACTTGTCTCAACATTGGTGGCAGGCAAGCTTAACTACCAAAGCTTAATCACCATGGCAACTGAATGGGGCAGTTTAATCACCAGTTTCAGCCCATCGAGTCCCACCCCACCGGAATGGCCTAATCACCACAGCAATTGAGTGGGGCAGTTTCAGCCCATTGAGTCCCACCCCACAGGAATGTGTGTCCTGTTATCTTGGAGTACACATCCTCTGGGCATGCGCCTGGGCCCAGAGTTGACTGACAATGGGGATGGGGCTCGGACCCCCTAGAACTTTCCAGCAGACTCTAGTGACGGTACTGGGCATGCGCCCCACTGCCGAGTGGGAGGCGTGGGTATGCAAAACAGTCATTGACTATGCAAAAAGACAACCCTATGAAAGGGGAACCAGCAGAGACCACGAGGAGAACATCCAGGAACATCTACCCTCCACCAGATTCGAAGATACATCAGGCGCATCGGACCGCACCAGCCGCACGGACCGTGTGGATCGCTCAGGCTGCACGGACAGCACATAGACCCGTGGTGGTAGCTATTGCAACACTCCCGTGCCATTTGTTTCTTCCCCTCTCTTTCCCTTTCTCACTTTTCCTCTCTTTCTCTGGTTTTCTCTCACGGATTTGTTGTTGGCCAAATAAAGTGACTTGGCACTTGACTCCATTTTGAGTCTTAATTCTGTTCCCAAGAATGTAAAAGGAACCTAGTCACGATAAAACATTGGAGTTAATCAGAAGTTAAGCCCAGCCGCCCCCAACCTCCCAGAATTATCTGAGGTCGGTTGGAAAGCAAGGGGGTTTAACCTCTGCCAAATTGTTCAACCCAATAGTGGATTGTGACACCAGGGGAGGCCAACCTGCTGCATGGGGTTAGTCTTCCTTTTTTTCTGTTCCCTTCTACTATGCACACAGGTAGGACTGCTTTCATGTTGACACATAGATTTCAAGGAATAAGGCCTCCAGCCAGTAGATGCTTGCTTCACTAACCTACAACTTCCAGATAGACAAGGATTATTCTTGAAATAATTCTCATTAGAATTTTATGACATCCAGACATACCCTTCCTGTAGTTTTCTCAGAAGTCTTTGGAACAAGCAATACCTTCAGGGAATTGGATCTTTAGCACTGGATATGCTCCAGGCAGAGTTTGCTGAATTCATCAACATTGAACAGATAAATCTGGAGGACATTAAAAATAAGGGTAAGGTGTTCACTCTATCTCCTGGTTTTGGCCAGGATAGAATTAATTTTCTTACTAGTAGCTGGCATAGTGCTGTGTTTTGAATTTAGTAGCAGCAGAATGTTGATAATACACTGATGGTTTAGTTGTTGCTGAGTGGTGCTTACACCAGTCAAGGACTTTTTCAGTTTCCCATGATCTGCCAGGTGCACAAGAAGCTGGGAGCCAGCACAGCCAGGACAGCTGACCCAAACTGGTCAAAGAAACATTCCACACCGTATCATATCATGCTTAGAATATAAAACTGGAGTTAGAAGAAGGAAGGGGATGACGTTCGGAGTTACAGTGTTTGTCTTCCCAAGTCACCATTACGTGTGATGGAGCCCTGCTTTCCTGGGGACGGCTGAACACCTGCCTACCCATGAGGAAGAGTGAATAAATTCCCCCATCCCACCATGGGGGAGTGACCACACATGGCTGTGTGGTGCTTAGTTGCTGGCCAGGGTTAAACCACAACAGTCCTTTTTGTCGCCCAACATGGGGCTCAAAGGGTTCGAGATAATAACAGGTTTGATTGGAATATGCTAGATTAAATTTATAGCTGTTATTGCTGTTTAGCTATTAATTGGCAGGCTTCTGTGCTTGCCATGGAGCTTCCTTGTCTTACTGTATATTAGAGTCTAGTGCTCATTAGTGGCTGCTTTTTGTTTTTGCTGCTTGCTGTACTGCTGTACTGCCAATCATCTTACTCTACTCTGCCTGAGAACATTTTGATAACAGCAATGGCCAGGTGCCTGGCCTGGCAGATGGCCAGGGCATCGCTGTTGTTTCTGTGCTGGTGTACTGGATAGGCTGGAACTCCAGTGTGAACTTGAGCTGGAGGGACTGTGACCTCTGGATGAGTCTACATGAGAGCAGGACACCCTGATGCGTCTGTGGCCATGAATAAGTACACACCAGAGCAGATATATCTCGAAGTACCTCCAGCCTTGGTTATGACTGTGTTGCAGCAGGTGTACCACTGAAGGGATTGTGGCCCAAGGATAAGTCCATGTTGGAGAAGGTACACCTTGAAGCATCTGTGCTGTGAATAAGTCCATGCTGCACAGGTACAAATTTATAATAATAAATTTTCACAGACTTGAATCAACATAATTTGCATAATAGCTTATGATTTCATCAGACCTTTCATCTTTATGCTTGTGACAGTTAGTGGTGGATCCAAGTCTTCTGGGGAACAATCTTTGAGAACTTCATAGTTGTTATTTCTGAAGAAAAAGCATAGACCATATGATTATTTCAAAGCTCATAGTAGGTTTAACCTCTACTGTCACTATGAGGATAAATTCTCCCTTTGTATAGGGTATCTGCATCTGCCCTACAACAAAAGGAGATAGCCAAAGGGTCTACATCTCATTATTTCTAAACAGCCCTAGTTATTAGAAGGCTTCACCATCACTCAGGAATCTCTAGACTGGAAAATAACTACCCAACATCTGAGTGGATGCATTCTTGCTCCATGCAGTAATGGCTGTATATTTAGGTTAAAAGTCATGAGACCACTTGCATAACCTTACAGGAGAACTTCTGGAGCAAGAACCACTGAAAAATTTAAATCTGACAGATTTTATAAGCAAACAATGGGGTAGTGTAGTATTACTTACTGTAAATGCCTGTAGTTAACAGTTATGAATCTGAGAGCTGGCCAAGCAAAATGAAGGAAAGTAAGTGCAAATCCAAGAAGATACAGGGATTAAAAACTTCTAGTTTAAGAATTTAACTCCTGGGTTACTTATAGTGTTCTTAAAAACTTTGCATTGGTTGATATTTGACAAGTTATTAAAAATCTAAAATCTCCCCCCTCATTTTGTTTCTTATGGAATTTCCTATGTGTCAAACTACAGCTCCATAAATGGTAGTTCAAGAAGATCTCATCAACAATCAGTTGACGTTTAAACTAGACCAATTAAACTAAAACGATTTTGGAAGGCTATGACCATGAAGAAGCATTACAAATTTCTGAGCTTTTCCCACCAGTAAGGAAGGCAGGGCAGTAAATTTTGGAACCATGGATAGAACTGTGTCTATCCTTGCCTTTTGTCTCCACCACTCTCTTATTCTATGCTAGACTGCCAGGTGGCCAGAAGCTGCAGTTTTCCAAAAAAGAGAACGCTTTCCTCTATTTTTATTAAGTTTTAAAACCTGATGGCTGAAAACTTATTAAGAGGAAAGCCTCCAGGCAAGGTGAAATAAATTGTGAATCATCTCCCAAGATAACTACGTTTTCCCAAATGGACCCCTGCAAACCTATAAACACTATAAAAAAAGACTTTCACAGTGGGAGGAAATGTTCTCTTTAAAGGTCTGATTACACTGTATAGCACCCAAGGAGTAAATGGAAGACATTTTGTGTGAATGGATTTCAGTATTTATCATTTCCACTGATGCTGATTATTACTGAAATTACCAAACTGCGTTACCCCAACTCATTTTCTTTTCAGGGCAAAGTGGGTGGGCTACCATATATAGTCAAAACTCAGTAGCCATTTAGGAAGTTATTGACCTCCTGCCTCTTATTTGAATTGCTGCATTTGTTGTTATCACGTAGGAAAGGATAAAAGCTACAGTCCATCCCATCATATTAAATAACAGAAAATATTCTTCATTTCAACCACAGAGTCTTCAACTGCTAATACAGGTTCCTTCTGGAAACAGCTTGGGACAGAATCCCTACAACTCTGAGTTATATATATTCCTCTAGCTGATAAAAAAATAGAGCCATTGCCTGGGTTTTACTGCTACTCTGGCTTTATGTGCCACAAAACTATTTATCTCATTAGATACTGGTTTACTGGCAGTCACGTCTGTCTTTCTGGAACAGCACTATGTCAGCAAGACCATTAAGTGAAAGCAAAGCAGAGCTGGTTTTCATGCTAGGCAGCATGCAGCAGAAAGGATTCAGTGGCAATAAGTACAGTAGATTAACAGAACTGGAAATTATACCTGCTCCCAGCATAGAAGTATTTTTATCCTGCTTCTTAGCAGCTGGTAAGAGGGAGAGAGGAGGAGATGGGAAGGAGGAGGAGAAGGGAAGAACCTCCTTATGGTCTCCCTTCAGTGTGCGTTGGTTCATGTTGCAAAGTGTTCTTGGAAAGCACGAAGTAGGCTTATTTAGGATGAAAAAAACAGCAAGACATACTCAGGGATACATCTAATATGCTCCAACTGCTAATGTTCCAGACATTACAATACACTCTGAAGTACTGGACAAGAGTAAATTAGCAGCAAAAAACCATAGTGCACATATTGTGTTGCCCCACACTCACATTTTTGGTCTTATTGGGCTGCATTACTTCTGCATTACAGTTACTGAAATTCAGATAAGGAAGCAATAGTCTATCTGTGGGGTACCTAATGCTTGAAATCTGACTGACTCACTGCAATCACCTGACTATACTCTAGAATACACCTTTAAATATTTTATTTATAAGTGAGGCACTGGAAGCAGTTTGACAATATCACTGTAAAAGTGAACACACAAAGGACATAATGAAATTCTAAACTTTTTCAGAAGGAAATAATTCTAATGAAATGGTAAATGCAGAAGGTTTGAAGGGCATCAGATTCAAGTTAGCTTGAGTCACTGGTAGAAAATCAGTTCAAAACATGAGATTTTTGCAGACACTCCTTGATTAGAAATGCCTTCTCATGTACTATATAAGGTTTCACCTCACCTTGTGTCAATAGAGCTTTTAGAAGAGAGAGTTCCCAGGCACTCAGAATCTTCCAGGACAAAATGGCAGAATAATCTGGAGAAGAAAAGAGAGGGAGGGAATAATTTCATTCCGGTCTGTCCGCCATGCTGTCAGCAGGTTACAGCAATATTTCCTCCTGTGCTTGAGTTATATGTTAATTCAGATATTTTCAGTTGCAGTCAATGACACCATGAACATATTTTCAATGTATATGTATCTACATAGGCAAATATAATCATCTCCTCTCCATCTATAGCAATTGTTCTTGAATTATATTATCTTGTAGGTTTTAATGAAATATAATAAATATAAGAATACATTCCTGATAATTTTTGCTTTCATTTAAAAGTTGCTGAAAAATCTACTTAAGAGATGTTTATATTGATTTCTATGGAAAGTTTCCTCGAATTAGAATTTTTTTTTATGGTCCAATCCTTACAATTTTTAAAGAAAGCTCTTTAGAATTGTAGTATCCATCACATAGTTTAATTAAATTAATGAGTTTATTTAATCAATAGTTTTGCCAACTAAGCAAACATTGAGGTAATGCTATTATCCATTGAAATACATTTATTTAAATATTTGGTTACTGTTTAACATGGTTCATTATCTGCTTTAGCAATATTGTATAATGTGCATAATAATGCTAGAATATATCCTTGGGGCACTGTATCCAGTATTAAAATTTCAATGCCCCTTAGACAAAGAGGAGTATAAGATGATATATCGGTTTTACATCTCAGCTTCAACTTGGAAGCTTAAGGATAATTAATGAGGGACTTAGAGGAACATATTGGGAATAAACAAATAGCCACTCAGTAAATAACAAAGCCCATGTGATATACCTTAGGTTAGGCTTTGCCCTCCAGTGCTCCCACGGTATAATTAAGTAATCTTTGTGGAATTACACTTGAAGACATTGCCAGAGTTTTATTGTTCAATATAAATTAAGTTAAGACCGATATACAAAACTATTCCTCAGACCTCCAAATACTTTTTTCTGCAAGCCCATATATTAGCATATATTACATGTGGTATACATTAAAGGAACAGTACTTCTAATTTCTTCTAGTTTTCTGAAGTATTTTATTTTAAAGAGTTGACAAAGGCTTTTTTTTTTTTTTTTTTAAACAGAAAAAAGAAAAGAAAGGAAGAAAGACAGATTTTTTTGTTGTTTGAAAATAGATAGCCTAACTAAATTTGCTGCTACTGTTGGTCACGTAGCTTCTGAAGTAGCCAAAAAATCAAATGCTGAGGTAAGTACTGGTTTTGCTTAACGTCCTCCTGAGTTATATTCCTGCAGTGTTATTTGAGTTGTGAGACTTTGTAAGTAACCAGAGATGCTTGGTTCATTATAGGAACAGTGCTAAAAGAAAAAAATCAGAGACTCAGGAAGGTCAGACATAGTAGCTTCTTGCACAGCACTATTTTATGGACTTCAGTGATCAGTATTAATGACTCACTAGGATGGAGGGAAGGTATAATTCTTAATATTAAATGATTTCTTATAGAGTTTAGTGTTCCTGGTCTGGCATTTCTGAATAGCGATTCTGTCATCCAAGTGGAAAAATCATAGGAAAACTATCCATATGGTTGGATATGTCCAATATTTAAAAGAAAACAATTTCATGGTTTCAAATAGGTAGAGAAAGGGCTTAGATGGAGAAAAACTGTAGCTTTTCTATATCTAAAATGTATACTGTATTTTTCCCCTGTCATGAGAGAGGAAAACAAAAAATTTCATTAAACCTAATAATATGAGTTAATATGGGCTATCTGAAATTAGCAAGGAACTGAGCTAGAGTAAATAAAGACAAACCAAGCTGAATATGTAGCACCTGAATAATCACTGTATTCTGCCATGACAGTGCAGGTGTATGATTGCCTGTTCACAGGTATCTGCATAATGGAGGAGGAAGAAAATAGTGCACATTTTTTTAAAAAATTTTATGTCTTAAAACTATCCAAGGGAAAAGGTAAGTTTTACTTGTCTTGAAACCTTGCAAACATGTAATAATTTTTCTTAATTATTTGTTTATTCAAATACAGAATATTCAGGTAAAATTCTGTTCTTTTATTGACTATTCCAAAATTTGAGTCTGAAAAGTCTGAGAATAGATTCAAACAAATGGGAAGCAAAGACTTTGCAGGTGAAGGCACATGGCTAATAAAAAATCTCCACTAGCAGTTTGACTTGCTGTGACTGAAAAGTATGTCTTACATTAAAAGTACAGCATAAGGATTCCTCCTAATGCCAGCATTCTATTTTCTACAGCAAATTAACGTACAAATGGTGTTAAACCCAAATTTGATTAAAACTACCATTAAATCCAGTGCTGACTTAATGATTACTACTCTCAGCAAATACTCTAGGTGGGCCTTATGGACCAAATAAAGGATGTCTTTGGGTACCTTTCAGTAAAAGGTGTTGAAGTGAAGGAAACACAGTCTGAGCCACAACAAACAGATAATGTTGCTATTGTGGTCTGAAAGCTTTAACTAAGATTCTGCCAATTGGTGAACAACTCTGAAAAATGAGAAACTAAATATCAGAATAAATTAATGTGTATTGATCCCAGTCCTCTACACCAGTCACAGACGTTAATAAAACTGAAATGCTTTTCCAGATGGCAGATGCATGCAAGGCAGCTGTTTCATTGTCCTACACTGTTTATACAGGGAACTTTAAACCACTACAGGAAAAATCACTGAGTCGGTTACCTATCACAGATGTACTTTCCTAGAAGGGTCCTTATTTAAGGATATTTAAGGGTATATTTAAGGGTCCTTATTTAAGTGTATACATAATTTAAACACTATCACATGCCATTCATTACATATATGTATCTATAGATTTCATCTTCCCTCCAGAACAGAGCAATGAGCTGAATATTCATTCCTATAAAGAACCCAAGGTAACGCAACTTAGTTCACAAGTGTTGTGTATTGCTTTAATATATTCCAACTGCATTAGGAAAGAGGGGGAAAATCTTTTTAGTAGGGCCAGCTGCGTTAGGACAAGGGGTAATGGTTTTAAACTAAATCAGGGTAGGTTTAGGCTAGATATAAGGAAAAAATTCTTTACAATGAGGGTGGTAAACCACTGGAACAGGTTGCCCAGAGAGGTAGTGGAGGCCCCATCCCTGGAAACATTCAAGGCCAGGTTGGATGGGGCTCTGAGCAGCCTGATCTAGTTAGCAGTGTCCCTGCTCACTGCAGGGGGGTTGGACTCGATGACCTCTAGTGGTCCCTTCCAACCCAAAACATTCTATGATTCTATGATTCTATGATTATATCCTTGTTGATGATTGCTTTTGCTACAGATCTGGTTTCTCAACTTATCACATATCTAGTATCTTTTTCTTGCCACGTGTGCAACATTCATAAAAAATCCAAACATCATGATACAAAAATGTGAATTTATAAAGGAAGGACTCTACTTGAGAAAAATTAATTTTTCCCAAACAGTACATTCTTCTCCAGATACTTACAATAAGACCTTTTCTCCTACACACTTTTTGTGGAAACACATAATAATCTAGCATTTTGAGAGTTAAGAAAAAATTTAAACAAAGGGCATGAAGTAGCCTTATTAATGCACCTTTTATATATATCATAATGGTTATTCAATTAAAATTATTGGAAATAAATCCTTGGCTTCAACTGTAGTCTAGAGAACACTTCATTATGTTTCTCTGAATTCAACATTAGTTACAGCTATTACCTATTGCAGTGATTACCTATTCTATCAGTATTTTTGTTCCTGAGTTGTGTGCTTGTTCACAGTGATTTGTTTTTGTCAATATGTTAACCATGATTCTATAAGCCATGATGATACCAAATGAGTGCCACAATAAACAAAATCTTTGATTTTTTCTTGGGTGTGTTATTGAATTTCAGAAGAGGTCCACTCCTATAAAAATCTTGAAACTCTTAGTGAAAAATACTTAAAGCATCTTGGAATGGATTTACTGCTGCATGTTCAGAAACTACAAAGAAAAGAAAATGAGCATGAGAGTCACAGAAAAAACAGTACAAAGAATAGATTTTTCAGCTCAGTGGCTAAATTTCACTTCTTAAAAGTTCTGAGTTAATGAAGATGTTTATGAAATATAAACTTCTTAACTTTTTCCTCTAGTTGTTTTAATTTTCATTTTTTTAATTTTCATTTTTTCTTCATAAGTGCTAAAAAATGTGCTTCAGAAGTTCAGAAGGGCTAAAAACCATTGAACTCAAATAGATTAGATTAATTGAAAATAAGTTGAGTATTTTTTCTTTTACATAAGTAATAGTACTAGTTGACAAAATAGTATAAATCCCCAGATAAAGTGAAAAAAAGTGTAAAATATAAACAAAGTAAACATGGCAGCATAAGTGAAAGTGTAATGTGGTTAATGAGATTGTTAACATATTTGTTCAGGAGAAAAAATACTAAATTTTTAGCCTGTCTTACAAGGAGAGGCAAAGACATTAGTAGAAAGAGAGGGTGTGGGGTTTTTTTCAGGCCTGGCTTCTGAGATTCTTAACTGCAAATCAGTGGTGTAGAAATGTAGTAGTTATTTTAAGAGCTCTGCAATATGTATGGTGCAATTGATTCAGAATGTTCTGGATGGTGATCTATTAAAATGTCAGAAATACAAAAGCCTGGCTGGGTAGACAACTAGTTTTATAGAACTTCTCTGTCATACTACTTTTTACTGTTTATTGATCTGGTAACCAAAGAGACTGGATAACAAGTCCTTCATAAAAGCTTGATGTCTACATTGCTTGCCATCTAAAAACAGAGTTATTTGACCTCAAAAAATGAAAAACTGATTTAATTTATATGCTCTCAACCACATTCCAGATGAGAGAATTGAACAATTCAGAGAAAATATTCTAGAAGATAATAATAATTCGCCTTCATGAACATTTTCTTAAAACAGAATATTGGGGGTGAGGGGGACGGATCATTTGAGTGTAAAATTCCACTTTTCCTCCTTTGCCTGTATATATACCTATTTGCAGCATGTGCTCTGGCAATGTTATTAAGTCTC
The DNA here is from genome assembly GCA_017310255.1 of Butorides virescens. Lineage (NCBI taxonomy): Eukaryota > Metazoa > Chordata > Aves > Pelecaniformes > Ardeidae > Butorides > Butorides virescens. Next base: position 147,979 of record JADKXX010001396.1, on the reverse strand, counting down.
TCATAAAATGCAGGTCAGGTGGTTGAAAAAGGCTATTCAGATATGCTCACTGGCATTAATGAATATTCTTTGAGTAAAGCAAGGTCTCAAAATGAACATGTTCATAGAATGTCTTTATATTCTTAGTAATGCAAGTTTTCTCTCACAGCTACAATTTTTTAATGACAATTACTGGCCTCAGAAACCCATATAACCTCTTTCCATTTAAGGGCCATAAAACACACTCAGTAAATGAAGATACTATTGTATTCCAGATTATATCTGGTATGTTGTCCAGCTAAGGAGGGTGATGAAATCAATGAATTTGGCATCTTACATGCAGAATGCTATATCAGCTGCATACAATCTATGAACAAATCCTAATGTTTGTCAGGCAAACTCAGGGGATTTGTTTGCCTGAATTCTTTCCATTCTTTTGGTCAACTGGGAATTGTTACTGTTACCCTCTACAGATTTTCTTTGCAACCCTCACCCCAAAATGCTAATTTCCAATTTGACTAGTCTCTTTTCTTGTTTTCTGTGCTACCATTTTTTTTATTTCTAAAAGCAGACCGACAAACCCGATATACTTACTTACGAAATTATCTATAGATTTTAGATATAGATTCTAGACACAGATATAGATAGAGGTATAGATATGTATACTCCAAACTAAATTTAACATAATCCAGAGTATTTTTTTCTTCTGTATGACTTGCATTAATACTGACATCATAAGACCACACAACCATGGTGCCTTGCATACAATTTATTACATAGTTCTGAGGAAAAAAAGAGAAAAAAAACCCCAAACCTAAGTCCAGAATACTTCAATCTTAATTTTATTTTCATTAGAACAGCAATCGAATGTGCTACACATGTTAACTAAGACAGCAATCTCAGACCTGTAATGGAGAGACATGAGTAGAATGAGGTGGACCCTAACATATACAGTATAAAAATAAAGAGGAAGTTAAAAAACTGGCTTTGTACTGAAGGATTTTTTTTAGAAATAAAGTAATTGTACATGAGATGGTTTCTTTGGTTATGTACTTGAAAGGAGGATTTCCAGGATTTATCTCTCCAATTACATTCTCCAAAGTTCTCCAAGTCTGGAGTCAAGGATATTACATTTTAGAAAATGTGTGTCATGAACCTAAATGCCCAGATATAGTCTTGTAAAATTAACCAAGCAAGAGAAAAGAAAGGAAAACAATTTCAGATTGAGAAAGTATCTTCTCCTACATTATCATTCCAGAGTAGGCTATAAATTTTCTTTAATATTAAGTAGCAGTTTGAGGGTGCAAATTGTAGACATGAGAAGGTATTTTTAGAATTTGACTATTTTCAAATTGTTTTTAGAGAACTGTTTAAAGACATTTACAACCAGTCAAACCATTCAACTGCAATCTGTTAAACAGTTATCAGTCATTTTAAAGTATGTTAGAATACAATTGGTTTATATTTCACTTAGAACATCCCTGTTTTTTTAAAATTACAATTATTTAAATTCAGAAATTTTTTTTGTTTTTCTGCTTTTGGTCAAGCAAAGAATCTCTTTCATCTGAACTGAAATAATTTGCCTTTTATCATTTAGAAATGTCAGCAAAATGAACAAGCAATCAAGTGAAGAAAATCTATCCTATTAATCAATCGTCTTTTACTGAAGGACTCCCTATGGATTAACAGTCAAAGTATGAAAGACATTACTGAGTGATGAAATGCCTATGAATGAAAGCTGCACTTGGTTGTCAAGAGATTTTATTCCAGGGCCTGTTACAGAAACTAGTCTGAATAGGATAGAGCTGAAGTTGTTTCTATACAGGACAAGGTAAATTATTTAGGTGGCTGAGAAACAGCTATCTTATTATTTAGCCCTCAGGCTAGTTCAAAATAAATTGTCAAACACAAACCAAAATCTCATATTTTACATAGGAAGCAAAAAATAAGGGTAAATTAAATGCAAAAGATTAGTTGGTTAATAGGACCTACCTGTAAGTACTTCAGCACCTTCCCTCAAGGCCTGCAAGATACATAATAATACCATGTCCGCATAGAGGCAATATTGACCTGCGACAGCTATTGCTGTAAGTATCTCAACCACGCACAGATAATGCTGAACTTGGAACAGGAAGTCACAAGCTCACTATTGTTTCTATTCAAAAATTTGAGTTACCAAAGAAAACAACTGAAAGTTGATGGACTCTCTTCAGGGTGTGGCTACAATGGTGTAAAATTTATGCTACTGAAACCTGGAGTACGGTCTCTTTAGAAAACATAGTCACTGCTTTCTAAAATCTGAGGTCAGACTAGAACCATAAGGGACCTATTGGTTGTTGGATGCACAACATAAATCTCTTTAGTGTGAACAGGGGTTACAGGCACAGTCATGACTGCTCACTCATTCAAGCACTCAGACATACTGAGAAGCCACTTACAGAAGCCAGTCTCGCAAGCCCTCCTTCTCACAGACATTCCCTTTTCACACAAGTGCACATGTAAATAAGGGCTTGTGCCAGAACCAAACCAACTGCACATATACAAATTTCTTCTCTTCCATTTCGCTTTAGCATTTGTTTAAAAATCAGAAAGCCATGCTCCTACAGGTACAGCGTTTCTTCTGTAATGATCTTTTGGACATATATAACATGTTTAAGAGGCAACAGCAAGAGATGTTTTTAATTCAGAATAATTAGTTGCTTAACTGGCTTTTAAGAAATGAGGAGAAATTGGCTGTCATACATGTCTGGCTGTCAAGACTTTTATTTTGCTCCTGAAAGGGTTTTTTTGGTTTGGTTTGGTGTTGCATTATACAGTAAGATTTTACATACTCAGAACATTAATTATAATTGGCATTTATTAAACCCTCAGTTTTTATTCAAATGCCATTTAGAAGGGATTAGTCACAGAATTATTGCTCATTGCATGCTCACTAGTTTATTTTCTCCATTTTGTCTTCAAAATTATCTGTGATTATGAAGAGATGTAAAGTCCTGCTAAGGTAAATGAGGGAAAACTTCAGGTTAATTTTTATATCCTTTCTTATCTGCTTACATAAGTAAATTGATTGCAGTTTGGCCCTTGAGAAGCAGGCTCTTATGGGGTAAAATCTGTAAAATGAGTTTAAATATGGAATGTATTTGCTATCTTAACTGATAGTAAACTTGATGATTTAACTTGAGATCCAGTCTTGAGATTCAAACCTCTTCTTCCACCCAGAGTGGAACAATGTCTAACATTGTTCAGCTCCTTTTATTGATAAAATGAAAGATTAACTATCACATGTTTCTCATTGTTGAAAGGCATAAAAAATTATAATGTATAATATTAAAAATACATAATTCTTTAGAGAGAGAGATTTGAATTCCAAGTGGTAGAAACTTTCTTGCAGCAAAACAATTTTGGCTCCCTCCAGTTAAGTGTTTTTTTCTCTTTGTGGAAGTTCAAAACTGTAGAGCAGCAAGTTGAATGACAAGCCCACTTTGCCTCATTTTTCAAAGCAGCATTATTGTTTTACTGGTTAGTTTACATTTGGCTTTCAGGAAGATGGTCTGCTCTTTGTCTTCCCTAAAAAAATGACAGTTTGATGGGGAAAGTGTCAGACTACCAGATATGAAATGGATGTGCTATCTCTTAGGAAAAACCTACTAAAACAGGTCAAAAGCTGTCTGAAAAAAAAAAAAAAACATTTCCATTTATGAACTCCTCATAAATTTACATGGCAGGAACAATCCACAATATAAATTCAAATATCCATGTTTCTAAAAAGACAGCACATAGTGAAAAAATACCTACTTTTCTTGTGAAGGATTCTATATAAGCCTAAGGTTTATACCAAGCATTTTTGTGACCACAGGTCTTCTAAACTATTAGAAAATCTAATAATTTCTGATATTCTTTCGTATCTAAACCCAAAGTTTACCAGAAGATGAATGCCACATGTCACAGGAATGAGCTTACTTTTGACACTCAGGCATTTCCTTTGGATCCAGAATTAGCTGCAGCACTTATCCAGGGGTTTGTAATCTGAGGTTACCCTTTCAGTGGTTCAAGAAGGACATCTCTAGGGACATAAAATGTTTCCTGATGTAGCCCAGTGACCAGCACACACTGCTTTTGGTCAGCCTGATGAACTCCACAATGACAGGCCTGTGCTTCCCCGTACTTAACCATTATGGCATAGCTCAAAACACCTCAGGCTTTTGGGGGCCCTGCATTTTTGTGAAGAAAAGTCTTAACTCAAAGCTTAGCATATATTCTCCCAACACACTGCTATGTCAGTCAGGGTCTAAAGCACTACAATTACAGTAAAGGAAAAACCAGTTGAATAGCTAAGTAAATCGGACCTGTTTCATTTTGGATTTATTAAATAATTAATTTCAGTGTTACTCAATGAATACTTCAGTTTGTAATTCCTGAATTTAATTTCTCTCAGATTACCTCTGTTTTTGAAAAGAAAGGTGAAAGAACACTCAAAAGATTACATCTAAAATTAAGAATTTAAGCTGGGGTCAACTACCTTCAATATAAGTTACTCTAGAGTAGTATTTTCAGTGTGAATGTCTGTTACCAATCTAAAATTCCTTGTACTACTTTCCTTGTACTACTGATTTTCTCTCACAAAATATTTGTCCAGAAACATTAAAATACATACTTTCTGTATCTATTTTTTACTGCAACTCACTTGTTAAAATAGTCACAGAAACTGAAGACAAAAGAGGCACAATTAAATCCCAAACAGATTCTATTTTTTATGCACATGAATATTCATAGTGGAAATGTAAGGTGTTTGGCCAACCCTAATTGATTTTCTTCTGGTAGTTCAATATTCTTTTTCTGGTTCTTGTGGAAAACAGAAAAAAAAAAAAAAGAAAAAAGAAATCAACCAAAGACTTCAACCTTCAAATACTTTTTGTACATGGGCTATGCAAATACTCAGAATATAGGAAAATCTAGTGCAGGAAGAGAGGAAAGAGAACAGCAAAATAGAAAAGACTGTGATGAAAAAGGTTGCATACAATGACTTTTTCAGGAAAAACATGCATGAATGTAATTATATCTTTTCCTTGTACTACTTGCTGTTTTTTCTTAGTATGAGAATTATTAAGAGATGAACATAAAGTACTGCATGCAAAGATGTTTTTCTCTCAGCTACCATAATACTTATATTTAGCATTGTTCATAGTCTCCAGAAAAAAAAAGTTATGGTTGTACTTCATAGAAAAAACCACCCCTCATCTTGATAGGGAGATTGTCTTGTCTTATGTACAATATTGAGAAGAAATAAGATAGGTGGCTATGTTGGAACCTATTTTTTTAGAAACAGAATTCAAGGAGGTCAGCTAACTGAATATTCTTTTCTTCAAACTGGAAGTCCAAATACTTCAAATGTATTGTGATGTTCTTTCAGGTTTTTTTTTCTGCAAAGCATGCTATTAATCTTACCTAACACTTGTTAAACTAAATAATTTGAGAAATTAGAAGAAATAAATTCCCAGTTAAAAATAGATTACTAGAGATACCTCCTTGAACAGCTTCTTTTAAAAGCAAGTTATTAACCAACCATAGCAGGATCATTAAATGCAACGATACAGTCCTTTTGAAAATGTCTCTATATTTCAGATAGCTTATAGGATTTAATTCCTATTGGGCATAACAACATTCTAAAGTAAATTGCAAATTGAAACATCATACAAATGGTTTAGGATAAATCCATTTTCTGTGGATTTTCCTCCTCTTGAGTATAAGTCCTAAGTTTTGCATCACTGCGGCAAGATTAGAATGCATCCCACTGGAACTCATTGGTGATACTTTTCCTGGAGAAATTTACATTTTCTTTTTAATGTAATACAGAAAGATGCAAATAATACATTAAAGTATACCATACGAGATCAGTATATTAAAACAACCAATGATTCACTGTGTATTAAAGTAAAACCTGTGGAAGAATACAAAATGCCAATACCCACCAGAATATCTAAACACTCCTCCCTATTCTCCAGTCAATTTATAAAGGAGTTAAAAACACATTAGAAGGGCCTATTGACTGATTAAGCGTACCAGCAAAATGTTCCAAGGAGAAGTAACTTTAAAAAAATGGCCTTAATTTAAAATTTTGCATTGATGAATTACCCATCTGTAAAAAAGGGCATTTTTAATGAATTCTGCAGGTTAGCAAAAGGTTTATGAAGTATACAATGACTTGGATTTTCTCCTACAACTGGAGGAGAAAGTTTACTTTTCATCACTCAGCATAAATTTGTGTTTAGGTAATATTTATTTAGATACTAAATACCAAATTAACATTATTTAAAATGTGCAAGAAAGCTGTAAAATAAGGCGATCTCAATACACCTCAGAAAAAGTTGTGTTTATGACTAGAGTTTAAGAGAAGTTTGAAAAAAGTCTGCTTTATTTATGCTACATTTTTGTATTTTAGCACATAAAGAATATTTTTGCATGACAGATGTAAGTTAAATGCATGCTTTCACATAACTTTCACAAAGCCCCCACACACCTCAAAACCAATGCCCCAAAAAATCCCAAGTAACATGCCACTTCATTTCCAGTCTTAATCTATACATAGAGCAGTATTTCACCAAGAAATAGTCATGTAAGACTAAATATTTTCCACTAATCTAAATAATTTTCTAAATAGTTTATCTAATTATTTACCTGAAAAAAACTTTTCTGATGAAAACAGTTTAAATAGGCGTCTTCAAGTAAGAAATCTAAGGCTGCTAGAATATTTTCTCATCTCCTCCATGTATGAAAAATAAAAATAACAAAATAAATTTTATAAAGAAAAACAAGTAGACAGGTCAACCTAGAAAAGGCAGTGTTTCTTGAAAAATATAGGCAATAAATTCATGCATTAATTATTTCATTTGAAGGTAAAAAAGTCTGAGTGCTTATGGAAATGTGAGTCTGGAGCACACAACTAGGTGTGTTATACTGAATGGAAATGAACATTTGTCCAATCGCCTGACCTGTACTCAGGACAGAGCTAAATTTTTGTGTCTGTGCATACAGATAATAAGATTCTAGGTCCCTCCTTAAATGGATTTAGGAACATGTTTAAAAAAAAATTAGGATGACACATACGCATCTTTCATGTGAAGATAACTTAGATTGTCATTCTTAGGGGGAAAAAAAAAAGTAATTGCCTTAATATTCTTATATGAAAGGTTAATAAGCCATAAAGGTAAGCAACCTAGTACTGGACTTCAGAGTCCCTGTGGGAGCCCGTGATGACAGCTGTGTGCAGTACTGTAACACTACTGTGTTTTTTACATCAGCCTTGTACATTGACAGGTATTAACCTGTCCTGAGCAAATTTTTCTTGTGGCTAGTCTGTCTGTTAAGTCCCTGAGTGGATATAGAATTGGTGTATCTGGAAGCTGTGTTTCCCAAAATGCCTCTTTATGAGCTGGACTGACACATCTATGAATCATAGCATCAGAGAATAATAGAATCATCTGGTTGGAAAAGACCTTTAAGATCATCAAGCCCAACCATACCTGTCCACTACTAAACCATGCCTCTAAGCACCTTGTGTCTAGCCATCTTTTAAATATCTCCAGGGATGGGGACTCAACCACTTCCCTGGGTAGCCCATTCCAGTGCCTGATAACCCTTTTAATGAAGAAATTTTTCCCAATATCTAATCTAAACCTCCCCTGGTGCAACTTGAGGCCATTTCCTCTCGTCCTATCACTCTTCTTGAGAAGAGACCAACACCTACCTCACTACAACTTCCTTTCAGGCAGTTGTAGAGGGTGATAAGGTCTCCCCTCAGCCTCCTCTTCTACAGGCCAAACAACCCCAGTTCCCTCAGCCACTTCTCAGAAGACTTGTGCTCCAGACACCTCCACAGCTTCGCTGCCCTTCTCTGGACACACTCCAGTGCCTCCATGTCCTTCTTGTAGTGAGGGGCCCAAAACTGAACACAGTATTTGAGGTGTGCCCTCACCAGTGCCAAGTAAAGGGGAAGGATGACTTCCTTGCTCCTGCTTGTCACACTATTCCTGACACAAGGCAGGATGCTAGTAGTTTCTTGATCACCTGGGCACACTGCTGGCTCATATTCAGCAGGCATCTGTTGACTAGTAACCCCAGATCCCTCACTGCCAAGCAGCTTTTCAGCCATTCTTCCCCAAGCCTATAGCATTGCATGGGGTTGTTGTGATCCAGGTGCAGGAACCAGCACTTGTCCTTGTTGAACCTCATATAATTGGTCACAGCTCATTGATCCAGACTATCCAGGTCCTTCTGTAGAGCCTTCCTACTCTCAAGGAGATCAACACTTCCACTCAATTTTGTATCGTCTGCAAACTTACTGAGGGTGCACTCAATCCCCATCTCCAGGTCACTGATAAAGATTTTGAACAGAACTGGCCCCAACACTGAGCCCTGGGGAACACAGCTTGTGATTGGCTTCCAACTGGATTTAACTCCATTCACCACCACCCTCTGGGCCTGGCCCTCCAGCCAGTTTTTTAGCCAGGAAAGAGTATGCCTGCCCAGGCCATGGACAGCCAGTTTCTCAAGCAGAATGCTGTCAGAAATTATGTCAAAGGCTTTACTAAAGTCCAAGTACCCTACATCTACAGCCTTTCCCTTGTCCACTAAGTGGGTCACCTTGTCACAGGAGGAGATCAGGTTATTAAACCAGGACCTGCCTTTCATAAACCCATGTTGACTGGACCTGATCTTCTGGTTGTCCTGGATGTGCTGTTTGATGGCACTCAAGATGATCTGCTCCATGACCTTCCTTGGCACCAAGGTCAGACTGACAGGCCTATAATTCCCCGGATTCTTCCTCCAGCCCTTCTTGTAAATGGGCATCACATTTGCCAACCACCAATCAAGTGGAGCTTCCCCAGTCATCCAGGACTGCTGATAGATGATGAAAAGGGGCTTGGTGAGCACCTACCCCATCTCCCTCGGTACCCTTGGGTGGACCCCTTCTGGCCCCATGGACTTGTGTATGTCTAATTGGCAGAGCATGTCACTAACCATTTCTTCTTGGATCATGGGAGCTTTGTTCTGCTTCTGTCCCTGTCTCCTGGCTCAGGGGGCTGGGTACCCAGAGACCAGCTGACCTTACTAGTAAAGACTGAGGCAAAGGTGGCATTAACTACCTCAGCCTTATCCTCATCCTTTGTCACTATGATTCCCCTTGCATCCAGTAAAGGATGGAGATTCTCCTTGGCTCTTCTTTTATTGTTAATATATTTGTGGAAATATTTTTTATTATTTTTCACAGAGTTGGACAATTTAAGTTCTAGTTGGACTTTAACCGTCCTAATTTTCTCTCTGCGTGACCTTGCAACACCCTTGTAGTCCTCCTAAGTTGCCTGCCCAAAAAGTCATCCAAAGGCCATAAATTGTCTTTGTTTCCTGAGTTCCAGGCCAGTTTTCTTCCCCATTGTCTCATTTTTCAACACATGGCATGTCCTGCTCTTTCGCCTTCACAATTTTCTTGTTGAAGAGCATCCAGCCTTCTTGGGCTCCTTTGCTCTTCAGGACTGCCTCCCGAGAGACTGTGTCAAACAGCCTTCTAAACAGTTCAAACTCTGCCCTCCATACTACCAATGTGGCAATTCTTCTAACAACCCTCCTTGCTTCTGCAAGAACTGAAAACTCTTATCATTTCATCATCACTGTGCCCAAGACGGCCTCCAACCATCACATCACCCACAAGGCCTTCTCTGTTCACAAATGACAGGTCCATCAGGGACCCTTCCCTAGTTGGTTCATTTACCAGGTGTATCAGGAAGTTGTTTCCCACACGCTCCAGGAACCTCCTAGACTGTTTCCTTTCTGCAGTATTGTTCCTCAAGCAGACATCTGGTAAACTGAAGTCCCCACCATAACAAGAGCTAGCAATTGTGAGACTTCTTCCTCTTGCTTGTAGAATATTTCATCCGTAGAATGTTCATGTTTTAAGGAAAAATGAAGGAAAAAAGGAAAAATGAAGGAAAAATTGAGTGAATCCTGAATGAGTGACCTTCAGTAACAGGTTTTCCATAATATTTCCCATCCTAACTTCAAGAAAATGAAGTCTCAAATAAATTTTACTCACAATTAACAGACAACTTGAAATTAAAGTTAATTTGATGTAGCTACACGACTATATTGTATGTATTTCTTGCTTTTATAATGTTGTCAAGTTAGCTTTGGCTCTTTTTGCTGTCAGTAGAGTCTTGTATGAAAGTCAATGAAATAGTTAAAAGAAGAAGAAGAGAGAATTGCTCTTTTTCACTTAGTGTACACTATCTTATTATGTGGATAATCAAGATCATATGTTAAAGCTAATCAATACTAACTGCCAAGTGTTGCTTTTTCATCAGAACTTCTGTCATGTGGCTCTGTTAAATAAAAAACTGTCCCATGAAGACTTCTTTACTATACTGGTTGGATTTGGATTTTAATTAAAACATATTATTGCCGTTCACTGCAAAATCACTATTTGTGATAGCTTTTCCCCTACCCCCCAACTTAGAAACGTCATGTTTCCTATTGTATATAAAATTGCTTTATTTCACCAAACATAATTTGATTTTCCATAGTGAGGCACAATCCCTGTAGGTTTAATCACGGGATTTTAGCTTGCTCTTAAATCTCTTTCTCTCTCAGTTCTTCAGTAAAACTAACAGCAAGAGGCAATATTTAAATAACACTTCTTCAACAGAATTATTTGTAATCAATTAAATATAGTCAGTTTATTTTTCTAGGTGAAGATGTTTGCTTGACCCTGATCCATGACCCTTTCCAATGACTCTGAATCTGTACTAACTCTTACTCCTCTCTTCACAGCCATCCAGCTGATTTTAAAACCATATAATAAGGCAGCTATACTATCCCATTTAAATTTATTTATCTATGAAAGAAATGACAGAGGTGTTGTTAAATTTCACTAAAGTTTATGTATATAACACTGTATTTTTTGCATTCTTTAGATATGGAAATATTTTGAAATAAAATATTTAATAATAATTTAAAAACCCATTTGCTCCTTATAAGCCTATGTTTTTACTGCTCTTGGTTATGTTATCCTTTAGTCTCAAACTCTTGAAAAGTGTGAAACATTTGAACCCATTTCAGTCCTGGTAACCTGATTTAAGGTGTTACTGTTTGCCATAGTCCCATTTGCAAAAGCACCAATTCTAGTATCATTTCAGGCTTCTGTGATTTTTTCCTGCAATGCTTGGACTTAAAGTAGAATTGAAGGATGAACAGAGCAGTGCAATTGAAAACACCAGTCCCAGTGATCTTTCACTTGTTCATACATTTTTAGTAGCTCTAGGATGAGCAGCTGAGTGATAAATTAGCTGAAATCATGTACAATCCATTAGCAAAATTAATACAGAGCCTCTTCCAATAAAAATATCTTGAGACTTTTCTACCACTTATCTGTCTTCAGAGCACAGACAAGAATTAGTTATATAATGATATCCTCTGAACTTTTCTTGTCTTTTTTTAATGCACCAATGATTCAGAGGTAGCAGAATAACCTCCACTTGTCTATGAAAAATTTTCTTTTGAACTGAGAATCTTTCCCTAGTATTATTTCTCCTCCTGGGAACAACTACAAATTGTGGTATGTGCTTACAACTCCCCTGAGCCTCCCTGACCAGGGCAAGGCAAGGTGTCACCCCCCACTTCTTACAAGATAAAAAAAGTAGAGGGGAAAAAAAGAGAAAGCTTCTGAAATACATTGTTTCAGGTGCTCCCTGCTCCCTCTTACTTCCACAGGGACTAGGGGGAGGAAATCTCTGCTGCTGTGTTTTGTTATTCCACAATGCATCAACAGGAAAATAGCTGGCATTACCTTGCCTTTGGTGACCACCAGATCAAGATTAAAACTGCAAATATAAAGCAATACAAGAGGCAAAGTCTGCTATAATTCAATTCTTGGTTTGCCTCAGGAGCAGGAGAGGATTACAAATTATTGTTTTCTCTACTCTGAAGAATTGTTGCTGAATCCTTGGCACTATTAACAGACAGACATGCAGAATTATGCTAATTAAATATTGCATTGCTTTTTTGTCACAAACTTTGCAGATATACTGATCTCACATGGTTAGCCACTGGTACTATGAAAGATGACATTGAAAAAAAAGTCTGAATAATACATTGCATATGTGACATGGGAGCCTGCATAATTCTCTGGAAAGACTGTGATGTATACTCTGGACACTTGTTCACATAGGTGCCTGAGCCAGTTGTTGAATAATTCCATTAATTTGGAATCTCATATTATACTAAGCTCAGTATAACCAGTTTCTCTATGTCCTAAATTACAGAATTCATGCTCTCAGAATGTGATGATTCTATATAAAATTCCAGAAAAAAACCCAAAGACAAAACCAGCTGGGTTCTAGACCAGAAACAATACATTCCTATGATCAACTTTCAGTTATGTCTAGATTTGCTTTTTAAGGTTTTCTATCTAGAAACATTATTACTAAATCTTCATCCTCTTCAGTTATTTGTATGTGATTCATTTTTTCACTCACCTCCATAAGGCATGGATAAGACATTTAGAACATTATTCAAGAGAAGCACTCACTTTAGGGACAGATGTTGATATTTAGATCCCCCTAACCAAATCCTCTTTGACTGTGAAGTGTAGGACATAAGGGTCCTGGGTTCCCTGAGGCAGGCATGTTTTGGGAAATCCTCTTGAGAATATGACCATCTGGCATGCATTTTGATGACATTTCAGCAGCCTGGCAGGGCTTCTGAAAAATATTTTGGATGTTTCAGTAGAAAGAGTCAAAATAAATATCTGTGTTACCAGGTTACTAAATTTTCCCCATTCTGTAGCTCACATAAGCAGCAAACAGGTCCAGATCTTGTTCTCTTTGGAGTCAAATTAGAGGTGACTCCAGTAGAAGGAATCAATCCTACAACAGGACAAGAACTGTTCCTGCTAGAGCTACCAGAATGTGGCAAATATATACAGAACAAGTATTCTGAACAGATAAGGTATCTTTAGAAGAAAATTCTAAGAGAAAAACATTCACTGAATGGCAGGACTTAGATTCAAAAGCCAGTTTAGGAGAAAAATAGAGATAGGATCTAAATATTTCATGGTTTGCCTGAATTGATTCTACTGGTGATGAGGGACAGGAATTTGTGCCTTCTGTAATATTTATTGATGGTGCCCTACTTAATGTGACTCAGTGAAGCTCATGCAGGTTGACTTACATAAGTTTATAGCCCTATACTTAGCTGGTTCCTTCCTCCCCTAGAAGAGTATGTCTATATTCAGGATATTTAGACTACTCACTTCTACTTCAATAGGTAGACTAATGCTGTATCTCCACGCTGCTATTAGGCCTGAAAATAAGTAGAGTATTATCTCAATATATTGTATTATAACAGTCTCTTAAGTACTCTGTCCTGATTTTCTAATTAACATTTATATCTGCATCCTGCCATCTGTTAAGTACTCAGCACTAGTTTGCTCATTCCAGTTCAAACTTTTCTTTTTCATACTGTTTAAAAATTTAAAGTTCTGATGTGCCTCAGATTCTCATTTCTTTTTGAGAAGAATAATTTTTCTACTCTTATACAAGTTGTGGAGAAAGTAAAATGTAAAGCTTTCTTCTAGGACAGGAACCATTGCTCAAATTCTGTTTGTTGACAGTCTTTGTTCTTGAAAATGACCATTGACTCTAAGACCCTTGCCTTGCCTTGCCTTGCCATCCCTCCACTCTCTTACGTTCTCTCCCTCTCCCTTTCACTTCCCTTCTTCTTCTTACCCCCCAGTAACCTCTTCTAACTCTGGGCCTGTCTCTGATTTAAAGGCTTTCCTTGTCACCCCTCAGGAACCACACAGCACTATCACCTGCCTCCTATTCTTCCTGGATGATTTCTCTCAGAGGTACTTCTTCATTAAAGTGGCTGTGCCTTGGAGCAGTGCTGGCTGCTGCAAGCTCTCATGGTTCTTTGGAATAGAGTACCTTGCTGAAAAGGTTAATGATTTATCTCGATCACAGGCACCCAACCTGGTTCATACTTTCCAGAAGCAATAAACCTTTTGACTGGCTTGGCAACTCACTGATATTTGTGCTAAACTCAGACTAAGGAGTGAGGAGGAGATGAAAAGGAGTGAGGCAGAAGTCGTTTTTTTGCCTTTTGAAACCTCTGGCTCTGAGTTAGGCTCCCTGTAAAGATAAAAGAGTTAGAGGGTATAAAGGCTTATGGCACTAGGCAGGTACTGAGGGGTATGTAGTACAATACTTTTTCTCTTGTTTTTGAATGTCTCATAAGTCATAGTTATTTTAACACAGCACTTCAAATGCAGAATATACTAGTGACTCAGAGAATACACAGCATTATGGAAAGAGGAGTTACGGAGGAAGTCTCATCCTTTCTTGTATGATAGACTTAAGAAGTCTGACACCTCACAGGGTGTGATATTCATATTGGATGAAATTAATGCTTTTAAATTCCCAAACTTCTTATTATTCTTTTTTTTTAGTATCTGCCTAAAAATGGACTCTATTATTGATCTCTCTGTTTAAGGGAATCATCTGTACCAATAGCTCAGGGAGAGAGAAAGAACGACCATATTTCCACAGGAGTAGCACTCTTATTCCCCTCTTTGCTCAAGTAAATACTTCACTTTTAACTGAAATAAGAAAAAAAGCCAGCATATTCCAGATCATTCCACAACTATTCAAGTTTTACCTTTCACCTGTTCTGTAGCCCAGTAAGTATTTATTGTAGACAGTGAGCCTTCTCTGAGTGCTATGCACCCACAAAGGATGGACAGTTTCCAAGTAGTCTATCAAAACAGGGAAGCCTTGTCAAAGGCTGAATAATTTTGAGCAGCCCAGAAACAGTCCTTTACTTTATGGGGAATTTTAACAGCAAAAATACAGGCTCTTGCCTAGTTTGGATCTGAATTTTGGTTGTTGATACCTATATAGATAACTAATTTGGGTGAAGCAAAGGTATCTATTTCCTAATAAATCTTCCCCGATAAATCTTAATTTCTTCCTTGCACTGAGAGAGACTGACTACTAAGGACATGTTTATGGATGTATTCAGGCATTTTAGGTTGCAGATAAGCCAGTCCTGTATTCAAAAGATACTATGTACTGGACTTCCATTGCAATTACATTTCTCAAACTTGCTTCTTTCTCCTACTGAACTTTTATTGAACTTCATTTAAAATATATACTTTTTTGCTGTGGTTGCAGTAAAAATCACTATACTGCAAACAATACTTTTCTGATAACCATTCCAGAAGATGAAAAATAATATATGCAACATTGCCTACCCAGCTGAGCTTGTAAAATTCTTATTTGGGAAAGAGCAAACTAGCATTATTTTCATCAAAAATGGGCTCTTGTCATTTTTGCACTCTTATAGAAAATGGCTTTACCAGTTTATGACTACTCCTGCCTGAAAGGGAAGTAGGAGGAGGGCAGATATTTTTTATTTATGTATACTTCTGTAAATTATTTCAATATAAACCCCACGGAGTTTGATACAGTCATTTAAGGTTCTCCTACCACTGTTTTATTTCTTCAGTGGTTATTTATGTAGATAACTTCCATTGTACAAAAATAAATCTGTTCTAATTCTGAGTTGTTTGGGAATTAACAGACAAAAAAGTGACAGACAGATGGAAAAGATTGCAGATAATTTTCTGGTTTGTCTTCAAGATTAAATTATAATTTCCCCTCAAGAAATTTTGATTCTCTGTTTTTTCTATGTCTATACATAAATCTTACATAATCAATCATTTTTAAGCAGTTTGCATTTAGGAACATTTGTTGTCAAGTTGCTTTTACATTAAATCTTCAGTCTAATATGAATGTAGTACATGTCAGGATTACCTAGCTGTAATCTACCTGAATTTGCAACAATTATTACTTCATTACATAAACTGAAAGAATATTTTCCTTAAGAGTCTCATTTTCACTGTCTTTTCATGCATCTCTTTGCCTATTTCACTACCAAAATTGAACAGAATTTTATTAATAATCTGTGCTCGATATTACATTTTCTTGCTGTTTTAATTCTGCTATAGAAGCAGGAACATCATGGAATAAGAAATATTCTCCAAGCATATTTTACCTCATGTTGTAGCTGGCAGTGTGGAAAGAAGTTAGACTTACTCTTACCCTGTCATACTACAGTCACTGTCCAAGAAGGGAGAAATGTTTTTCACTTCTGTTATCTTTGCCTTTATCACATAAATCTTCAAAGCTAAAGACAAACTTATGTCAGACCTGTGGTCCACCCCTATTCTCTGAAAGCATGGACAAGACATTTTACAAATTCTGAGTCCCTAGGAACTTCAATTTTTGTGTCCATGCTTCTGTATATATAAAGTAATGCTTCATAAACTGAAAGCATTTTCTTCAATTCCACAAAGAAAAACATGTAAAGCATCTCAGTTTCAAGAAGATATGTTAATATCACTTCCTAAATACATTCAGAATATGAATAACCAGTGCTGATTGGCAAGTGTCCTGAGTTAGGTCTCCATGGACCTGTTCAGATCCTGAAGGCAGAATGCAGTAATGAGCATGCTTAGATCGCAGAAGCCATGTGCCTGCATTAGCACTCAAGTCTGCACAAGATAATTCACCCTTCTGTGAGTTACACAGAGAATTTTCATGCTGTGCTACCATATGCCAAGTACATGTCCCTCAAGAAACAGTATACCTGGACTTTTGTATGTGGATCAAGGAGTTAACTAATTCATTAGTATTGCCATCTAAATTCAGATATAAACACTTTCTTGCTGTAATCTCTTCATTCCACAAACTTTATGCCTTTGGCTAGTTTCTTATAAAACAAAATGTTTCCATTTTCCTTCTCAGTAAAGTTCCTCAATGAGGTATTTTTTCCTGTTTGTGGAGTGTTTCTTATTTTTTAGCCTTCTTTCTTCCTACCTACCATTACTTATAGTTTTTGTTCTGTTTTTCAATTAAAAATATTTGTATCTTTTCAAATTGAAATGATCTTCAATGGTTCTTCTTTCAATCTTCCTCAATGAATCTTAATCAATAATTACATATTACTCTATTCTTTCCTTTTCTTGTCTATCCCTATTTCTTACACAACACTTCTTCTGACGTATATGCAGATTCCTTGATGATTATCTCTTCAGAAACCCCTTACTAGAACACTCACGTTCTGTTTTTTTAATTCTGTCCTTGGTTCCATCGGTAAGTATTTCAAAGTGTGTACTACACAAAGTGAGTGAAAAAACATCAAAACATAAAACCCCTAATAAGGGACCTGTATATCTAAGAGCTGAATGTATCTTTCAGCTGAAAGGTAATATGGGCATAAATTCTTGTTTATAGCTATTGTAACATATCTAATTAGGCAACTATTCTTAATGTTCTTAATGTCTTTATTTCATTTTATTATATAGACAGTTTGTTTCCTGGCCAAGCAAACTAACATGCCTGTATTATGTGCTGATTTTTGAACCCTTTTCAAAAGGAGTTCAAAATCAGCTTAAGAATCTCTTGCTTCTAGCCAGAAATTGAAGAACTATACCTAAGGATTCATTTACTTGATAAATTCTGCCCTTTTCTAATTACAAACAGATGTCAGGTTTCATGGATTTGGTCATTATTCAGAATTTAATGTATGGTCACTCCAGTCCTCCACCATTTGTTGCAACAGTAAAATCTACTTTGATGGCAGTGGAACAAGGCCAGGCCTAAAGCACAAGTGATGTATATGAAAGGTGGCTCAGACTGCTTACTGAGGTGTTGGAAGTTGTTTATCCTTCAACACCTTCCTCAGTCAGATTATTGTTTTTGTGGAATGATTGAAAAGGGTAAGTATTACATAAGGAGGATATATAGAAGGGTGTAAACAAAACTTTTTTTTTTTTTTTTTTTTTCATTTCTCCTCCAGAGAATGAGAGAATGAGGACCTGTTTTGAGGAACAGGTCCAAGATGCCAAAGTAGGACTGTGGATTTTAAAGACCATATGCCTTCATTTTGGACCAAAAGAACCCATCTAAATGTAATTTAAGTGCCAATGTTATCATATGGAAATATAGATGGGTTGGAATCAGATTTAATGAGATTTTGGGTTTCTTCTGATAAAATCTATTGTAATGTGATATAATATAATAAAATATATTATTGTGATATGATAGTAATTATTATAATATTATATAAATATAATAAAATATAATAGTGGTGGGGGAGTATTTTTAGAGCCTAGGGGCATGAACAACCTATTTTCTAATCCATGTAATTACGTGAATGGTAGGCTTACACCACAGAGGGGCAGCAGTAATCACAACTACACTAGTTTTAGAAAATCTACTTGCAAAGAACAAAATTTTGATAAAAAATAAAAGAGAAGTGAAAGCCTAGAAGCATGTATTTTTATTTGCTGTTTTTCAGTCTCCTTTACTTAAAAATTAATTTACAAGGTCACATATTTCAGATATTATATTTGTATGTATTTTAAGGCTTTTTTAATTAATCACAAGAATAATAACTTTTAATGATTCTTGGACATGCTTTATTCTTGTTGATGGAATTATGGGAAAAAGTCTTTGCACATGTAGCTTTTGAGTTATTATTATTAAATATCTTATTCTAAATGTTTTATTGATGATGAGTACCCACGATGGAGGAATAAAGTACTTCTCACAGAACAGGAGAAATTAAGAAGTCTACCAAAATGTCAATGCTTCATGAAGAATCAAATGGGGTTGAAAGCAAATGTCAACTGTAAATCAACCCCAACAGAGGTTTTCAGACATTCTATAAAGCTGCTCACTTCTTGAGTCCTAATATCAATATGCTTTTAAGATTTCTCTTAAAATACCAATCTCAGAACTACTAAACCCACAATCTGGACAGTCCCAACTCAGAATTTACCACCCATTTTAATGATGGATAGATGCTCTGTGACTTAGCAGAGAGGCTTTCATAATTTGTTGATTGTAAAAGACCTTTTAAGCACCATGTTGGCCAGTTACACATTTTAAATCGCCTTAGTTTTATTCATCCTATGGTCTCTTATTTTCGTTTTAAAGTTGATTGGAAAATAAGCTTTCAAAGACTGTTGTGACTGCCAAAGCAACTATCCTTCCTACATATCCTCTTTTTTCTTTCTTGCATTCATGAACCCACAACACAATCCACAAATCCTCTGCAAAAGTACTCAGTCTCCCTTTCTAAATATAGCTCAGTACAACAAGGGGACTTCATTAAAAGTGGCACTATAAAAGTCCTTGCTTACAGGGAACTTCTGCTACAGAGTAAATTGAAACCATTTTCATAAATGCAGAGATGAAGCCCTAAACACTACCACACAGTCTCTGCATACAGTAACTTCAGACTTCATACTCTGTCTTACTTAAAGTTCTGACAATATATATCAGAGCTAAAGGCCACTTGTACAAGGGAACTTGTACAAACAAAAATCAGACTCATACAAGCTGAAACGTAAGTTCCTTTATACTTGTACAAAAAATGAGTCTGTCAGTTTTTGTATAACTTCTAAGCAGTAGTTCTTCTTAGTATTTAAACAAAAAGTATATTTTTAAGAAGTTACAGTGCATTAGATCATGGCATTCTTTGATCTGTACAGTTTCCTGATTCCTGAACCTGTGACCAGGAATAGTGCTGAAAACTTTATCACAATTTTTTTTCTGATACCTTTCCATGTTTTCCTGTATCCGGATATGTCCCTGTACACACAGAGATTGTATCCTGCTTCTGTTTTTCTATAAAACATGTTCAGAAAAGTGTAAAACCTGTTCTGATATTTTTGTTAAACTGTAGGAGGAAAACTGCTTTATTTGTCTGAACATGGAAGCATATATTGTTGCAACTTCTTCAACAGTTCCAAAACGCAAGTTTTCACAGTATTTTTTGTTGCTTCCAAGGCATGGCTTGCATATGCTGAAGGACATGTCAATTCAATATCAGTGACAGTGTTCTACTGATATAACTGTATTCACTGTATGCTAGATAGCTCTACTTTTAAATAGATACTTAGATATTGATGAATTTTGAAAAACCTGTTTCCCACATTCAATTAGTTAACAAAAAAAAATTCTAAAATAAAAAATAAAATCAGATTAAAACAGGAACAGGGAAACATACCAGTCACTGCTTATCAATGGAGACATGACAGCAATGACAATGAGTTTTGATATTTCTATATTGCTGGATAGTGAATGGATAGAAAACGTCACTGGAAATACCTGACAAAATAATAATTATTTATACCAAACCCTAAATATTCTCAATATGTCCTTCCTGCTGCTGAATTCAGGCTAACCTTCCATATTTTTAGGGAACTTGTTGAGACAAAACATCACCCTGTCTTTCTCATGACCTTACTGTGTTATGTCATTAAGTCAGATCATTCTCATTTTTACTAAGAATTTTCAAGTAAGTGAAGATGGTCACAGAGCATGCTTAACACACAGGGCTGCTTTGACATTGATAGACAGGAGCATCAAAGCAAAAACTGCGGTATTGCACATATGAAAAAGAAGCAATAGGTTAACTGTTCAAGAAATCCTAAACCAAGACTAACTTGAGGATGCAGTAGGTTCTTGTCTTCACCGTGTGTATGCTCTTCTAGACAGGAGCCCACAGACTTAAAAAAAAATACATCTTTAGCATGTGTAAAAACAAATACTTATGAACATACTGTGGTGAGAGTTATGGAATGTAAGTTACAAATACAATAAAAGGAAGAAATGGTTATAGTTCCGGTGTAGCTGTGTATAAGGGCCATAGGCACATCTGGTACACTTACTAATTCTCAGAGTTGTTCGGGTGCTCCCTTTCCAGGGAGGCTCCGTACAGCAGAGACCATAGGCTGCCTGGAGACAACAGAGCTTGCCTGAGCTTGTAGCAGCCTTCGCTGCAAATCATGGACTGATTATTGGAGGAACAGTCCAGGTGAGAGCAGTCCCAGTGTAACTCCAACAGCCTCCTTTGGGCCCCAGCGCTATATATTTGTGTGCTTGTATTGACTAACACCCTGGGGTGGAGAGTCTGGGAAGCCCAGCAACTGCCCAGGGGAATCTTGATGCAGAACTGGCCAGGCTGCATCCAGATGAGTCCTTGTGAATATTCAGTATAAAAGGTATCTGTGTGGGAATGGTTGCATAGACAGCCTTTGGTACATACTTCTGATACTTAGGAGATATCTTGTACATAATTTAAGTCAATCAACTCTATGCAAAGACCCCAAAAAATGAGCTGTGTTTTTTCTTTCTATTTTTTTTTTTTTTGACAATCTGTCTATGAGTGTCTCTGCAAGAATATGTACTACAACAATATGTAATGAACACAGCGTTGCTGGCTCACCGTGAAGGGCATAGCCAAACATACAAAAATAAAAACTTAATTTCTTTCTGTTCTCTGATTGAATAATTTTGTCTATTATTTATTATACCAGGAAAGAAAGAATTAATCTGAAGGTTTGTTGAAGGAATCTATAGAATCACCCAGCAATCACCATAGATGTAGTGTGAATGAATGGAATTACTTCTTACAATCTCCAGTACAAAAAAGAAAAGTGAAATGACATTAACTTCCAGTAGAGTTTAGAGAATAGCTTTTAGATTACTTACAGGCTATCACTTCACTGGGGAAATGATGAGTGGTCAAACTGCTTCTGATTCTACCCACTTAAGATTTAGAAGATTACTATATATTACCAAATTCAAATACTATTCTGCAAAAAATTTTGCTTGACTACAACTTTGATATAGGTATAGCCAAGTCTGAAATATTTCTCTCACATTTTACAAATTCTTTAAGTAGAGTTTGTTCTGCTTTTTAGAAGGAAATACAACGTCTTGCAGGTATCATGGTCTTTGTGTATTATTTTAGAATAAGAGTCGTCTCAGAACAAATTCTAGATAGCTATTCAGTTGAATAAGGTAAAGGAAGTATACTGAAAACTGGAACATTTCTTAGGAATTCATATCAAAATAACAAGCAAGAAACATACAAGTTTTAAAATCAAGAAAACTGAATGAATCCAGGCCACAAATCCCTGTTTTGTTGAACTTAACATTCAGTTGAAAAGCAACACTAAATTCTCAATAAAGTGAGTTTAGTTGGACGTGATTTTTTATTTCTGGGTGGAATTCATGGAATACCTGTATCCTTATGCTCGTCCAGACCTGTCCCAGCATCTTCCCAATAAAACAAATGTCCCTTGAGGTAGCCATTTTAATTTTTAACCAATACTGTATTACACTGATATTTAGTAGTGATATTTTAGCTTTCTGTTAATTAGGACAGCTAAATATTTACTGGATTACTGCAAGACGAAATATATAAAAATTAATATCCCAGAACAAACAATGTCTAATCCATTCCAAACAGATAATGGACAATTTTCTTCTTTTTTTTCTCAGGCTCCACGCATGTACAGAACACTTCAGAGAGCGTTTGCTCTGTGTTAGCAGTGTCATTTAACAAGTCACATTTCCTCTGCTGAGAATGCTCACTCTCCTTCAATGCAGAGCTGAAGGCAGTGCCTCCCACAGGGGCTAGAAAAAATGCTGGCAGAATTATGATGTGCATTTTGTACACATCAGTTCACAGAACTGGAAAGATGCACCCCTGAGATCAGCTTCTATTTTTCTGTAATGCACTTGAAGATTTAAGAAATTCCTGCTTTCTCCCCATTTCTTCTTTCTCTCGCTCCTTGGTAATGACTTTATGGACACATATGTGTGTTTATTCCCTGTAATTGTGAATTAATGTCACTTCTCACTACAAGTCATTGGCGTTATTCCTGTGTCCTTTACTAATGACAGATGAATACAAAGGCCAAACTTTAAGAAAACAGTTAAGCACTGCAGGAATTAGTTATTTTATCCTTTGCCTAATTATTAAGATCAGTGAAGGACAACATATATGATAGCAGAAAACTGTGAAAATGGTAGACAACAGTGGTTGAACTACCACAAGGGAAGGCTCTTTCCCCGTACCAATTTTCCCATACCAAACGGAACAAAAAGGGAGCAACACACGAAAAGAACGCCCTGAGGCATTACTCCAAAATCTAATTGTCACTGGAGTGAACATCTGTCACTAGGGACTCTGCCGCCATTGTTAGGAGTTGAAAGCACAATGCTATCACGTGGCTGGCCTTATCAGTTGCTTGAAAGAGAAATAATAGCCATCGGGGCACTTTATTTTATGTATCCAAGTGAAGCTGTTTATGGTGAGTGGACGTCAGAGAAACCATCCTGTGTTTTTTTTCTTTTTCTTGTGAGAAAATAGGTATAAATTTTAAGGGAAGGTACAGCATTGGTGCAGGTTGAAATGTAGGTGAGAAGCTTTGTGATTTGTTTTATAAAGAAGCTTCAAAGTAGATTTCCAGAATGAAGAGTAATATGTAAATAGGCAATAATGAGACAGTAGAATAATGTATTTGTAATAACTGCAAAAGATCGCATTGTGTATGTTTATGGAGCTAGCCAAGATTACTGTTAAGATTTTGAGAACGTTCTTCCAATATGCCACAGATCTTTAAAACCTTTTATTTTTCTTAATCTCTAGAACTCCTCAGGGGTCTGTTTGTTCACCAGAGGTAAAAGCTACCAAAGTGAATATGACTTTAACTGTGTTGAAAAGTAGTGTTGTATTCAATCTGTAGCATTTTTAGAGTTTACAAAACACTATTTACATAATAGGGAGCAATTTAATAATTACTGAGACTATGAGGATTCAGTCTTAAATAGTTCATGGAATGTGAAATATTATTTCAGATTTTGTATACTTTATGGTCTGACAATCAATTACTGAATAATTAAGAGGAGAGTCCAGACTGTAGAAAATGTAACAGTTATATCACGTGTCCAATGAACAAAAAACTATTTAACATTTTGGAAAAGAGTGATTAAACCAATTTCTGGAATTAAACATTGTCTTCATCAAAATGATGCATTACAACTAGGTATATGAACACAATATAATATGTATGCATTTGTAACACAATGCAAGGTGTAATACGGTTGATGAAGTCAACATACAGAAAAAGGCATCTTTCCAATGAAAAGTTGTCAAACTTCTTAAAATAAAGTTTTTTTAAGTCAAAACATTTTTTTTTCTTTTAATACTAGTTTACCTGACATGCACAACTCATTGTGGCAGAATATGGTATATCGATGGCTTTAAAGGTAAGCACACCCTTTCTTCCTCATATCACATACTATTATTTCACTACTATTGAAAGCTGAAGATCTGCAAAATTAAATGAGGAATACAATAAAACCTTGTATGTTTTAAGACAAATTTGGATTCTTTCACTGGAAATATGTAAGATTACTAAAATGAATAATGTTTTCTACAGATTTTCTGGATTCCTTGTTAAAATTTAAAGCTTTGACACCATTGAGTAAGTTTTATGTAAGAAGCAAATGTTATCTCATATTTTCCTGAGATACATACATACAACATCCCTTGATGTTGTATAGCTGAGCATACAGTTCTTCAGTAAGGTGACAAATGAAATGACTAGAAAGTCTGACTGCAGGAAATTCCTTGACTGTTGTATGGAGAGACTCCACAGCATGTTTCTGTCATGCAAAGACAGAATGTAACACATAAGAAATGCTAGCAGAAGATTTATAACAGTAAGAGAGAAAATGCATAGAAGAAAATCTTAGCATTAATATCAAAGTGGAATTTCAGAATGATCCAGGTGGCTGCCCTGGATCCATATGAGAAATACAGAAAATGTATTTCCACAACAATGCACTGCTTTTTTTTTTTTTTTTTTTTTTTTTTTGGTTTTCTAACCTTGAAAAAAGGTTGTCTTTTATTCTGTCTAAACATTGGCTGAAAGGGCTGAAAATGTTTCTGTAAGTCTCTGGGGTTTAGTGGTCAGAGAATTTAGCCATATAAGGTCCTCATATGTACTAACATGGTCAGACAAATCCTTCATAATGGAGGAGTCTAAAATGGACTAACAGAAGGCTTGTGGGTGGAAGCATTTCCCATTTAAAGACACCTATGAAAATCATAGGGAAGGTAAATTAGTTTAGTATGGAAGTACAGAGGAAATCACATTTATCTGAGAGCACTGCTCAGTGATCTTTGGACTTGAAGAATTCTGTCAAAAGAATAGAAGAAAATAAGAAAACATGTAGAATGTAATGACTTTTAATATTTAATACTATTAAATATTATGACTACCTTTTAGTAACATGTTAGGACTAAAGTTTTAAGTAAGATATGTTTAGCTGTTAGTAATATGGCACTAATACATTTACTATAATAAAAAGAACCCCTGAATACTGAGTTGATGTTTCTTGGACTTATTTTAACTGATTTATGTTTAACAATGTGTTGACTACACACATACATGCATGCACACACACATCTCCATATCCATGTGTATGGATAATATAGGTTATTGATGTATAATAGTTGATGAGAAAAATCTGGAATGTTTCACTCATTTTGAACAGAATTTTCTGAAAAAGATCCCAAACAAACTGGAGGTTGGAGGAAGAAAGCAATGGAAAATGGCAGGGAAAGATGACACGTTGAAGAAACTTACTTTGATCTAACCAAAACTAAGAAAATAGGCTTATCCGCTATATTAAATTTACACGATAATTAATATATAAATCTGAAAAACAAGCTGGTAATTCACACCATTGAAATCTTTCTGAATTTCCATTCAGAACAAGAATTGTTAGATCTCTTCAAGTGGAAGTGTAATTTTCATTCAGCCTTACTTTTTTTTATTGTCATGGATAAATTCAGCAATAAAAAAAGCACATTCCTGATTTATTTTGGGGGGAGGGGTGTTAATTTTAATTATTAAGAACATATTTTGTGTCATAGATATGCAAAACCTTGTTGTAATGTTTATGAGGAGACACATCCTTAGAGAAAATTAACAAATAGTCAGAGATTTACCAAGTTGAACAAAAAAAGATGCAGTAAGTCATAACTTCTGTAAATTGATCACCTTTAAGAGTAGAGTTGCTTAGTAAGTTTAAAGGGGTTGAAACTTTTTGTTTTGCTTTCTTCCTTAAAGAGCTACTATGAAGATGTTTATGTAAGAGGTCAGGCCTGTCCAAGCAGACTCTTATAAAGCTAGGTACCTGTATGTTCAATTTGTCCCTATTGATAGTCTTCACATTTATTTCCAAACAATATCATTGACTCTTTGACTATAGGAAGCAAAATCAAAAATTAAAATATATCACCATTGATAATTTTTTCAATGTGAAAACTTTTTGGTTTTTAGCAAATACTTTATAGAAAGATTCTTTGTTGATTATCTGTTTCCGCTTCTGAGTATGTAATATATATCTCTTTTTCCTCTCCACTATGAAATTGTTCTCCAATAGATCTTTCACTTCTTTAAGTCTGTCAGACAAACAGTCATCAACACATTTGTACAGACATATTTACAACTGCTTTCTATTATGACCACATCTTTACAAGCTTCAGATATGTCAGCTTCACCATCTTTGTCACTGAAATCTTTAATCAGATAATTACTTTAGTCAAGCAATCTTCAACTTCATATTTCACAACCCTCATATAATGGTTCTTGAGGGGTTTTTTTTTGTTTCCTGTACCAAAATTTTGTCTGTGTCAGACTTACTATTTCCCTTACAACTGTAGCTTCCAGTTAATTCAATTTATGAAAATTAAAGAAATTTTATCTTTCAACAAAGTTAACTCTGATTCAAATGTCTTTACTGACTTCAGTTGATTACATACTTAGTCCAAAGTTTTTTATCTCAGCTTCAAACCAGTTTGCTGAAGCTGGAGTTATTTACCATAGAAGTCACTGCACTGAAGTAATTTTGATGTCACCTATTTATTCTGTTTATATCTCACTGATCTGACTACTTTCAATGCTAGCCAAGATTTCATCTTCTTCAGCAGCATATCGCAGCTCAAAAAAACCCCTAGTTCTCTACATCTCAGTGATTTTGTGCAGAGACTTAAGCATTCCAGAAATGTCTAAGAAGTAGGGGTTTGCTGCAGTCTACCACTGACTTCATCAGAGCTAGCATTGCACTCATCACTATTTTCAAAATATTATCATATTTTATTTTGAACTGTAGTAAATAATGTGTCTTAATAACATTTTTGAAAATGGCAATGTGGAAAGTATTTAGGTTCCATGTCTGTCCTGATCATAGTTCTTCTGCCCCAAAGCCTTGTCTTCATTCTTAAGTGATCAAAAATCACCTCATTTTTCTACTGTTTCTATTGCTGCTCTAACATCACACAGAACTGTATTAAGACTACAGCAACATTACCTACATATATGCTCATCATATATGCTTTCAGACATAACACTTCAGAAATAAAATCTAAAACAATGCTGGCAGCGATCATTTTAAAGAGCTGTAGTGAGTGGGAAATACCAAATCTTTCTGTTTCTAGATATCCCAGGATTCCTTTGGTCTAAAGATAATTACAGGTCTGATTAGCAATAGGTTTAGTATCAATCTGTATTACTTATTGTAATAGTTTCACAGTGTTGTCTCTGTGAAATGCTTTTTTATAATGTAAATTATATTTTATAACAATATGTCCATTTCATGATGTATTTACACTATTGCTTTCCTCTTAGTCTTTTTATACCGTTCATGATACAGGTTAGAAAAATTAAAATGGTCACAAATCTTTGCGGTAGCTGACAACACAGACAATATTTTGTTACCTTTCAATGACTGACATAAATGCAATAACTTATATGAGATTACAAGAGAATTAAAACAAAGGGCTGGACTGGACTGCTGTAAAAGGCTACTTAATGTACTAAAATGAGACTGTCTCAAGTCCATTATGCACACTACTATAAATTTCTGTTAGACGCCATCTAAATGACAATGAGTTTAGAATGACCAGATTTATTTCATATTGACTTTTCAAACTAACCCTGAGCACAAAATGCGTCTTTTGTGACCCTGGATAAATACGGATTGCAGTAATCAATTCTTGCATATTCATTATGTCAAACTACAAGTAATAGTTTTTGCAGTCCAAGACCCATGCTTATTCTAGTTTAATGGCTATGCCAAAGAAGAACTAGCAAAATAGCAAAATAAGCTGAAAACAGGATCTGAAATTGGTTTACTGGGAATGTTTGAGATAAAGGAAATGTTGATTTACAGAATCAATTGTCTCTAGGGCATATGGAATATCTCGCAAGAACAGTGCATGCATCTGAAGATTGTAACTGTTTTATGCTGGATGTTTTAACATTCAGAAATGAATAGGAATCATGCTCACTCCATATAGAATAAAAATGATTCCATGCCAATGAGGTGTATTACTGTAGTTCACCATTCATTCAAAATGCTGATAAAACCTTTAAGCCCAGAGAATTGAAACAGCTGAAGAAACTTATATTGGTAAAAAGAAAATAAAAGTGAAGATAAAGAAAGAAACTCATTTTTGTTTGTAGTTCGACAACAAATTGCACTGCTTTCAAATGAACCTAGGGGAACAAGGTGATTTCACCTTCAAGAGATAAGGGTGGATTTTGATGCTTCCTGAATTCATGTTCACCATGCAAACCAGTTTTGCTATTATAGAGCAAAGAATTCAAGTTTGCTTCTATTATCCCAGGGCATTGCTGCTGACACCTCTGTTTAGTCTACTACCTCTTCATATATAAATATAATTGTACTGTGTACGCACATTTAAAGAAGAGCTTGAGTGGTTTAGTATTTTGCTTAGGCACTTCTGCAATGAAATTAATACAATTTCTAAATTGCTTAAAGGGTAAAACATGACAGCTTATGCTATTGTGAATGAAGTAACAACAGTTTGCCAAGTTCTGCTTTTAGTACTTTCCTATAAAACTGATAATAAATGCATTAAATTCTCCATGGAATTTGACTGGGATTTAAAGGCAGCACAGTTACTATTATCTGAAGACAATCCCTTCCAGTTCAATTCAGCAATCTAACATTTCTGAAACATCGCCAGTCTTCTACTAAATGAACATATGACTTCTTACACATTTTGTAGACAGTTCGTGTCCAATCACAGCTCAGATATCCATACATACAGCTATTTTTGTACATGTGTAATTTTCAAAATCACGATTTCTATGACGCTATAATTTTGGACAGGGATAAAAAATTTTATGGGAAATTCTGGAAGTAGGAAGTAATCTAATAGCACTTACAGGATTAAAATACATTTTTTTTTCCATATGTGCTTAAGAAGATTGATGACTTTGGTAGGTGAGCTGGTGAATTAGAACAAATTATTTCTTTATCTTAAGGACTTCTTACAATTTTCAGTCATATGTACCATTTTCTTGTTACTCATGCTAATTTTATTCTAGTGGTAATTCCATTTTCCTTAAAAGAATGGCTTCTGAATTACAGCTATGTGAGTTGCGAAAAAAAATCTTCTTTATAGACATTTAGGGCTATGATTCTGTTCTAATGCAAAAGATAGACAATAGAGATAAAACTGGACTTGTGTTTCACATTTATATAGCTTCCTAATAAATAACAAGTACAAAGTTTCAGTAGTTTTCCCTTGAATATCTTGTACCTAGGCAGCAGCATGAGGTCAGTACTTGCTTGACATCTGAATTTATTTTAGATTTTCTTTGCTCAAGCACAATTTTTTGCTCAGGACTTGAGCCAAAGACAGCCTTCTTTCTCAGAAGGATGAGAAAGTACAGGCATATTTTTTTTGTATGTTAAAAAAAGAAGTGAACTTTGGGCTGTTTTCTCATCCAACGGATGCTTACAAAGTGAAGATAATATATGTTAGAGGCATATGATTGTAGAAGTGTCTGTATATTTTTTCTGATAATTTTCGGACACAGAAATTTAAAAATGTTTGCTTTATCAGTTTGCAACTGACTACAAACCTGAGATATGGTGTGCTACACAAGTTTTAAAATACACTCTTTCTCTAAAAAGAATTATTTTCAGGTTTCCTGCATAATATTGCTGTCTTCCAAAGTACAGGTCTTTGTGCAAATTTTTGTAAACCTAGAACATATAGAACATCTTCAAAGAAAATTGCAGCATCAGTTGAATATTGCCTCTGTGTGAAAGTACTCACTATATCTCACTAGAATTCCTAACACAAACCTGAGGCAATTATAGTTGGAAGGTTTGCTATTCTATGATGGTAAATTTGTATATCTTCTTTTTAATAGCATTAGGAAATATTTGTATGAGCAAAGACATTCCTCTTTTTTCATTCTCAGTTTGAGCTGTGTTTTTTTTGTTTGCTGGGAGAGTTTTACTGAAAGCAAATTTAAGTAGGCTGAGCATGTGCCTAGGCTGAAGCACTGCTACTGAGAAATAGCTTTGGTATTTTAGAATGCCTAGATTCCTTCTGCCAACAACTAAGCCAAAATACATATATTACAAATCTAAGATAAATAAAAGAGTTCAGAATTCCTATTCACATTATTCTATTCCCATTTTTAGCTATTAAATAGTTAGCCATCAGTTCAAAATACTACTTAAAAACATTCTGGAAAAATATGAAAGTTATATTACCATCTCTTAGGTAGAATTTCTTTTCTCAGTCAGCAACTTATTTCTCTACAAAGTGTTAAATGAAAAAAAAAGGCTGAATGTGAACACAGTAAAATGTAGCTATGGAAGAAAGATATGTTTTGGGAATGACAAGATAGGTAAATACCTAGAGAAATGTTTGATTGTATTTAACGTAACTGAAAAGTCAAACACATTTCCACCTTTATAGATATTCACAGATACCTATTACTTCTACTAGATAAAAGAGAAGATTGTAATTTAGAAAACAGAATAAATCAATCCCTTAATTCTTTATTCAATTCTGAAATAGGAGATTTGAATGAGCATGAACATATCCATTTATTTGGATCCATTCTTTCTATTATTTGTTACAAGCTTTCCTGATAAATTCAAAGTTTGGTCCTGATCACACACATGCCACTCTTCTGCCCTTGCCTGTAATGTATATTTGTTCTGCTCATTGTCATGAGTCAGGCTTTGTTTGAATCATTTCTCTCTCTGTCTTACTCCCATGCCACTGTTGTCTCATACCTTTTATTCTTGAAGTTTCTTCTTCCTTCTTGCATCTGAAAATCTTAAATTTAATTCTGTTATAATTCTTCTGCAACACAATAATAGGGACTGTGTAAACCTCCCCCCAGATCTACATCTGAATATCAGCTGATACAGTGTTATTTTTAAAATTTTGTATCACTCTTTCTGTACCCTGGAGTTTATTTAATGTTTCTCTTCAATTATCTTCCATTTACCTATTGTATCTTGATTAATAGATTGAGTGGGGGTGAACAGCTAAGTTACTATTTTGCTGACTGACATAAAATTTCTCAGACCTCAAATAAGAAAGTGTGTGCAGATTCTCAAGAGCTTCTGGCTGGGTCAATTCTTTCCATAATTTTTTACCTAAAATATTCACTGTATTGATAACAGACATAAAAGTATTAAATATTTTATTACCTTATGGCATTTTATGCTGAAATACAAAAGATTGTTTCAAATGGCAACAGGATTAAAAGCCTTTGTATCAACAGCAACCAATTTGTTTGCTTGTTTGTTTCAATGAATGGACATTGACAGAACCAGACGATGAGAATAAATCAGAGAATAAATCAGAGAAGAAAATAAGGACTATGGTGTATTGATACTTAGGAAGCAAAGCAAAGATTGCATCTGGTATAGCCTTCATCTGTTATACACATTGAGTTTTAACCTTCCAAACATGGTGGAATATTGTAAGGACAACAAAGTATAATGTAATATTAGAAGATTGGGCTGTGGGTTTAGTTGTAAAATGTTTCAGGAGGACAGTTATGTGAGCTATCACAGTTAAAGCAGGAACTACATTAAGCTGTAGGAGCTGCATAAACAGGAGGTGAGTTCATCATCAAAGATTAAGCCAAAGGAATGTGGAAATGAGAGACCTGCACTTCAAAATGTCCTCATTGCTCGGTAAGACTATTGCTGTTTCTAAAACATTCATGTTGAAGAATATGAGGAAGAAAATTTCCATAGGAAGCCAACAAGAGAAGTAAAAAAAGCCAAGCATATATACAGTAGAATACATTTTTCACAGATATGGAACGAAAGTCATCTCAGTGTTTAAAATATTAATCAGATTACAAAGCTATTTATGTTGTGATGAGTATGCTAGCATAGTCATACTCTGAAAGGAGCTAGAAGCAAAAATGTGTGGAAAACAAAGACAGTTGCAAAGTTTGCAATTGCTAAAATGAAAAACCCCACTCTCTTTAAAAAAAGTTTAGCATACTAATAAGTGTTTGGGTTCTTTTCCTGCTATTCCGGGGACAATAACCAGGACTTATGAAGCATATTTGTTTTCTCCTGAAAACATCAGGTTTTCCTTTTAATTGGAATTGAATTACGTGAACAAAGAGACAGCTTTATACATGCAGGATCAAAAGTCAATGAAGTTCTGGAATTCATACAACCTGAGGATTCTCCAGCCATTTATTTAATTCTTTCTGCTTAAAATTATTTTTCACTAACCCACAGGTGACATTCACAGATCACTTTGGACATCTGCTCTGGACAAATAGTTACAAGGAAAAGAAGCTTGGCCTTGGTTCTCCTTCACTATGACAGCACTTTGTTTAGCTGTAGCACAGTGAAAGTGTCTCAAAGGCCATTTCAAGGCCCCTTCACTGAAAGGCCTGTTTAAAAGGCACCTTGGCATTTAACAAAGATCAAGAGCCTTGTCTTTGAAAAACTAATGCATTTTTACAGGGAAAGGGCTGGATAATATCAGCATTTTATTTTACATATTAGAACTACACTTGTGTATTTAATTGTGGCAATCACAACAAAACTACCTTATAGAAGGTTCAAGGGAGAATGTTGAAAACAGGATGGTTGCTTTAAAAGGTTGAGTGTTTGGATTCAGTCATTCACATTTACTGGCATTGTACTGGGACAAGAAAAAATTGTACAGATTAATCTGAAAATTTCATAGCTGTGTAGTGTTTTACTCTTGTCAGCTGTAGGCTTTGCTATGTTAATTATAACAGGATGAAGAGGAAAAGTGAGTAGCAACATTACAAAAACCTAATGAATTAGAAGATATGTATGCATTTTACCTAGCATATTAACTACATGTTATATATGTACATTTTGAAATTTATGTTATGCAAGTGAACAAATGAATCTTGATCCTTTCTGTTGAAAACCTCTTGCTCGGTAGGACCACTGATACTGATGAGCAAGTTAAAATTCTCTCCTATGCTGAACATTGCTAATGCTTCGGCTGCTGGCCATAGTTAATCTCACCTCAATATTTTTTCCAGTGCTCTGACTTAAATATAACATAGAAGAGGAAGTGGTAGTAAGTCTGAAGGATTAGGTCTTCTCAAGAGGAGAAACATCTGTGTATCACAACCCCTGGTCATGTCTATATGGAATCAGTGACTGGAAGCAACTTAATGTGATTAAACTGATACCTGTCAGGCCAAAACGGTGCACCTTGTGAATCATTGTATCTGAAGGGAGAAGGATTAAAGGAGAGCAGGTAGCAGGTCTGAATGACAGGTGAGGGGGAAAATGTTGGCAGCCTAGAGCTATGTTATTGGACAGGTGAAGGAAACTGAAGTTATATCAGAAGGAACAGTTATGTTTAATTTTCACTACTGTAGCATGCCCTGTTGCACTGACTATAAACTTTAGGAGTACGCTGAGATAGAAGACAATTTCTCTAAAATACGGGGGGGGGGGGGGGGGGTGGTTACATTTTGGAGGCAAAACAACAAAACATTCAACATTACCATCACATTTCTGCTATATTCTGCTATTATGGGTATGACTTGAATCCAACTAATTCTGAAAGGTTTACTGCTCATTTTTAAAATTGCATGTTGACTTCTGTGCTGATGGGCAAACAATGCAATTCTTCAGTTATTTTTAGCAGATATCAGAGTGTAAATCAATAAAGCCCATCTTGGCTTTTGTTTTGGTTTTATAATCCAGTATAAAAATAACAAGGGGGACAGAAAAAGTATGCCGTTGTGACATGACCATGAATGTCTACCAGTTTGGCATTGCTCTGATACTTAACATTACATTTATTTTGTCTCCTAAGATTATTTTCAAAGAAAACGAAATAAAGTCTGGCAATCCTTATAAAACCTGTCTTGAGCAGTGCCAGAAGTAAATTAGATCAAACATAGAGTTTCTTACATTTACAGATCAGAATATGTAAGATATTAAGAGACTCACTGAGAATTTCAAACCCCTGCCCCTTGCCTTAAATGGCTGTATAATAAATGTATCTGAAATGTAACATATGGACAAAGCTGTGTTGTCTTTCTCACTCTTTATTACAGTATTCTTATAATGTATTCTAGAGTTTCTTGAGAACACGGATTTTAAGATTTTATTGGAATTCCTTGTTATATCTTATTATTACCCAATAATACTTCAAGACTACATTTTAACTGAATTAAAATTCACTTTAACCTAAGGGGGACCTGATTTGCCAGGAGTTATAAATACAATTACATGTATATGTATACATGTGCATGTATATGTATATCAATATATTCAGAATCCCTCAGCTGCACATTGATGTGCATATGTAGGCCCTGATCTTATGAGCAGACAGCACTGGGCAGGTGATTTGAAACTTCAGCTTTTCCTTTGCTAAGCAAGAAAACCCTCTGCACAGCTTAGCATGTTAGAGGGAAGAAATAGATAATGCTACATTTACATATAGATTTACCAAGTCAGCATGCTTACTAAGCATTATTACAACCTCAGCAAAAGCAAGTTATCTTTTATGACATCTGAGAATGTGGCTCAGGATCAGGCTGAAGTCTCTGATGTCAATATAAGGACACATAAATAGGATTTCCAGAAATAAAAGTAATTTCTGAAAGTATTTTTGTAAAACTTCTTGTCTGTGTTGAATCCGTATCTGACTATTCTGGAAGGGACACTGGACTCAGAACCTTTTTTTCAGGCATTTGAATTCCCCTTCAGAATCTCTGAGTGTCTGAAAAGTCTTACTTTCACAAGACCAACATAATTAATATCAAATATAGCACAGCTGGTAGGAAGATGCAGTAAGGGTTAAAAAGGTCTTTTTACCCCTGTGGAAGTAAATAACAATAAACTGCCAGATTCCTCAGTGCATCTGTGAAACTTCATTCTGAAGGTTGCATAGTAGAAGGATTCTAGGGACAGGAGTTAATCTGTTTGAAGAATAAGCAATTACAAATGCATTCATTTTAAATGTATATTAAATAAAACAAATATAATGATTGTGGTGTGAATGTTCATTAACTGTAGTTTTGTATTGATATTTGTTATGAATATATTACAGATATGTGCATACAATTATCTGTAAAGATTTAATTACATGTTTGATAAACAGCAAATGTGCACTACAATTATTTGTGTAACTTTAGGATAAACTGAGATAAATAATAATTTCCTGTGTTCATGACAATCATGTATTCCATAATTAAACACTTATTTTCATCTTGAAATTAATAAGTAAAATAGCAAAACTAATTTGATACATAAAACAAACACACCCAGCTATCTGGAGAATTTTCCTACTAAGGAGTTATCAAGTAATGCAGTAAAGTACAGTACAGCAACAACCAACCTAATGCAAAAATGCCTGTAAAAACTGGAATTGGAACAGGTACTAAATGGAATGCTGCAACTTAAAAGTCTTGCTGAAAGATAAAGACTGCTGCTGAGGGCAGTGCTATTCTGAAGATCAAGCCAATAACATTTTTCTAGGCTTTGCATTGTAATTTGTGCATTTGGAGGTTGCATTGCTACTTGCTCTCGTGGCTTTGTGCTCCACAGTGTTGGATACATGCCTACCACAGTTCATAACAGAGCGAATAGTCCTGTTTCCTTGTGTTATATAAGAAAACTTAACTGACATTATCTTCACATTTCTATTGTACTTGATATATAAAGATTCAATGTATCACACTACAAATTCAGAGTTATGCACATTTCATAAACCCTACTCAAACACAATCACAAGCCTTTGAAAGGGTTCCTACTAATGATTAGAATGGAGCAGAATTTTGTTTCTGTATTTCTAACTACCAAATATGCATAAAGAAAAAAAACACATCTTTCTTTCTGTCACTAGGATGTTCTTTGTAAATCTTACCAAGCCAAAGACACAAATAAATCATCTAGTCTTCCATCCTTCTATCTCCAGACCCTTCACCAGCTTCATTGCTCTTTTCTGGACATGCTGCAGTACCTCAAGTTCTTTCTTGTAGTGAGGGGCCAAAAACTGAACACAGTATTTGAGATGTGGCCTCAGCAGTGCTGGGTACAAGGGCACGACCACTGCCCTAGTCTTGCTGCCTACACTATTTCTGATATCAGCCTGAATGCTACTGGCCTTCTTGGCCATGTGGGCACACTGCTGGCTCATATTCAGCTGACTGTCAACAAGCACTCCCATGTCCTTTTCTGCCAAGCATCTTTCCAGCCACTCTTCCTCAAGCAATGATACTAACCTTCCAATAAGAAACTTACAATACCATTTCTGAATAGATTAGTCCAACTGTGACTATATTCCAACTATGGATTTCTTGAAACACAGCTGGTACAAAATGTATTAGCCAAAATGGTTTAAGTTTGTTTCTATGACATGTGGAACAATCAGGGCATGGCCTCACTCCTGTGAGAGTGAGGAATATAAACCATTCCCCTTTCATCAAACATATGTTCTTCACTGACTTCAGAGTCAAAAGTAACTAACAGGGCTTGGTGAAGAACTTTGGAATTCTTTTTTTTTTTTTTTTTTTCATTTATTGGTGTTTGATTAACTTCAAAGATTATACCAACAATAAAAAGCCCTTGTTGCAATCCAATAAATAACAAGCATTCAGAGGAACTCAACTCTAAGGATATGTGCACAGCAGGCAATTTTAAAGTGGGTCAGACTGATGATGTGTTTTTTTCACTTTGACAGAAACTAATCTGTATTCATGTTTTCACATATTTTATAGCTAGAATGAATGTCTGTGGTTACCTCACCTGACCTCTCACATCATTCGTAAGATGAGACTTACTGGTATTACTACTTACTTCATATCTAACAGATATTCTTGAACTACTATATATTTCAGGGGAAAAATAATAATAAAAAAAGTTTAATATTGGAATAGAAAATCTGTTAGCCTTGCTAAATTATCCCAGTACTTAATTACTATCTAACATGAAATCTGTGTCCTATTTCTCCTCTGAATTCATGTAGCTTGAGCTTCCACCCATTGAATCTTCTCCCTTAGATTGAAGAACACTCCATTAATCAGATTTCTGTTCCTTGATAGGCATCTCTAGACTGTAATTGTGTCACTCAACCTTTTCCTTGAAATAGAGTGTGCTCCTTTCAAGTCTGTCATTACTTGTATGACAAAAGGGGAATAGGACAAATTTCTGGTCATGAGTATAAATTAGAAGGTAGGAACTGGGCTTGGGATGGAAAAAATATAGGAAATGTCCAAATCTACACTGCTATCCATATAGACAATTGATTACAAAAATGTGAAAGGAATGCTAGAAGCAAACAATTTTGGAAGACTGTTACAGTGTGTTTATTTCAACTCTTGAATAATGTCTTTGGCGTCTCTTTGAACTTCTGAGTATTTCAGCATTATTTTCTGAAAATAAAACTGGAGTACAGACACCATAGCTGGACTCAGTATTCCAGTCATATCCATGTCAAATACATGACACAGAGGTAATAAAAATTCTACTCCAATTAGCTTATTTCCCCATGGAAAAGGTTTCATTCATTCATTCACTGTCAAAGTTTTGGCCACAATGATACACATATTTAGCATATATTTCAGTGTAATAACTATGACTTTTTTCAGAATCAGTGCTTCCTTGAATCATTCTCCATCCTTTTACCTTGTGCTACGTTTTTCTTCTTGACTAATTTACTTTAAATCTCTCATATTATAATTCAGCCAGTTTACAAGTGACTGTTTATGTCAGTGATCTTCACTTTTTATGATTTAATAAATTGGTATTTGTTGTGTACAAAATGTACCAGTAAAATGTCATTGTTTTTCTTTTTTTTTATTAGTGGTAGACCAAGAAGCAAATCCTACCAAGTCCTTCAAGACACATTGCTAACCAGATTTTATTCCATACAATGTAAGCCAAGAGCTTTTTGTGTTATTCAACTCATTGCATCGAAATAGAATGAATCGAAGTCAAAGGAAGAGATTATGTGCCTCCCCCAAATTTGCAGAGGTATTCAAAGAAGATACCAAGTTGAGGTGATAAGACTTGGTTTTCATAAGTCCATGTTAATTGACATTAATTATATTAACTCCCCTTAATTCCTTTTTAATCAAACCCTGTACCAGCTGCTCCATTATTTTCTCCAGGTTCGATATCAGAGTGACAGGTTTATAATTAACCAGATCTATTACCCAGGTTAATTTACCCTTTCTAAATATTGACATAGCATTAGTTTTCTACTAGTATTCAAGAATTTCCACAGTCTTCCAAAACTTACTTAAAAGTGGCATAGATAAGTGTGTCAATTTAAAAGTGTTTAATGTTAGTAAGTGCTGCTTAATACGCTTTAGAGTTAGTAGCAGAATTAGAGTGTTTATCATCATTATCAAATAAATACTGCATCTAGATCTTCCTGAATGCAGACATACTAACTGAACACTTTTGCCTTCTCTGCATTGTTGCTGGCAATGCTAGGATGTCCTTCTATAACAGTCCAGTATCATGCAGATGATTCCTTAGTGTGTGTCAACAAGAGGTAAGTCAACAAAGATGAGAGAGTCTTGTACTTAAATGTGGCAAATTCATATGGCAAAAAGTGGTGTAAATTTACTATATTGAGACTATTAAACTATCACTTTGGTTTACCTGGTGTATTGGGTCGAACAGCATAGGGATGTGCTTTCTATTGGTATGTAGAAAGAGGCTGATAACACACCAATGTTTTGGCTACTGCTGAGCAGTGCTTGACCAGCATCAAGGCTGTGCCTCCAATATTCCCTCCCCCCACCACCAGTGGGCTGGAAGAGGGCAAGATCTTGGGAGGGGATGTAGGCAAGACACCTGACCCAAACCAACCAAAGGGATATTCCATACCATTTGACATCAGCTTAGATATAAAAACTAAGGGAAAAGGAAGAGGAGGGGGGGACATTCATTTTTTGTGATGTTTTGTCTTTGGGAAGGAACAACTACTTCCCAGGAAGTGGCTGGACATTGCCTGCTAACAAGTAGAGAATAAAATCTTGTTTTCTCTCCTTTTGCTACTGCACACGGCCTTTGCTTTTGCTTTTTTTCTTTTCTCTTTATTAAACTGCCTTTATCTCAACCCATGAGCCCTTTGATTTATTTTTCTCTCCTCTGTCTGGTTAGAGGGGAGTGATAGAGTAGCTTTGGTGGGCCCCTGGCATCCAACCAGGGTCAAACCACCACACCTGGATATTAGTAGGAAAAAATAGTGAGTAGTGAAATTAAAAACACAAGCTCAACTTTTAGATAGTTTGGGCTGAGCAGTGAAAGGAAATTAAACCCTCTTCTTCTGAAATTGGAAGTAGGTACTTGCCAGGCATTGCCCTGCACCACTGAAGGTAAAGCTTATTGGTCTATAGTATTTCTGTATTCAGGATAACTTGTAATTAAGCACATTGACACCAGTGGAATTTATTTCTCTTAACATTGCAGGAAGTCAAGGGTTTTTTTTTTAATTAGCTATTTGTTTCACTGATGAATTTCTACAGTTCAAATTTTCTCAACACTATCAATTTTCTCTTTCCTTCCTATCACTTGCTGTATTATAGGGTTTTTCTTTTGTTTTTTGATTGACAGTTTCATTTCACTTTGTGGTGGTTTGACCCTGGCTGGACACCAAGGGCCCACCAAAGCTGCTCTATCACTCCCCTCTAACCAGACAGAGGAGAGAAAAGTAAATCAAAGGGCTCATGTGTTGAGATAAGGACAGAGAGAAACTATTTTATCAGTTACCATCATGGGCAAATTAGACTCAACTTGGAAAAAAAAAAATACTTTATTATCAATCAAAATCAGAGAAGGAGAGGAGAAAAACTGCTAGATCTTAAAAACCTCCTCCCCCACCCCTCCCTTCTTTCTGGGCTCAGCTTCACTCCCAGTTTCTCTACCTACTCCCCCCAGTGGCGCAGGGGGATGGGAATGGGGGTTGGGGTCAGTTCATCACACGTTGTCTCTGCCGCCTCTTCTTCCTCAGGAGAGGACTCTTCCCCTGCTCATGCATGGGGTCCCTCTCACGGGAGACAGTCCT
This sequence comes from Butorides virescens, assembly GCA_017310255.1. Lineage (NCBI taxonomy): Eukaryota > Metazoa > Chordata > Aves > Pelecaniformes > Ardeidae > Butorides > Butorides virescens. Next base: position 107,680 of record JADKXX010001396.1, on the reverse strand, counting down.
CCACAAACTTCTCCAACGTGAGTCCTTCCCACAGGCTACAGTTCTTCGTGAACTGCGCCAGTGTGGGTTCATAATTTCCACGGGGTACAGTCCCTCAGGAGCAGATTGCTCCAGCGTTGGGTCCCCTGTGGGGTCACAAGTTCTGCCGGCAAACCTGCTTCGCTGTGGGCTCCTCCCCCCATGGGTCCGCAATGACTTGCCAGGAACCTGATCTGGCGCAGGCTTCCCACGGGGTCACAGCCTCCTCCCTTCAGGCATCCACCCGCCCCAGCATGGGGGTCCTCCACGGGCTACAGGTGGAGATCTGCTCCACCGTGGACCTCCATGGGCTGCAGGGGGACAGCCTGCCTCACCATGGTCTTCATCATGGGCTGCAGGAGAATCTCTGCTCCAGCGCCTGGAGCTCCTCCTTCCCCTCCTTCTTCCCTGACCTTGTTGTCTGCAGGGCTGTTTTCTCTTGCATCCTCTCACTTTTCTCTCTCCAGCTACTGAGACGCAGCTGGGTTTTTTTTCTTCTTGAATATGTTATCCCAGAGGCGCTTCCACTGTTGCTGATTGGCTTGGCCTTGGCCAGCAGTGGACACAGGGAAAACTTCTGGCAGCTTCTCACAGAAGCCACACCTGTATCCCCCCCCCAACCAAGACCTTGCCACAGAAACCCAATACACACTTTAAAGATTTTTTTAAATAATTTTTTATTACTTTTTCACTCATGGAATCTAGTGCAGTTTTCATTCATTCATTTAGATATTTAATTTTCTACCTGCTTCTGTGCAGAAGAGTTTCTAAGACTGGACATCCAACCTCTTTTCTGGTATCAGCTCTGTTTATTAATGGTTTGGATTTCAAGTGTTACATATCTAAACAAGACATTTTTATTCCTGTGATCATACTTGTCTTTAACTGTCACAATATCTAATGTCCACTTCCCATAAGTCATAAACAATGCTCTATTAGAAGAATACTTCTAGAAATAGCAGGATCATTCTGTAGATACCTTATCTAGTGCCTGTCATGTGTTATAACATGAAGGCACAATTATCCAACATTGTTTACTTTAGACTTTCCAATGCCTCAGAATTAATTAGTACATTTGAGATAGAACACCACTCCTTCTCTTTTGTTCACTTAATCTGTAAGTAATTTATAACCATTGATTTCAACAGTCTAATAATGTGAATCCCATTAATTTCAATACTACCAATTAAGGCAAATTTATGCTCATAAACATGAAGTTCTAATTCTTCTTGTTTATCACCTACGCTCTTGGCACAGGTATATTTTAATGGTCAGACTTGATGATCTTAAAGGTCTTTTCCAACCTAAACAATTCTATGATTCTATGATACAGACAATTAAAATTTTCTTTCCTTCAAGTTTCTTTGTGCCTTGATTAATTTTATTCTTGACACCTTGATTTTACACTAACTGAACTCTCCTTTGTTCACCTTTTGCTCTTAGCTTAGTATCTCCTTGAGTAATTAATTTAAACTATCTTCTAGTTGGCTATCTTATTACTAAAATACATGTCAGTGAGTCTTTTCTCACCAGTAAAGAGGGGTCAGCACTCCATAAGACCAAGGTTTCCTACTTGATGGGACAGCAGGAGTTTAATATAGCAAAAATGTAAGTTGAAAATTATGATTGTAGTGAATCCTTTACAAGAAAAGCTGCTTGAACATTTAAGCACAGTAATAAATCATTAATTCATATATATAGCTAATTACACATGCAAATATTCTCATAATGTCTGGAGATCATCAAAGTAAAGAAACAGAAGAGGTGACCTTAAACAGGATGCACTATTAATTCTAAAGTGATGCAAGAATTCTGAATATATGTTTTCAGTACAATCAATTCCATTAGTCTTAATCTTCTACAGAACATAGTTTAACTCTAAGGTGTAATATACAGTGCTTTGAATCAGATGGTTCAGGTCTTGTCTGGAAGATGCTACTATTCCAATTTAAAAAAAAAAAAAAATCCTTTCATTTCCTCAGAAGAAAACTAGTCATCACTTCTATACTGTGAAATTATTTAATTGGTCATGTAAGGAATCCATTTATTTGCTGATTGGTATTTAACCTCAGTTTTAGGTATCCAATTTAAATATTCACAAATGCAAGTTTTAGTGCTGATTTGTTCAAATATTTTGCAGTAACTACTGTAAAATATTCTTTCTCAATAAATGTCGACGGGCATATTTGACCTCTGTGAATTTGAAAACAATTTCACTAATACTTTTGAATAAACATGCATGGGATGTGTTTTACAGTATCCACTCAAGTTATAACTTTTAAAAATCTTACAAATAAACTCTTTTACTGTTTTGATTGGTATTGTCTTCCTATTTGTCAGGCATTGTCTAATACTTTCTTAAGTTAATAAGAATCAAAACCCAGGTTTGCTACTTTTCCTTTGGTTCTTTTTCTGTCTTTCCTTACAGATGAACATACCACATAGCTACAGGCTGACTTGAGCTCCCACTGCAGGGCAAATTTGAAGCCCAGCTTGTACTCTCAAATATTCCTGCACATTTGGAAGCACCTTACAATGTACAAAATGGCCAGCTTTGTCAGCATTCCAGTAACATTCATGTTGTCAGAGCAGCTTTTTATGTTAACAGGCAGGATTGATCTTCTGGCCCTAAGGAAGACCCATCAGCATTCATGGATGTATATTGCCTTCTGACGAAATCAGGTGCCAGAGCATGCCTGACTTTGTAGCAGTGACTTCAGCAGAACTTAATTCTGTCACAGGCCCACCACTCCTACTGTTTTCCCTTTAAAACAACATAACTTTGAGCAGAAAATACAGGTTAGTGATCAGTCAATATATTCATGGAGCTTTGTAGCAGGTGAAATATTGCTACGGTCTAATTATTGCATTCTTAGAGTGACTATAATTAATTTAATCTCCAAAGCACTAAGATACTAATATTTCAGGTTGCACATTGTCTGTAACATTTGCTGCACAAGCTGGTGGTTTAATGTGCAGGCTGTGCCATAATTCACTGCTAATCTTTCAATACCGTACCTTTAAAGTGCCAGTTCTTAATAAATTGCAGCTGTGAAACTGTAGGTTTGAACTCAGCTCTTGTTGAAAATTGGCAATTAAAAAAACACCCGTAGCCTAACACAAAAATTTAAATTTAAAAAAAAAAAAAAAAACCATCTCTAAGAGTGGCAATTATAAAAAAAAGCAAGGTTTATTAACCAGGCCTAGATTTTACCTGGTATTTAAAAAGCTGACAGATCGCATCCATTGTTTGATATATATATTCAAAATCTTAACCATTGCTCAATGGAATTTAGAGAAGCAGAGAGCATAATGTTCTCGTTTCCTATTTGAGTATAAACAAAATTTTGAAGTGTGAAATTCTTATAAAATGTCATGACTATTTTTAAGTAACCTTTTTTATATCTTTGCAAGGCATGGCATGTAGGCCACTTGGCTAAATAATCTGTGTTGTTAACCTTGAAGTACCTGACACAGGCCAAGCATAGTTCAAGAAACTATAAAAGAGATTAACAGGAGGTACTGTATTTGTGTTAAAAGTTATTTGAGCTGCAGATGAACCTTATTCCTTGAGTTACACCTAGCCTGCTTAAAGGATTTGAAACTATGAAGAGTTTTAATAAAAGTATTTCCCATAAATATATTTTTTAAAAGTATAGTAAGTATAATGCCACTTACTTTCAAAAACATGCCCTTGGAACTGAAAGTCTGAAAACAAACTAGAATGTAGGTTTAGAAGGATGAGAGTAATATTATATTGCATTTGTTTATCTGTTTTTTTGGGGGGTGCATTCTATATCCTGTAGGCTAACATATTTATACTGCTCTATCTAGTCTAGTTAATACATACTGGAGACTAACAGATATGGAAGTGGTATTCTTTACTACCTAACTTATTGACAGGTACAATCAAATCCATTACTCTAATTAGTGATTTTTATGAATAAAAAAATACTTAATACTCAGTTGCAGTTTTATGAACACTGTTTACTTAAGTATAAGGTAGTTTACTTAGGCAACAGGTTTAATGTTTCATCTGGCTTACTTTAGGGAAACAAGATTGGTTTTCAGATAATTATAAAAATATGATTCATTATATTGTGGAAATAATGGACACAAAACTGCAGATTCTGACCAGTCTTGTCATTTAGCCATACATGTCATAAACTTTTCCTGGCATTCTCAACTCACATTTAAGGGCATTTTTTTTAATTTGAAACTTCATCTGGACCTTACAATATTTTTGTATTTCTCTTCTGAATGACTATACTTTGTAATCTGGATTTGACTCATGAGAAGGAGGAAGAGCTTCCAAAATGCCACTTTAATGCATTTTGTTATAACTTGGGCAGCCTATGACAGCCAGCTTCTTTCTTTCCATCCTCTATGAGTATATTACAGTCACAGTGACCTCCAAAGTGGACATTCTTTATTTCCCAAAGCCCAATCACATTCAGAAGTTTGTTCACCTGTTGGTAAATTATTCCCTCCTAGAACTTACACTAACTTATGAAGCCATTAATCACACAAATGCATGCCTGTTATGCATGTATAATTCAAAGTTTTCCTTGTCCCTTTCTTTAATAAATGAAATAAACAACGTGCTTTCAGATACATTTCTTTCTCAGTAAATATATACATATGTTATATCCATTCTGGTAGCATTTCACTGTGCTTTCTGCCACTGGTCACATAAGTGTTTAGAAAAATGTACTATTTCAAACACCTTAGAGTTTATGCCTTGTTTTCCATCAAGGGTTTAAGAAGCCTCTACTTGCAATGAATCATTTTCCGGGATTATTTCCCTGATACGTGTATCTGTTTGTCAGCACCTTTACATATACTCACAGCTTTCATCATTCCAATGATGAGATCCAGAGACTTGTTGGCCAACTGCAAGCAGACTGTGGGATGTTAAAAGCAAGTGGCTAATGAGAAAGTGTATATAAGACATTGAAAAAAAAGCAAAAGAAAAAAAAAGACTTCTGAAGGAAGAGGGAGTAATAGAACAGAGCTTAGCTTAGCTCGGCTTAGTTTAGCTTCACTTCTCTTACCTTCTCTTAGCTTCAATTTTCTGCATTTAAAGTGAGTCAGATCTACTGCTCGAGCCAGTGATATGTGGCATCAGCAGTGGGATGTCATAAGCGCTGCAGGCAGAGTTTTCATAAGCTTTGGAAGCTCTGACGAATGGTCAAAGTTCAGTTCGAATAGGAAAGATCAGTTTGAAGTGAAGGGTACCTCAAGAGCAGAGGAGCAGAGGGAGCTGGGGAGAAGAGCAAGGCACTCTTCCATATGTGCACCTATGTTAAATAGATAGGAGCAGATGATTTATCTGTGTTGTGGTTTAACCTGGCAGTTGAACACCACACAGAAACTCGCTCACTCCCCACCTCCCTCACTGGAATGGGGGAGGGAATCTGGGGGGAAAAAAAAAAAAAAGAAGGTAAAACTCATGGGTTGAGATAAAGACCATTTAATAAGACTAGAGGAAAAAATTAATAATAATAATAATAATAATAATAGAATATGCAAAACAAGTAATAATCAGTGCAATTGCTCACCACTTGCTGACCGATGCCCAGCTTGTCCTGAGCAACAATCACTCTTCCCCAGCCAGCTCCCCTGAGCATGCTGTCATATGGTCTGGAATATCCCTTTGGCCAGTTTGGGTCAGCTGTCTTGGCTGTGCCCCCTCCCAGCTTCTTGTGCCCCTGGCAGAGCAGGGGAAGCTGAAAAGTCCTTGACTAGTCTAGGCACTACTTAGCAACAACTAAAACATCAGTGTGTTAAGATTCTTCTCATCCTAAATCCGAAACACATTACTAAAATCCAAAAGCACTATGCCAGCTACTAGTAAGAAAATTAACCCTATCCCAGCCAAAACCAAGACAATCTATCTATGATTTATCTACCCAACTATGTAGCTGTTTATCTTTCATATGCAAGTGATTCTTTAAATTATTGTTCTACCACTTCTGCAGGGGTTCTTTATGGCCCTGCTCCATGAGATTTCTTGGCATGAGTTTATATATTGCTATATGACTAGTCTTATTTCAAATGTTTAAAGTGAAGCATATGCTAAATGATACTGTTGATGGTTGGGGTTAATTACAGAAAGTAGTTATTCAATATATGTATTGTGAGCAACTGATTTCCCCTATGGAAAGTAATAGCAGTACCAATGGATCTTTTTTTTTTCTGTACATACATGTTTCTTCTTTGATGCTAATGCAATTACAATACAGATAACTTTGACCTATTATGACTCATCTATTTTAAATTTTTGTCATTATTTCATTAAAAATGAAAGTGGGGAAAGAAGAAAGCTAACAAAAAAAACCCAGGTAAATTTCACCATCCTCCCTCATTGTATTTTTTAAAATTATTATATTTATTATTGCCTTCAGAATAGAAGTACTTTATTCTGTCATAAACATATAATGTTTGGAAGGACAGTTGTATGGAAAAGAAAGAGACGAACAAAGCAATGAGCTAAAATAAATGAATAGTGTGTGACAGTTTGAAAATGCAGTGAAAATTTTGAATTCGCCCAAATGTATGGTAATTCTTGGTTCTGTCCATTGAAGAAACTAAGAAAAATCTCTGCTGAAATTCTAACAGCTCATATAATGTATTAACAGATTAAATCCTGACTGTTTATACTTTCTATTTCAATTTAAAATTGCTAAAACTATCCAATAACTCTGTATCATATATACACTTCTGTCAAGATTTATCCAAAAGCTACTTGGACAAATATAAATAATCACTGTTTTGCAAGTGAACTTTTGAGCCTTCATTAATAGAAGATGTGTGAAAATCATTAGCAAGGGAGTAGATAAATTTGTGGCTGGATAACAGCCAGTAGCCCAGGAAACTTCACTTGTTTGAGAAAGTCAGGGTCAGGAAAGATATGTCCAAAAAAATCTTGTCTGTGCTTCCTTTTGCCTCCTGCTTCTCTTAAGAAGAAATCATTTAAATGTTACTCTACTTTGCTTAGCATAGTTTAAAACCAATTGAAAATCGTTTCTGGCTAATAGTTTGGGGGAAACTAGAAACAAAGGTATTTAAATAGGTATTTAGAAGCATTTTAGGCAAATAGAAAATAAAATAAAGCAATTGCTTTACATCAATTTGAAGGGAAATGGCCAATAAAATGAATACCAGGGAAAGAGGAACTGCAGAACCATTATAAAGGTCATGAAGCAAACCACAGAAATTAATGGATTGCCAAATTTCTTGGTTAACTGGTAAACCATTTCACTGTTGTAATTTGACAAAATATTTTGTAGACTTACAATTTACAAAAGTTATTATATTATCAAGTTAAAGCTTGAGCATTTAAACTTGGGTGAAATCAACATTTTCTTAACCAATGCATGAAAAAGAAGAAAAGCTCTTGAACCAAGGCCAAAAAAAAGTCCTCTGTAATACTGTTGGAGCTTGGATAGGTACAGGCACGTGAATTGAATTGGTAAGAGCCTGATAATGAATGTTCATATGAAACACTGAACTTCCTTGGATCTCCACTGGTACAGTGATAATTAACAATACATGAAATGGAATATTGGAAACTTATGAATGGGAATCCTTAAACCAGGAAATCTTCATTCAAACATAAAAAAGTCAAGAAACACGTTACCCATATGCGCTGATCTTTTCAAGCATGACAGTTGTGCTTGTAAAAAAAAATAAAAATAGCAGTTGTGTTAAATATCTCTCTTGCATTTCCCACTCAAAGTGGTTGATCGATGAACTTCAATATGCTTGTTGTCTGCAACTGGTATCTGGATTTATTTTTTGAGAGAAGGAAATATGCACATATATCCAAACTGAAATCCATTTGTAGCACAGAAACAAGATGAAACCTCGGTGTTCTTTGAAATAGACCTTCCTTGACTTTTCTCAAATTAAATTAATGGTGTTGACATTTCAATTATCATCACTGGAAATATGCATGAAATCTTTTAGCTGAAACAAATAGAAAATTTCACACATTTCATAGCTGCTTTTCGTAACTACTTTTCATGCCTCCCTACAAGTTTAAGCAGATATCTCATCAGTATATGCTGCGGTTTCCTTTACCTTATTCCTTGTAAATATTAGACACATTTTTAAAATGGAAGGTCAGAACCTGAATAAAAGGACAGAAGTTGATTTCTCTGTTTCCTAGCAGACAGTGAATAGCCTCAAAAGCCATAAACACATAATTATACCATTTGCACTCTATTCCAAATTGTCAAAGTCAGATATTTTAAGAGCCTGGAAATTGAAATATTCTTTCTTGCTTGAAGTGATAGTATCATTAAAAGTTAATTTTTCTACCCAATAAGAAAAGAAGATGTCAAAAAATTCGTTACTTACTTTTCTTCTGAAGCTACAGTTCTGAAAAATTATGTAAAGAAATTAAATTCCAATGTTATTCTTTCAGGAGAACTAGCATGTTGTTTCTCCAAATCAAAATACACTTACTCAAACTCTACAAGATTATGTCCCAAAGAGAGTGATTTCTGTGGGTTTCTTTCCTACAAATTTCTGAGTAGAGGCATTCACCAAACTGAGCTTGTGGGTGCTAAGCTTTGCAAAGGAGAACTACAGAGTTTCAGGCTACCATGGTGCATCTCGTGGATCCACCCTCCTTTGGTGGCCTGTTTGCCAGGTAGACTGTTAGTGTCAAGCAGGGTTCAGAAGCAAAATCATCTTGAATTTCTCAGAAGATATATGGAAAGAAGACAGTTTCATGAAATCGTCCACCGGTAGTCCATCAGCATTTTTCAAAAGAAAATATGCTCCAGCATAACTTTGTAGAGTCTCTTTGATACTACTCTAACATGACAGTAGAAGTTTATTGCTTAGTAACTGTCCTATTAGCAAAGATGTATACTCACTATATAAGAGAGAGTCTGGTTGTTGGTAGGTGCCTACATTCAAAAAGAGAAGTCTTGTCCAGAGTTGCACATTGAATGTTCATAATTTATTAGAGAAATCAAGAGAAAAATGTAAAGTCCAAAAGTATAAGGTTATTTTGTTTTTTCTCTCTTTTCACTGCAAAATAACAAACAGCTCTCCTTCCTTTTGTAAACAGCCTTCTGGAGTAGGCTGGATGACTGTGGCTTGTAGCTGGACAACTTAAGTACAAATGTCAAGATATTTGTGTATGGAAACATGGTACCTGTGAATGTCAAGTTTCCAGACTTTTGGTGTTTGACATGGCATGACTTCTTGGGGAGACCCATACTCAAATGTAGATGCTGTCTAGTTCTATGGAACCAAGTGCAAATTTGTCCATGTATTCACTATTAAATATGCTACCATACCTGTGAAATCAGTAACAAGTAAAAACCATTTGGTAGTAAGGATGAAAATGAGTAGGCAATTGCTACCTGAGACTTAGTATTTAAACTATTAAATCAGCAAAAGTTTGCAGAGAAGTGTGTGTCATCATTGTCTTTTGGTTCTCACTGTAACACAGTAATAAACCAGCAGGCAGCTACAGTTTCTCATAGAGTTCGGCATTTTCTTTCACTTCACTCACCAAACTTATTATCTTTCACCTCTTTAATTTCCTTTCAGTCAATAATGTTGAAATTTTCAAATGGAAGAACAGTAAAACTTGTTAATAAATATCAATTTCATTTATTCAAAACCATCATTTGCCATTTGGAGGGAAAATGTGCCTGTTTTTCTGCTCCTTGCAATCTATATATTCATTCTGTGATAAGTATAAAAATTCACATGACATATGGATATATAAAGTGCACTTTCTGTTTGGTTGGAATAAAGCATAAATTTAATTTGGTGTGTAGTCGTTAAGGTAACACTATTGTTAATGGATTTGGTAGCATGGTGCAGCAAAGAAGGATGCAAAAGATGTAAATCATCTATATAACTACTATTTTGTTTTCAATTTCTAAATGCATAAAAATATGTATATCCTAATCATTATCCTTTTTTTTAGAAACTGAAGATAAGAGGGCATAGCATTAGGATAGCACAACAGTTGGTGACTATGGTATGTGCTGAAAAAAGGAATGAATGAAAAAATAAGTCTGAGTGGTGGTGATACAAGGTGTTTTTTTCTCTCTTCTTACTTTTCTCCTCCTTTAACCTGCTTTATGAAGTACAAAAAATAAAGAGGATTTTCATTTCATTTGCCAGTTCCCTATGAGCTTGTATTTAATGATGATACAGCTGGTTGCTATGGAAATTATTTTCATTTCTAGAAAACAGGTGACATGGGAGTTGGGATTTGGTAATAAGATATAGGAAATGAGGAAATCTTTAGGTATTTCTCTTTTTTCTAACACAAATGTAAAAAAAAAAAAAAAGTAGACTAAAGTATTCAAAACTGTGGTAGGCTTTATCTGCAATAGCCCTTAATTTGAGGAGACAATACACTTATATCTGTTTATTTGGAAGCATTGTCTAAGAAGACAGGGATGTAAACATAGTAATGGGATTTTAGTGATTTAAAGCATATATAAAACCCCACATCTGTCAATCATGAAAAAACAAACAATAAAGCCTCCAAACTCCCTTTATTTTTTTGTGAGCAATAGTGCTTGACCAGGAGTAGAATATGTAAATTATCTTTATGAAGACTGGCTAACATTGAGGAAGCTGTGACTTTCAATTACTTCATTTAATAAGGCACACTGTCATATGTTAGATTAGGATCTTCATCTCCTCCAGAGATCATTATATTTTATAGCATCAGTGTATTAATTAGACTTACACTACAGTATTCATTTTTTAAAGGTTGAATAAAGATCTCTTAATGTCTGTATGTTCACATAAGGTTTATATTAAAACACATTATATGAAAAATATTTTAAGGACATTCTAGGCACAGGTCATTTACTAGCATCCTTATCAGCAATCTCATACTGATGTCAGAAAATTTAGGACAACAAAAATAGCTACAGGAAAACTCTGGTTACCTAACATTGTTTATAGTGTGGGCAAATGTTAAAAATATATTCGTTTCTCTGTCCACTGCATAAATGTGCATTTAATACAATTTATTTGTTGCAATGTTCCCCTCCACAGGAGCTGCTGAGGGACTTGTACCGATTTTGGTATGTCACAGTCCCATGTGACTTCCAACTTGGTAGTGCAAGTCTTTACACCTTATGCCCACGCTCTCTTCAGACCGAGGCCTTATACCTGACAGTGGTGTCTTCCACTGCTATTTCACTATTGCAGCCACCACTCATGAGACCACACTGTCAAGGAAGCTCCAGGGCTAAAACTAGCTATTGCCACTTGAGCTAACACTCTCTAGCTGGATCAATAAGAGATTTACACAACCTACAGGTCATGTGCAGAGGACAGCCTGTGTTTGTTATGTGGTGTACCTATGAAAGACACTTATTATAACAGAGCTGGGTAGTACTGACAGGAATAAACTTCACATAAATGTCTGGATTTCTACCTAGATAAACCTGCCAGACACTTTGATTCTTGTTCCTCATTGAAACTGTATGCTACTGGGCAATAACAAATGACTGAAGAATTGGGTCCAGGAAAATTAATAACTGAGAATCTAAATACTCCAGCTATTTGAGTATAATAGACCTAATGTTTAAAGTAGTGTAGTTTCTGTTACCAAATACCTCTTTAGATATTCAGGCATTTGATAAACATTAATTACATTACTTTATCATAATGGTTAGATATTACAATTTGTATTGCATGAATATTTTATAATGTTTAGACTTTGAATTTTATTTCGCATGTCAGAACATAACAAGACAAGAACAGGAAAAGTTAAGGACTATGTCAGGAACATAAGTTTCCTATCTGTGTATTCCTACAGTTGTAAAACTGGATTACTTTGAAAGGAAGAAATCTTAAAACTACTAAAGTACACAGAGAAGATACTCAGGATATTCCCCTGCCTGTACCTGTTAATGAAATAATAGCACTGAAACAGAAACATCTTTTGTTCAGTAAGGAACCCAGTATCTTTTTTCTTACTGAGTAAAGCCCATTCTGCTAATAAAAATAACCACAAACACTGCAGTGAGAGTGCAATCACGAGGAGACCACACAGCGTCTTTTAAGAGTTGTTCCATGTTTGTAGGAATTGAGACCCAGATTCTCCATAAAATCTATAGGGTGAGTTGGAACAAGACATTTAATATTTAAAATGTGTGTGGAAAAAAGCTCCTATTCCTGTTTATTTAGAATTTTTCTTTGTTTGTTTTCATTTTGAATTTTTATTTCTCACTTATCTATCACTTCCATTATATTACTGGTTTAGAACAAAAATTTCCTTCAGAATTTATGGCCAATGATAAACTGGGAAGTCTGCTTACAGAGAGAGAGGAAATATCTTGCTGCTAACTTCTTGAGTTTAGTGGTCTGATACTGCTGTTTTGGATGACTAGTCAAGTTTATGAAGTGTCATTACTTTCTTTCACGCTTTCTGACCCTCTATCAAAATTGTACCTTTCCCTACATCCTGACATTATATCTCCTTAATAGATGAGGTGGCATTGTGGCATTGTGAAAGGATAATTGAGGAAAGTGTAATTTATTTTCCTGCCCTATGAAGGTAGTATTCTAAGTTATGACAAGTCTACCATTTCTGGAGGGACTTGTGTAGCTGCAAGAAAAATGAGCTCTATGGTCAGTAGTAAGCACACATTTATACTTTCAAAGCATATATCAATATTCTGTGTACTAGTTAGTAACCATTTACCTATATTTCTGGAGTTCTTTTCCTTTGGTTTAATTATTTCCTATTATTATAGACAGACATTTGAAGTCACCAGCTGAGATCAAGGGCTTGGTGTCAGTCAGCCTCAGCTTAAGGCAATGTGCAAACATTTTAGGATAATGTCTTCCTACCAAAGACAGGGTAAAAATGGAAGTAGATTCAGACTCATAATTTGATGAATGGGGCAGTAGGAGAGGTAGAAATAGCTTTCTAGCTCCCCTCTGTTCTGACCACACTGCAAATACCCTGATGCCTGATCCATAAAGCCATAAAAATTCCTCTAATTGTACAGTGCACTTTTATAATTTGCACATGAGAGGTTATGTGTTGATCACTATGCTGCCTCCCTTAGAACTGTGAACAGTAGCAACATGCTTAATTTTCAGACACCAGAGTATGCTTTTCAATTGACATATGCATCTTTTTATAACAGAAAAAGTAAATGTTTGCAGATGTGACAAACCTGTAGGTGTAATTGTATTGAAATTCTGCATAGGCCAGGAAACGAATGGTGGTGGCTGCACTTAGAGTGTTACCCAAACATTCAAGAAGTTCTTGATTCTGGGAGTTGCCAAACCCACTAGCACAACAGAGGTGAGGCACTTGCCGCTCTGTGTCCCTATGTCCAGCAACTAGTGTGGTTGAGCATGTATTCCCCATAGGTACACATGTACACATATGCATAATACATATATGTATATGTACATGGCCAGTCACACAGAGAAACAGACAGAAAACAAAAAAAAAGCATGCAGATGATGTCAACAGACTCATCCTATTCTCCTCTCTGGCTGATCAGGGTGAAAGCCTGTAAATAGAAAAAATATATATTAGTATACACATATTCAGTATGGATCTCTCCAGTAATTGACCAAAGCAGTCTGCCCAGCAACCACCTATTACATCCCTACTCTGCCCAGCAGCTGGTTCCTGTGCATGGCAGGCACTCACACATGGACATGCATTCACACACACTATGGATCCCACTGGTGACTGGCTTTGTACACACAGTTTAATGAGTAGCTGGCCCTTGGATTCCCTTATCTCTTGGTGGCTGGCCTCATGCAAGAGAGGTCTCTCTGCCAGCTGGTCCAGCCCAATGGCCTTGCCAGTAGCCTACCTTGAGTCCTTTTGTCTGCTCCAGCTGCTGGCTTGGATTCCTAGTCTCCCCAGTAGCCACCTCTCAGACCCCCTGGTGTCTCAAGTACCCAGCCCAGACTTATGGCCACTTTGACACTGGCTCCTCAGCCTCTCATTCTACTTGCCATCTCATTCAGGCTCATGTTCACTAGCAATATCACACTGACGTGCATACCTACACAATACACATGCACTCAGGTCTCTCCAGCTGCCGCCACAACAGACATACATGCCTCTGTCATGTCTGTCTCCAGCTGCTGGCACTCACCCCATCACTGCCTCATTCCTCTGGGTTGTCTATGCACATGGAGATGAACAACTTATCACAGAGCCTAATGCCTGCTTTCTGCATTAACCTACAGCAGGGAAGGTCTGAGCTGTGATAACCTATACATAAAACTGATGCAATGTTTCCTACAATATACTTTCATTATGGAATTGAATAAAGGGCCAAAAAGAGTCAGGTAGATTTATGGCATGTGAATATGGAAATAATATTCACATTTTCAATTCAAATAAAATTTTAATTGTCCCTAAATGGAATTGTTGAACTTTATGAAGTGTTAAAAAAATGTAGGAAAATATTCTGTTACATCGTTCCAGAAATGCTAAAGTCCTCATTATTTACTGCCACCAAAAGTATTGAAGAATTAATCTTCTTTTTTAAACAGCATTTAAACAACACAACTGATAGAATGTGTATTAATTACATTTAAAGTCAAACTATGATCAAGGCCCATGCGATAGCTTTTCTTTCAGTGTTAAATAGTAGGTGACATCCTTTGTCTACCTCTTTCCAGCACTTGCATATAATGTAATTTTCTCATTCTCATCATAAAACTGACAGTCTGACCATTTGATGTTTTCTGGTATACATGTGTATTTAAAGAAATACTCCTTTTATAAAGTGTTTGCTCAATCTTGCTCCATAATTGTCCTCATATTTTAGACAATTTTTAAATGTGGTTTAACAAATTCTGTGGCTCTGCATTTATTTTTCATTTTAGTTATTCTTAACCCAAAAAAATAGTTCCCCAGCCACAGGAGCATGAGTTTGCCTACACGGATTTAAGCCACCTTTGAATTATTTTCTTGCCTTGTCCTGTGATTGTGCCACTTTGCCTAGCTTATGTCCAGTTATTAGTGGCCATGGTGGAAGTACAGAGCTGTGTATTTCTGCGAGTTGGACACAGATCGTGTCTGGGACTGATCAGACACTTGGATGTTTACTTGTCTCAAACAACTCGCACAGGCAGAGGGGGAACAGAGAGGAGCAAAGTGAGCCCTGTGGAGGAAGGGCGGTGGGCTGCCCGCTCGGCTTCTTCCAGTGGGCAACAACAGAGCACATGTCAGTCAACAGGTATTCATGAAAGGAGCATGTGATTGCCAAAGACCCTCACCGCCTCACTGACACACCCGACCCAATTTGAGAACTCTCTAGAACACTTGACCATGCAAAAGCAAGACTGTTGCCACCCCAGGGGTGGTCTTGCACTAGTGAGACTATATATAGACCATATATATAAGGATGAGCACACATGTTCTGCTTTGTCAACTCATAACCTAAGGATCCATACCCTGCCTCAGAACAACCATGCGGGATCCAAGGGTGGGGATACCTGTCCTTTTCTATCCTCCTTTCCTTTCTTTTTCTTTTTGCTCTTCTTTCTTTCTCCACTTCTCTGCCATATATTCACATATATAAGTTTTGGACAACTAGCAATGGGTTATGCCAAATATAGATCCTTTGCCAAATTGCCTTTGTTCGTTAAGTTTGCCAGCTAATGAAGTTACCTGTCACATTGTTCCTCTGAGTCATTGTTATGACTTTACTGGCCACATGGCTCTGCTGAGCAGAGATCGGCTTTTTGTTGGTACACAAACCCTCTGAGGATCAAAAAGATTCACCCATTTGACAACCCACTAGGTGGAATGGGACAGCTTGCTTTCCCTATGTATGGTATTTAATATGAAATTAATAAACTGTAGTATGAGATATACTTTTTCTGAGTTATTCAAAGCCTGAAGTACTTCTGATAAAATACTAGTATTTTTATCATTCTAATTTTAATGCAAATATTAACAAATAAACAAAACCCCCAACACACTAAAGAATGTTAGTAATTATCCCATCAAAGACATAGTTAGAAAGTGACACAAATTTTAAATTAAATATATTGATAACTGTCAGAGCTATTGAAAAGCTGAAAAGCTATTGCACAAAAAAAATGTCAGAAGGAAAACAATTTGAAAACAATTGTATTTTCAAAGCCAAATGTGTTTTTCATTCAAAATATTGGAAAAATTTTTTTAAAGTAACATTATTTTTTTAAACCTTGCAGAGATAATATGTCTTATTTTGACCAGTTTAATAACATTCTCTAATTGTCTCACATTGTATGTAATTTTGATACAAATTGAAATTGGCTGTTTTCCTATTACATTACTTCAGCTGCTAAAATGGACTGAAGTAAATTTCAGGTCTATTTTGGAATTATATTATGAATAGGCCTTAAATTGTAGAGGAACTAATCCAGTACACGTATAGATTTGGTTTTTGGATTTTACAGACTTAGAAAAGACTTTTGTCTTTTCATTTTGGATTCATGTCTTAGACTTTGGAAGTCAACCTATTATCATAGAAGATATACACCTGTGTCCCTAGATCCTCAAAGATGTCCCAAAGATCCACCCTATACTGTACATCACAGAAAGCAACATTATGTACATGTACCAACTAGGTTGCTCAGGAAGGTCATCAAGGAAATAATGAAAATGATCTGAGGGCATCACTACAGGGTTATACAATAACAGAATCATAAAATCATAGAATCATAGAATCATTTAGTTTGGAAAGACCTTTAAGTTCATCGAGTCCAACTGTTAACCTAACACTGACAAATCCAGCACTAAACCATGTCCCCAAATATCATGTCTACACATCTTTTAAATACCTCCAGGGATGGGGACACAACCACTTCCCTGTGAAGCCAGTTACAGTGCTTGATAACCCTTTTGGTGAAGAAATTTTTCCTAATATCCAATTTAAACCTCCCCTGGCACAACTTGAGGCCATTTCCTCTTGTCCTATCACTTGTTACTTGGGAAAAGAGACCGATGCCCACCTCATGATGGCACTCAAGATGATAATCTTCCCTGGCACCAAGGTCAGTCTGACAGGCCTGTAGTTACCTGGATCCTCCTTCCATCCTTTCTTCTAAATAGGTGTCACATTTGCTAACCACCAGTCAACTGTGACCTCCCTGGTTAGCCAGGATTGCTGATAAAGGATTGAAATTGAGCACTTCTACCAGGTCCTTCAGTAGCCTTGCATGGATCCCATCTGGCCCCCCAGACTTGTGAGTATCTGAACAGTGTAGTAGGTTGCTAAGCATTTCCTCTTGGATTATGGGGGCTTCATTCTGCTCCTGTTCAGCCAGGCTGGTCTTCTTCCTCACCAGTCCAAGACAGCAGTTCTTCTAACAATCCTCCTTACTTCTGCAAGAATCAAAAAGTCTATCATTTCATCATCACTGTGCCCAAGATGGCCTCCAACCATCAGATCACCCACAAGGCCTTCTCTGTTTGCAAATAACAGGTCCAGCAGGGCCCCTCCCCTAGTTGGCTCCCTCACCAGGTGTGTCAGGAAGTTTTCTTCCACACACTCCAGGAACTTCCTAGACTGTTTCCTCTCTGCTGTATTGTATTTCCAGCAGGCATCTGGTAAACTGCAAAGGCTAGTAATTGTGAGACTTCTCTCAGCTGCTTATAGAATATTTCCTCTGTCTCTTCATCCTGGTCAGGTGGTCTATAACAGACTCCCAGCAGGATATCTGCTTTCTTGGCCTTTCCCCTGATTCTTACATATAAACACTTGACCCTATTGTCACCATCATCAAGCTCTAGACAGTCAAAACACTTCCTAACACACAGCGTTACCCCACCGCCTCTCCTCCTTTGCCTATCACTTCCGATGACTTTATAGCCATGCATTGCGTCACTTCAGTTGCATGAGTCATCCCACTATGTTTCCATGATTGCAATTACATAACAGTTTTCTAGCTGCACAATGGCTTCCAACTCCTTCTCTTTGTTGCCCATGCGCCTGCATTGGTGTAGATGCACTTTATTTGGGCTACCAAACCCTCCACCTTTTTTGGGTGAGAAGCCCTAATTCCTATGTGACTGTTCTCAGGCACTTCTGTGGTTTCCAACTCATCAACAACTCTTGCATCTTTGCTGCTGCATGGATCTCTATCCCTTACCTCCACTGAGATGGCTATGGTGCTGTGCAAATTAGTACAGGAACATTTCAGATGTGCTCCAGTGTCTTCAGCACATCACGGAGCAGACCAAGGGATCTTGCTAGCACACCGTCCCTCAAACATTGATGTGCCACCCCCCAGGTTTATCTCTAGTGAGCCTGGGTTTACCTCTTTCCCCCTTCAAAAGTTTAAAGCTCTTTCAATGAGCCCTGCTAACTCCTGCACAAAGATCCTTTTTCCCCTTTGAGACAGGTGTACCATGTCTGTTGCCAGCAGGCCTGTTGTCATGTAGACTGACCCGTGATCAAAAACCCCAAAATTCTGCCTGTGACAGCAGTCATGAAGCCAGGTATTGATCTGCTGGGTCTTTCTGTTTCTTCCAGAATTATTCTCTTGTGCTCCTGATACCTTAACAAGTCATCCCAAGGCCCTGAAGTCTCTTGATTGCCCTTGGACTTTTATTGCGACTTCATTGCTGCTTACGTGAAGAATCAATAATGTATAATAAACCAAGGGCCTTACCAGGGCAGGGTTTTCTCATCAAATCTTTAACCCAGGCCCCAGGGAGGCAGCAGACTTCCCTAAGAAGTAGGTGCAGTTGTTACCTCCTATTATTTCAGAGGACCTTGCAGTTTCCAGGCTTCCCAAGTGAATGAAATGGGGTTTCTCCACTCCTTATAGTACTTTCTGCCACTTTAATATGGCTTTACTTCTCTTATTCATTGCTTTAAATTTTCTGTGTGCTTTGGAATAATTTCCCTTTGATTCATTTACTCCATCTGCTTGTTTCTTCTATCACATTATCTCCTGATAAAAAATGAACCTGTAGTCTGCTGCTTTTCAACTGAAAATGACTGCCCCAATTGATTTTATAATGTGCTTTATACAAACTGAAACAAATGGAATAGTGAAGTAAAAACACAGTGCCCTACTTTAAGTACATTATGGATATTTTAAGAACTTTCAAACACTCAATTGATGTGTAGTTAACTCTGAATTGTGACCAAAAGGAAAAAAAAAAAAAAAAGTAATATGAAAAAACAACATCTACTTTGATGAAAGCTATTTCTATTCATTAAGAAAGTCTATGATATTTTCTTCTTCAGTGCCAGGGTAATCCTGACAGTGCTGCTAAAAAATTGTACACTCCTCTCCATTTATTTCCATGAACTTAATTGACTATTTCAAGAAAGAAATGGCCCTTTATGATAACAACAAGATAAAAGCCAGTAATTGACTGAAATGCATGGGTCCAGCTAGCTAAAACCACTTTCAACTAATGGAAACCTGCATAGAAGGTATGAAAGCTTCAGCCAATAGTAAAAAAGGTCACCTTTTTTTTTTTTTTTTTTTTTTTTTTTAAGGAGGAATGAAGACAAGTTATCTTGGATATGAATTATGGACAGTACAACTTAAGAAAAGAAAAGATGGAGAAAAGAAATGGTGATGCTTCAGAATAACATTGCAGCATGCCTGACCATTTCAAACCATGCTGGATATATTATGGAAAATTGATATTATTTAAAAAGCTTTCTCTGGTATTATTATGCTGTCAGCACAAGGTTATTTAATGTGCATGCATTCAGGGAAGTTCTTCAGTTTTTTCAAGAGCCAGTACCTAGAGGTGTAATGGTATGCAAACAACATTTTCATACGTTTAACACAACAGGCAAGCTAAGCTCCTGAGAACACATACATCTTCTGAACAATAACAGTTTTATTTGTAAACAATTCCAAAAGTACAATTTAAAAAACAGGCTTGCATAGTTAAGACAAAGGAATTATCTGCAACTCCCCCCAGCTTTTTTTTTTCCAGTCCTAGTAACAAAAAGACAAATCTTGAGGAAAATAAATGATCTTTGTCCTTCTGCAAGTGTCTCTGTGTCATTTGGGATTTGGTACACTAGAGAAAAAACAGAATAGAATAAGTCATCTTCTGTTCTACATAAAGCATGAATGGATCATCCCAGGAATTTATTAGTGCCTTATATGTGATGTCCCACTTCTTGTCTGAAGTTCCTTCTGTGCTGCATTAATAGTCACTTAGGTTCATCTCTACAGGTGCAGAGCTACAAACATTGCAATAATATCTCATACAATGTGAGAGTGCTCAGCAAAGAAACAGAGCTGTCATGAAGAAATTCTTTTTCTCATAAAAATGAAACATAATCCAGAATTTTACTTGTTTTTTTATGGAAGCTCCACTAACATGCAAGAAATGTGGTCCAAAATAAGGTAGCTCCAGGCAGCCATGCTGCACTTTGCAAAGATAGTGACATTAATTTCTGTCAGAGTAATAGGAAAATAATATCAATACCCTCAACTCAAACTGTTCACACATCTAGGAAGAAAAAAAGCTGTGATATTATGGACACAGAGAGTGAAAACTGGATAAGGATTCTGCTCGTGCTAGTGATTAAAAAGCATATCAATGAAAGCATTTAAAGTAACTTCATATATGATGGGTTCAGATCTGCATTTTTTTTTGGGAAAACAGTGTTGAAGAGAGATGAAAAAAAGGAAAGGAGCATGAATTCTGTGACACATCATTGTCTTCAGGATTGCTACTGTGCTTCAGATACTTGCCTTCAGATGTCTACTGCTTTTGACAGCTGTCACAGGGGGAGTAAAAGAAACAGGCTGGCAAATGCATTCTAAGACCAATCTGTACTAATTAGCTGACATTCAAGTAAGAACTTATGCTTCTCTAAAATGTTTCAAATCATTGGTACACAGAGATGAAAATATAACCACTGAACACCTAAGCCTCAGCCCATGTCCTGATACTGCCTGGAGCAGTCAATGCGTTATTCAAAATGCAGATCTATTGTCCATTCTATGGGCATTAAAGAAATCCCACTTCCACATCACAACATGGATGGTATAATAGACTGACTGTGCTTCTATGTAAACATTTCAGTTTGGCCTGGGATTGTGCATTTGCCATGACTCTCCTGGTCACATCCACTGTAATACTTTTGGTTCACATCACAGGTGGGGCTGGGAGGGCAGGACCTGGTCTGATCCTGTAAGCAGGTAAGCATGTGCACTGCAACAGCTGGTGCTCCCTCATGGTCAATGATCCAGATTGTCAAAACAAAGATGCTACAAAAAAACCCACCACAAACAAAAAAACCCTCACGTCCAAAATGCACAGAGTGTGAACATTTAACACTAGTTCTTTTTCAGTTTTTCCCACTAGTGCTCCTACTAGGCCAAGTTTTTCATTACAGTAGACAAATTTTTTATCTCACAGATTTCAAATATTTTATGAAAACAACTCTTAAATGCAATAATGCACAATGTGGATGAAATAAATCCAGGATATCAGTTTGTCTATGCACTTACAGCTCTAAAAGGGGAAAAAATAAGCCACTAAGTACTTAAACCATTAAGCACTCTAAATTTATAATAACAATTTATTATAAATTTATAATAAATTGCTTTAGGATTCAACTTGTATCTTGCAAAAGCAAGCCCAAAGCTACTGTATGCATCTAATTCTTCATTACGTTTATGAACCACACTATAGCATGTAGTAATTTTTAAAAAAAAGACTAATCTCACAAGTCACTTTTTCTCAATTTATAGGCAGATAAAGCCCTATATACACTGACTATTGCAAAAAAAAAACCACACAAGAAAAACCTTTTTCCTTTGTTATGAAGATATGAGTGTCAGTTATTTTTTTAACAAACATTTGGATTATAGCCATTACATTTGGTTCTCATACTTCAGTCAACTTTTAAAACCTGTAGTGAAGATGAGCCTTTTGAAGATGTAACCTATATTGTGCTCCGTGATAAATGCAAATTAAGTATTCTGAAATATGTTCCTTGAAGAGTAATCTACTAGAAATGAATTCATCCTAATATCAGTATTCAATTCCCATATGCATTTTAGAATGTTAAATTTTGCAGACAGATATTTATGTCCATTAGGCCTGTATTTCTTTGTCATTCTTTATTTTCCACCCTTCCATTTACTCTGTGAATTGAAAATGCAAGTGAAGGGAAGGTAGGGGTTTATTTTTGGTTAGGACTTTACCTGATGCTGTGGAAACTGATGTTTGATTCTCACCAACTCCCTTCACATATACCTTCACGTATATCTAATAATATCCAAGTTCAGTATCCATAGGCCTGGCTTGAGTTCAGAAATTACTCAAGAATATACAAATAAATCTGGTAGGTTATGTATTACTGATTTTGTCATAAAAGTAGAAGTCTGAAAATAAACTCAATTATATAGATATACCTAGGATTTCATATGGGAAAATCTGTACCAGGCTAATATACCCTTAAAATGCTGTCACAATGTGAAAGTAATGGGTCTGTACATCTGGTATTAGGCAATCTTAACTGAAACTAAAGATCTCGATGCTTAAGAGGAATATTATTCTAACTGTATATGGCAACTGGCTTTACTTGCTTTCATGGTTCAGATCACGCTCTCCAGATCCATTAAAAAATTCAAATATCTACTGACACTCAGTGGGGACTGGAAGACTGCTTGATACTTTGTGTATTTTTTAGTAGCTATCACAGCCCCTTCCTGTCACATACTCTAACAACACTCATCTAATCATAAACTTATTTTGATAATTTTCTTTCAAAATACAGTTGATGCTCAAACATGTATCTGCTTTTACATGACTTTACTCAAGAAACAAGGGACCATGTTCACTTCTCTTCAGGACTTTCTTCAGGGGTGTCAAGGCATTGCATAGAACACCGTGGATGGGCTTATGTCTGTTCTTCCTAACTGCTTTGAAGAGTGCAAGAGACCTGAGCCAGAGAATAGATACGTTGATAATAGACATTTTTATCATTAATGGTGTTAGAAAAATAACATGTTTGTACTACCTTTCACAATCATGAGGATTAGCTTAAACATGGAAAACTATTATGCACCAAACAGGCTGTAACATTTTTCTTCTCCCATTTTTTATTTGTCTTGTCTTTCCACATATATCAGCAACTTCTGCAAAGGTTTTCCAGAAAATCTACTTTTTGCTGGTTTTGTTGCGATGACCTCAGAAACTTTATCAGTCTCTAAAATGGCTGTAAGTAACACATAATCTGTGACAGTCTTAAAACATTCAAACTAGGAGCAGTAATCAGTACTGGAAATAAATTATAACTATTTCAATTTTTCTATTCTCTTCTAAAGATAAGAAAGATAAAGTAGACTGGGAATGACTCTAACCTGCTTAGGGCATATGGATGCAGGAAAGGAAACAAAATGTATTGTGTCAACTTCTGCTGGTGGTTCCAGGCAATTCTGGTATTTTCCAGTAGAAATATGGAGAGATCTATGACAAGATTGTCAAAAAGGTTTTAAATTGCCCTCACGGCTGTTTTTTGCTTTTAATATAATCTGACTCTCTTAGGCCCACAAATCCATCTTTTGATTCACTGAGGGAATGTTATTTGTCTTTTTTTCCAGTCATGAAAAATAGAACTGAAACAAACAATGCTGTGGAGTGCAAGTTTTATACAAAGCCTCATTTCCTACCCAGTTCATGTCATGTAAAAGTGTGACCATAATGTTTGTAGAATCATTTCACTCTGGCATGAATCAATGAATTTCTGTGTAAAGGGTGTAATTGCAGCTACTGCAGTTGGAAGTACACACCTTGAAGTGTAAGGTAATGCTATTACAAATAGTATAGATTTGCATATAACATATACATAACAGATGACAAGAGAAAAATACAGAGATGATTTGAGATTTAGATCAGTACATTAACTGGTTCATCAAATACAAATCATTTGCACATACAAAGAAATCTCCAGTACTTTGTATGGTTTTGTAATTTCTTGCCTTTATAATAATGCCTTCTTAGAAGGAACCTGTTTAAACCTGAGTTACTAATAAAGAGCTATAGTGTCCACTGCTGGGTTTTGGCATATGCTTTGTAATACTTTTGCTTGAGGACTATATATTATGCTTGAATATTCTCTAGTAATGTAAAACATAAATAAAACCAGAAAATATTTCAGAGCTAGAAGAAAACCAGGAAATGGTGTTAGTTATTGCTTGCTTTTCCATATTCTGGGTATGCATGAATAAAACTAAATAGTATAGATTTTTTTCTCTCACACTGTTACAGACAGTGTTTTTAAAATTCTTTTGCATCTTTTATTTAAAAAGTAGACGAGTCATGTAAAGAGTGCTAAACCAAATAATTTTTTTGACATGTTTGCTCTGATTCTGTGCAATGCAAAGAGCCCTATATCAGAAACAACAAACATCAAAACAGATGCTCCAGGTACTTGAAAAATAAGAATGGAAAAGGTAACATGCCTCTTTGTCTAAAAATGGGTACAAATATTGCATTCATTTTTATGAAGCGTAGAAAGGAAGATACTAGGAATTACTGACCTGTCAACCTCACCTCTGTGCCTGGGAGGATCATGGAACAGATCCTCATAGCAGCTATGCTAAGGCACATGGAGGACAGGGAGCTGGTTTGAGACAGCAAGCATGGTTTCACCAGGGTGAGT
Source organism: Butorides virescens (assembly GCA_017310255.1). Taxonomy (NCBI): domain Eukaryota; kingdom Metazoa; phylum Chordata; class Aves; order Pelecaniformes; family Ardeidae; genus Butorides; species Butorides virescens. The sequence continues at coordinate 83,024 of JADKXX010001396.1, read as the reverse complement.
CTTGCCTGATTGACCTAGTGGCCTTCTGTGGTGGAGTAACTACATCAGTGAACAAGGGAAGAGCTATCGATGTCATCTATCTGGACTTCTGTAAGGCCTTTGACATGGTCCCACATAACATCCTTTTCTCTAATTTGGAGAGACATGGATTTGATGGGTGGACTGTTTGGTGGATAAGAAATTGGTTGGATGGTCACCTCCAGAGGGTAGTGGTCAACGGCTCAATGTCCAGATGGAGATGGTGACAAGTTATGTCTCTCAGGGGTCAGTACTGGGACCAGTACTGTTTAATATTTTCATCAATGACATAGACAGTGCTATTGAGTGCACCCTCAACAACTTTGCAGACAACACCAAGGTGAGAGGTCTGGTTGACAAGTCTGAGGGATGGGATACCATCCAGAGGGACCCAGACAAGCTCGAGAAGTGGGCCCATGTGAAATTCATTAGATTCAACAAGGCCAAGTGCAGGGTCCTGCACCTGGGTCAGGGCAACTCCCAGTATCAATACGCGCTGTGAGATGAAGGGATTGAGAGCAGCCCTGCAGAGAAGGACCTGAGGGTACTTATGGATGGAAAGCTGGCCATGAGCCAACAATGTACACTCGTGGCCCAGAAAGCCAACTGTACCCTGGGCTGCATCAAAAGAAGCATGGCCAGCAGATCAGATGGGAAAAAAAACACTTCTCCTATGAAGACAGACTGAGAGAGTTGGGGTTGTTTAGCCTGGAGAAGAGAAGGTTCCAGGGAGACCTTATTGTGTTCTTTCAATACTTGAAGGGGGCTTATAAGAAAGCCGGGGACAGATAGTAGGGACTGTAGTGATATGACATGGGGTAATGGTTTTAAACTAAAGGAGAGTAGATTCAGACTAGTTGTAAGGAAAAAAATTTTTACAATGAGAGTGGTGAAACACTGGAACAGGTTGCCCAGAGTGGTGGTAGATTCCCTATCCCTGGTAACGTTCAAGGTCAGGTTGGACGGGGCTCTGAGCAACCCGATCTAGTGGAAAGTGCCCCTGTTCATTGCAAGGGAGTTGGACTACATGACCTTTAATGGTCCCTTCCAACCCAAATCATTCTGCAAAAAGATACTCATTAAATAACCTCACTTTTGGGCTAGTTTTTGCTGTTGTGTGGAATTTGACAAATTTAAATGAAGTAGTCAAACTAACATTTTTTTTCATACAATAAAAAGCCAAGAAATACTCTTAAACTTTTGATTTTTAAAGCATAAGTAAAAGGTTTTTCTGAAAATAAAAATATTGGAAAAATCACTGTTAAGAACATACTAACAACATATATGTCACTTTATGGCAACAAGGCAGAAAGCTGAAGGTTAAGAGGCTAAGGCAACAGAGGAACTGTAGAAGGTAAATTTAAATGCTTGGCTATGCTTGTAAAAAAGTTTACAGTGAACCCAAATGTCCCCTGGTTTACACAGGTGAAAATGTGAGAGTAGTACCTGAGTAACTATGGAAATAACTGAACCTTAAAACATTTCAGTTCTACATGAAGGAAGATGGTATGTGTTCATTCACGTGGTGAAGAGAGGTAGTGACAGGGTTTGGGGAAGTTAATTGGATTACCAGTGCCTCCCCAGCTTTCTACCACATTATTATTATTAACATATCAATTCACATGATGAATTCAGCAGAACAACACATCCTTCATTTTGTTCCTAAATCAGTGTGTGTGTGTATTTGTGAATGGTTCATGTAGAATAATTCCTTAAAATTGTATTGGCATAGTATTGGCAACATGATAGATCAGGGTTCTTTTGCTTCATATCACAGGAATGGGGAAGAACAAACAAACGAGGAAAACCCAAAAAACTTACATCCTCATGTGGCACAAGCTGGACCATGCACCTGAAATTTTGTGGTACAATATAGGTGATTCTTTTTTCAACATAATCATTTCCACACTGCTCTGCAAAAACTGCTGTTTTGGGGACACCATTGTCAGATGTGCACAAATTTAACTGTATAAATAGGACATTTTTAACAAATACTTGTGATGAAAACAGTTAAATTCTTGGCTTTTCCTGATTGTTTCCTTTGATATTTCTTGGAAGCTGTTATTTCAGCCCAAATTTAATTAAATTAAGTGCACATTTTAAAAAAATAAAGAAATAAAGATACAAAAATCAGTCCAAAATAAAGGCTTCCTTCCTAGTCAATAAGGAAAAAAAAAATTACTTTGACATAAACCATTTATTTCAGGTTTCTTTTTACTATTATTAAACCCCAGAATTCCTAATTTGAGAAGTTACTAAACTGAAACCTTGGAATTTTTTACATTATTATCTTTTCAATCATGAAAATGACAGAACTACAACAATATTACTAGTCGTCCAGAATTACAGCTTTTCTCCTTTTCTAGCCACAGCCTTGGTAAGTGTCATCTAGGTACATGTTCTTTCCCTTAACTGAGATTTCCCTTAGCTGAAGTACTTGCAATAGTTTACCCTTCTCTTATTAACATGTAGATTAGAATTCCAGTGGCCAAGTCAACCCTGAAGTATGTTTGTGTAAATTTTCTTGTTTAAATTATCTCAGACCTAAGCTAATTTGTTTCAGTACTAACCAACATTTCTATCACAAACAGCAGTAGATGGAGAAATATACTTCAGATGATGCATGAATTATGCTAAAATTGAACTGTTTAATTATTAGTTTTTGTTAGGTTAGCAGATAGATTAGAGTTCAAAATGTAGCCCAATGACTTAGCAGTATTTTATCAGATTGTTGCACCTGAATAAGATTTAACTATTAGTAATGGAAACTTTACTAACCAAATTGAAATGGTCCTATTAAAAAAAATGACAATTTGCCAAATATGCAACATATACTATACTTAAATGGTGAAGATTAACATCTTGGCAACTTCAAGCAAATACTTGATGCCTTGTGACATCCCTTACACTTTAGCCATCTGTCTGTTGTAGACACCTTATCAAAGACTGACACCTCATTAAAGTAGAACACCATTTCCATATCCTATAGATACTAGTTAGGAAAGATTTGCAAATAGTTGTACATCAAAAGAAAGTAGAAGGTAATAAAGTGGTTATTATTCTTCTGTTAATAACCCCTGATACTAGAAGAGATTAAAGTTAAACAAAACAACCTGTCTTTTAAGCAGGTTTTCATGTATACCTCTTTTTAATCAGTTCATTGAACTTTTTCATTGTTATTTTTTAAATAAAATTGCAATCTCTTTGGCTGAACCTTTTGTTAGTAGTGCTTTAAAATTTTTAATTAATAAATGGTATTTTTATTTAAGGAAGGAGGAAACTAATACTAAATTAACTCATAATTTTTATTTTTTTATACTTCATATTCTATTTAAACAATGTTCTTTCAAACTTCAGATACACTTACTGTGGGGTGTTGTGGAACACTGTCTGCATAGTTAGACAAGACAGACATATGAAGAGGGTATATGTCTGTATTGTCATGTTGAAGAATTCTGTTTCTTGTCAGATTTCTAGTTCTTATTGCATACTTGGCTGCATTCAGTTCTATAACTAACTTACTCCTGCAAAATTTGGGCATAGCCTAGAATGTATTATGTCCCTCTCTAAGAGCTGTGACTGTGGACATTTTGTGCTGAGCTATTTCATCCTTTATTTGAACTACAGGGCCTTCTTTTTACAGAAATAATAAGACCACATTGTATTATTTCTTTTGATATCTCCAAATTCCAGCATTGTTCGGATATTCAAGAAACAAAGCACATGTTTTAGAAACCCCTTTCTGAATTCCTTAACAAGTCAATTTCAAAGTGCTTGGCAAAAAAGATCTTTAATAATTCCAAAGATCAAATTTTTGATGTTTCATTAAAAAGTTCTTACACTAAACAATTTTTCACCATGAAAAAAAAAACAAACCCAAAACTCTTAATCCAAGCTTAGTATGATATTTATTTTTAATTTTCTGAAATAAATTAGTTTTGAAAGTTCTTAATTTAGTCTCCAAAGTTAAACAAAAGAATGATCATTTTAGCACAGTGCACTATTCCAGCAGATTCACACAAGATAACTATTAAACACTTCTGTAGAATCTCTTAATCTACTGTCTTTACACATTACATCACCATTTACAAACTAAATTGCAATAGTTAGGCTAATATACCATCAACTAAGTGGAAAATATGAAATTAATTTGTAGTATTTAAATACAACATTTCCATACCAGTTCTCACAGACATGAAGTCATAGCCTCTGTGAAATAATTTGCCACTGATGTCAATAATTACTCTAGGTGATTACTAGTATTGGTAGAAGATGTCAAAACTAAAATTTTCCAGAGGAACATACAAATATCAACAGTACTGAAATTTCTGGGAGAGGCTTGCACCCAATTTGATATTGTCTAATATATTCAGAGCTTTTATTAGCAATGGTTAAAATCCAGTCTTGCATTTTTAGGTAAGGCACCTGACTTTTTACTTTGTATCAACTCCAGACTACTCCAGGAGCAGGACTCATTGTCTTCTGCTGGTAGTTCCAGTTTATATCAACACGTATGTTTTCATCTGAGTTTCATTTAGGTTTCCCACATCTAAAGTTCACATTCTGCTCACTAATAGGGTGAGCTAATAGGGGTTTGTCTCGTTGTTTTTTAATATTATTTTTATTTCCTTGTTTTTACACGAAGACTTTTCAAAGAACTATAGGTAATCCTGACTCATAAAAGGAAACCAAACCAAACAAAAAAACCTTTTTCTGTTACAATAAAATTGTTTTCATACTCATTTCTAACAAGGATTATCAGCCCAATAACCCTTTAGGGGAATCATTAATTTGAACCGGACAGTAAAACACACATTATTGGAGTCAATATAAGGATCCACCAAATAAAAATAAACTTGCCTTTGCTAGCAGCCACCAGTGATTTTCCTGCCAAAATCATTGCACATATACAGTGCAGTTTACATATACTGCATCTATATCACATATATATAAAGAAATACTGCTTTCACAAAATAAGTAAATAAACTATGTACATATGCATCATTTTACTGCTACTTATCATTAGTATATTGCAAATTAAATGAAGGTAATTCATTCACATCCTCTAGAAAAACTGAGTCCTTTTCCTTTATTCTCCTGTTGCTGCTCCCCCCCACCCCTGGAGCTGCTGTCAGTTATTTTATATGCATAAAACACTAGTGTATTATTCACCAGATATGGAGATTCTGAAAGTATGATCACTTGCAATCTGTGACCCTTCTCTCACCAGCGACATGTATAAGCCTCTCTGACTGACAAAACCCCTAACTGTAAGCCAAAAGAAGCAGAATCTGATACTCACTATGCTTCAAAAATCTTCTCTTTCTACTAAATGTGTAACTGTCTAATCTGGCCTGCATGGTCTACTTTTTCTTCAGAAAGGACGACGCTGGCAGCAATCCCTTTTTTTCATTATGATAACTGCCAACAACCTGTAATCTTCCAACAAAAGCTGATTCTTCATGCACAATTAACTATTCAGTCTGAACTAGGGGGATAGATAGAAAGCTTATTTGCACTTCTGTTTCTGAAGACATACAAAGGCTGATTTCAGCTTGCAGCATGACTTTGAGATGAATCTGTGGAATTTCTAAATGATCTTGTGGCTGGAAACCCCCAAAGGCTATTCAAGGACTTAGTAATTGCTGGAATTCAGAAGATTTGGGTTTGAGCCTCAGAAACATGGAAACATGGACCTATTGGAGAGAATCCAATGAAGGGCCACGAACATGATTAAGTGATGGAGGATCTTTCTTAGGAATAGCTGAGAGAGCTGGGACTGTTCAGCCTGGAAAAGAGAAGGCTTGGGGGGATCCTGTAAATATATATAAATACCTGAAGGGAGGGTGGAAAGAGGATGGAACCAGGATCTTTTCAACAGTACCCAGTGATAGGACCAGAGGCAATGGTCACATACTGAGACACAAGATGTTCCCTCTGAACATCAGGAAACAATTTTTGCTGTGACCATGACTGAGCACTGGCACAGGTTGCCCAGACAGGTGGTGGAGTGTCCCCTGGAGATACTGAAAAGCCATCTGGATATCAAAGCCTGTCCCAGGCAACTGGCTGTAGGTGGCCATGCATTAGCAGGGGGGTTGGACCAGATGACCTCCAGAAGTCCCTTCCAACCTCAACCATTCTGTCATTCTGTGAATCCTGCTCAGGACATATTTCTATTTTGACAGTGTGTGGGAGACTGAATAGCCAGTTAACTGTCTCAAAGCTTGCTCCTTTGTTTGGCAATGTGCGAAGATCAGCATTGCCGCAGGCAAGGTGGCTGGCAGGCTGGCTGAGGCAGTGGACACCCAGGCAGGGCCGCCTGCCCACCAAGGCTCGAAGTTTGCTGCCACTTAAAGCATGCAAGCAGAACCCTGTCCCTGCCCAGCAACAAGAAAGTGCATGAACAGAGCCTGCCAAAAGTAAAGCACACGAAATGTGTGTGCATGTGCTGGACTGTGCTCTATAAAAAAGGCTGCAGTCTCAGACTACGGGGGCATCTCGTGGAAGACCATCGAAGACGCCGGAGGAAGATCAACGACCTCGTGAAGAGACCACCGAAGATTCCGTGTGTGATCACTGAAAACCCCAGAAGCACAGACCCCCCCCGGGACACCACAGATCCATGGTGGTGACTGACTGCTCTCTTCCATCCAGACCTCTCACTTTATTTCTTATCTTTCCTTCCTTCCTTTCCTGTCGCTGCTCTCTCTCTTTTCCCTGAACAATTAATAAACGGGTGGACTTAGGACATCTGACCTCGTTTGTGTCTTAATCTCGCTCGAAGGGACCTGAAATGAGAGGTTGGTCTAGCCGCCCCTGGCCTCCCAGACTCATCTGAGGTCAGCTAGAAAGCAAGGGGGCCTTCCTCTCATCCAAACAGGATTGGATTGTAACACAGTGGACTATTGAAATTTTTTTAGTGAGAAAGTTGCTGCAACCAATTTCATATTTCTCTAAGTGTGGTTTCACTGAGACTACGTAGACTTCTACTTGTTTTGTAAAACAGTGATTTGAGAGGATGTACTTTTAAGGAATCTCTTCTGATGCTGACTTTTATTCTTGTCTTTCTGTGACTTACAGGCAGAACCACTAAAATTTTTTGGATCCTGATCCTTGCTCTATCAAGTAGAATTAGCTTTGTCATTTTTTTCCCACTATATATAATTACCACTGGGAATTCAACACCAGTAAGAAATCTGCTTATATTAGAAGAAATCTGTGTATAACCAAAGCTGCTCTTGTTTGCTTCTGGTGCATCTAATAAAATATTAATGATCATGATCATCAGTTAAAAGGATCTTTCTCCCTCCACCTCCAATTAGCATCTCTGTATTCTCTGTTATTCAACTTAGCAGTTTATTTCCTTCCTCCCCTACTATTCTCATCAACAATTCATGACACTAATCACTTAATGCTTTCATGCAACTATGATTATTTAGGTGCATTAATAAGAGGATATCTACCAGTTCTCTGAAACAGTAACTTAAACAACAACACAAAAAATATTCAGATTGATCATCCATTTGTGTCTAAAATTAGTATTTGGCTTTCAAACTTTTAAGTTCAGATCCTAAAGAAAAAAATATATCAGTAAAACTTATTATTGTCTGTAATCAGTGTTTGACAAACTGGCACTGGAAAAGTATACAGTAAAAGTACAACTATAAATACACGATATGCAGTTGTGTCATCTTTGGTCCTGAGTTTGTGAGGTGTTGATTAGCTTAACTACTTAACTACTAAAGTCTCTTGGAATCAAGTGTACTCTGCTCTTGAAAAATGTCATTCAACATCATTCTACCTTAGGTCTTACACAGCTCACAAACGTAAGGAATAAAGCGTTCCTAGTATAACTCCAGTCTGTGTGCTGAAAGGATTCTAGGAATTAATGTGGTCAATATCTATGCTTACTTAAGTAAGTTTCTGCTATACTTTGATTGTCTTTTTACATACAAGACTAGAAGAAATTGGAGATCAATCCTGCCTGCTGGGCCAGCCCATCCACAGTGTAAGTCACCACAACATGGAAAGGAAAGCAGCTCCTTCAATATCCACAGTGGATATAAGAGATATGAGCTGAGGGCTCTTTTAGAGATTCTGCCTTTTTTATTTAACCTACTCCCCAGAAATCTGTACATTTGTACGATGTCAGTACAGCATCTTATGGACCTGAAAGCTTAGTACATAAGCAAAATTTATTTCATAACTAAATGCAGAAAGGACATTGAAACAGATGGTTATTCCTAGATGTTAGTTTAAAAATGCCTAGTATTGCAGATCCTATGAGTTTCCACATTAATGATTTGGGCCAATGATTTTATTCTTACTAAGATACTCTACAAAAACAGATCTACCTATCTTAGGTAGAGAAGAGCACTAAAGTTTCACATTATGATAGCTATCAGACTTTTAGACAGATGTTCTGGCAAAGTAAAACACTGTATACCAACAAGAAAGGCAGGATGTAACATATAGGGTAGTAGAGTACTGTGAATTAACAAGCAGACACTACTTTGCATAATAGGGAATGAAATCTTTATGCTTGGTAACATCGAAGAGTAATATAGATAGATTATATAGACAAATCTCAAGTGATAGGGCTGTAGAAAAAAGCCAGTGACTACATCGTAAAATCGAGTCAGCTGCTGAACTACCTTCACAGTAGTTCGAGTTGTACCATAAAGCACTGCACCATGGTTGTCCCTGAAATAAATAATCTTCAAGTGTGTTGAAAGATTTTATTTTTATTTTGTATTTAAGTTCATGCCTCAGACATATGGAAAAAGAAAATGCAACTCTGATCTGATTGTCTGTCCCAGCTTCTTTTTCAAAGAAAGCACTTACAAATGCCGTTCCCTGCCCTGCCCCCCCCACCCCTCCCCCATCCCAAGGTTGTTGGGCGCACATAAAATGCTGGACAAAAAGGTAATATGTACATTCAAAATAATTTTAAAATGTCTCCAGTTAAAAATATCCTAATGATACATAAAATATTAATAGATGTGCTTCTGTGTCTTTTCCCAGAGCAGAAGCATCACCTTGTAAGGCTTAAGGCTGGCAGAACTGTTCAGCTTTGCTTTGTGATTTTCCCATCTTTAAAGGCCACATGCATGGTCTGGCAAGAAAAAAGAAGCATGTCTATATTGATATATAATAGTTTTCCTCTGTGATAAATTCTTTGGATGAAGACATCAATGGGTTTGGATACAGGTGAATCAATATATATAGAGAAAAAAAAAAAAAAAAGGTTGTTCCAAACACACAGTGAGAGAATGGTGACAGTTTATGTTTGATAAAAGGACCAACAGCTTGTGAGTGAAACTCTGCCCTAAGGAAAAATGAGCAATACTAGAATAATAAGGTCCTGGTGAGAACAAACATGGCAGGATGTCTGTTTAAAAAGACATAGTTTTCAAGTTAGACTACTTTCTAAATATTGAGTAAGTCTGGATTTAAAAATTGTCTAGATAAAGATTTTTTCTGATTTTATTTAATGGAAAAAAAATCACAGGAATAAAGACAAAAATCTGCTTCACATACACAAAATCACAGTTTCTTCTCTTCTGCCAAACCTCTAGAGCAGAAAACTTTGATTTCTGGAAGTTACTTATTTTCTGCATCCAAAGAAGTCTTTAATGCCCCTTCTTTTAGGTATGTTATTCAGATTGTAGGATGCTATAAGCAGGTAAGAGGAAGCTGTTTTGCACAAATGTGTATCAGAACAAACCAGTTTTAAAATATTAAAACCTTACTGTGTCCTTATGATTTTTATTATCTCTTGCCAAAGTGACTATTCAGTATGTTCTGGCATTTGTCATATATTACAGATGTCGGTGTAGCAGTACACAGGATTCTCAAAGAAAAGTAAAGCTCAGTGTCATTGCCTTAACACAGATGCCAGTAAGACATGTTGGCATATCTACAATATCAGCATGGAACCGGTAGATTTCACCCAGATCTTGTCATAACCATGGACTTTTGGAAGCTGAGAGGAGTACGCTAGGGAGTCTCAAATGACTTTTGCTTAGGTAGCTCAAGCTTGCCCAAGTGACAAGACATGCTGAAGGAAAGAGAAAGAAAGTGACTTTCAAGTTGCAAAGCAGGCCAGCAACAGTCTTGAATCACTTGGAATATAAGTTTCTTCGGCTTTCCTAACAACCACTTCCTAACTTTATATGCATCAGCAATATTCATTCAAATGCATGATGTATGATTTTATCTGTCACTTTGCAGCTGTTTCCCTCATCTTTCTCATAAAGGAATATAAAAAATCAAGAATCTATTGATGAAATTACATTACTTCTTCTAACGAACTTGCTCCCTGTAGTACTCATCTGTTTACTGCTTAACCATTATGTTTTTAAAAATCTCAACAAATGTCACTCATACACTAAATATTATAATTGTAAGAAGAGCAGCATTTAACTTAGTTAAGGAGTTGAGAATATATATTAGGTGCACAAAAGTGCTGTTATTAGCTAATTACTGATGTCCCCAGCTGTTTTATTACCAATGGAACATCAACCAATATAAAAGTCAGTGCTTTCTTTTGCCACTGTCATGATTCACTTTTTATTACTCTGTCACTATGGTTTTTACACAGAAAGCATGCAAACTGTGAGAGAATAAACCATTCTGCTAGCGCTAAAGAAACACACATATCTATATTGGCTCATGTAGCTTAATCAATACTTAGAGTACTACCTTTATCTCAGAGTGATTTTGGTTGGCAGAAAGTCATTTAGAAGAATGCAATTAAACAATTAAAAAGATTATGCCAGTGATATACAGTAAAGATATATTGTTTTGCATGACTTTCTGAATAGAAAATGAAATAAAAGAATGTACTTTCTCAGGTGAACCAAGCATTGGCATATGATTGTCCTTCTACTGATAAGCTAGACACCCAGCAGATGAAAAATTACATTGTTCTTTCAGCTTTTCAACAATTGAGTAAATCACAAAACAGTATAAAAAAGACTAAAAGGTATCATAATTGTGAAAATCAGTGATATGGACAACAAAAAAAAGACAGCTGTTAGTTTGCTTTTTGGGGACAACCTCACAGTTTCTATCATAAAACATGTGCCAAGAACAGAACAAAAGTGTGAAGAGTCAAGCAATACTACAGTGTGTTATTTTCCAGGTATCCTAATAAAAAAAAATCCAAATAAAAAATCAGTCACACTTCATACATTAGGAGCAGGAAATGTGGCTCCATCACCAGAGCTGCAACTTGAGTTCAGAGTTGGCTGCTGTACTGTTCAGCAGATGTGACAGAGAAATTCACACAGCTGTTACTTGGGAGACATGCAGTTAGCTGTAGCAGCTAGCAGCTGTAAAACACACAGGTAAAATGGATTTTTAAATGAGTAAATGCCTATTAAGATATAGATTAGCTTATGTGCGATATGTTAATGTAGTGGTTCAATTTATAGCCTAAATACCATGACTTCAGTCAATGTAGAGGAACCCTTGTGCTAAAGACTTATAAATGAAGGTAGCTTTATTATTTTTGTTAGTTAAGGATGTCTTTTATTTGTGAATCCTTTTATACATTTTATAAATATACGGCATATATTTGTTTATGGTTAACTGACTTAAAAGTCTACATCCAATTTTCAAAACTATGTTAATTACTTACAAACTTCAAATCTATTCAGTGGCACGCTTTCAGAGATGCTTTATTAAAAATTGGATTCCATACTCTCTTGCTTGGTTTTTTCTTCTTTCCTCCCAGATTTCCTTACTTCATTGCATGTCTTTTGATTTTCATTGTTGTTTCTTTTTTTTCCTATCATTATCTACTTGTACTTCTCTTACCTGCTCATATTCCACTTATCTCTGTTCTTGGAGCTGTTGAATATCAGAAAACTTGCTATTAAAGCAATTATAACAGCAGCAGTTTAAAGTTTTCCAGTGGTTTTGCCTTCTCTGGATCCTGGCTAGCCAGGTGGAAATGCAAATTTCCATGATCTGACAGATTCCTCTTTTTTGTTCTACTATGTTCTACAAAGATTTATTCCTTTCTCTCTTTAGATTGCTCTCTCCTTCTACCATTCAGATCAAACAACAATTGTAAAGCCTTTTGTGTAAAAGCTGCTTCATAAAGTGAATTATGATTGCTTCTGAATTATATAAGTTCCTTATCTGAAAGAAAGAGACTAGAATGACACAATAGAGAAAAATGAATGTCGGTATGGCTAGAACAGATTGTCCCCTTCCTGTTAAAGATGCAAAAGGCAGGGATTCATAGACTAGCAAACACTGAGTGGAAAAAATTCTCCATGCATTTGAGGTAAAGCAGTTTTATGAAGGGTTTTGCCATGCTGTCCATTCTGCCACTGTTTATATGAGGTCATGCCTCACCAAAGTATCAGCTTTAATGACTTTCACTTTTTCAAAATTGGTACATATTTACCATTTTCTGATATGACTCATACATATTATCTTTGGGGTATTAAGATCTGCTAATCTTCTGAGGTATAAAACCATTCTAAGATTTAGGGCTTGATTTGGTTTTTTCTGAAATAATAAAGAGATCTTTCTATGCAGAAAAATAGGAATATAAAAAGAAATGTTTGAAAATTTTTAAGACATTATTTCTATATTATAAAATCTTCTTGAGGCATAGTTTTGACTTTTGAACAAGAAACAAATCAACTTTTCGTATTCTCTACAGTTCCATTATTTATGAGCAACAACAAGAATACTTCATTCAAAGAAATTACAGCCTTTCCTGGAAATAGATATTTATAATTATATGAAAATGTGTGGAAAAAAAATAAGAAAAAACAACACGTGTTCCAACTATGAAACTTATCTGTGTTCCAGTTCATATCTGTAAAGAATTCATGAACTACTTTTGTAGTAAGACTTTGATCCTAGAAATGCCTGTGCATATAAGCATCTTTATTCATAAAAGAATCCCTATTGATTTCAAATTACCCACAGAATAAATATTTGCCAGATCAAGAGCTCAGGTAGAAAGTTATCTTTCTCATCTCTACCAAATAATATTAATATGGAAATATTAATAATATTTTATTGCAAATAATCTAAAACAAATGTTAACTTTTAATTCTTGAATAAAATACTGTAATAATAAGTAGTGAATTATAATTATAACTTAGTAACATTATTAACACTAATTAGCTTTCAAACAAATATTCACTTACATTAGGATACTGCTACATTTGCTAGATTAGTTTGGTTAATTATCATTGTATGAGACTATAAATTAAATCCATGTTATATTTTTTACCTTTGTACTTTTTTGAATTAAATCTTTTGAAGAGGAAACATATCAGTCACTTTATGAATATGAGGTCCTGAATCTAGAAAAACCTTCAGTGGCCTATATTGCTATAAGTTTTGCTTATATGACATTTAACTTCCTGTGTCCACAACAATCAATAGAGGGAGAATCAGAGAGCTACCACCACTTTTACTTAGTACGTACTTTAGGGCTGTAGATTCTGAACTTTACAATAATGAACCTGGAGCAGCACGGGGGGTGGTAGTGGGATGATACATATTCTGAGGTGTTTCATATTAAAGTCTGATGTATTCCTTCTTTTGAGCGTGACAGGCTGCTGCATCTATTCTGGACAGGCTGAATTTTCCCAGACTAGAAGAAAGTAAGAGATTAAAGTTCACAGTGTCTAACCAAATGTCAAGATTGAATACAGTCCTGTTAAACAGCAGATAGAAAACAATATTCTGTTAAGTTAAACAACCTATTTTTTAGCTTAGAAGTGAATTGCTTACAAGGCTAAGCTTTTCTCTAAAACTTTTGATAGAGTAATCTGGACCATTTTAGCTGTTTCTCTACCATTTTTTACACAATTTTATTCACCAAGTCTGAATTTTTCTGACTATAGTTTTTAAGTTATCACACAGCATTTGTAAAGTCATGAGTGTGGTGGCTTATTCAACTTCTGTAAAGCATGGGATAAGCACTAAATTCATCACATATATGAGTATCATACAGTAAAGGCAATTTTATTCTGAAAAATGTGTATTTTCTCTTTCATACTGCATTATTGATAATTGATTATACATAAGTGGTTACCATTCTAATACAGACACTATGACCTTATAATTTTCACTAGCTTTAGAAAATCTGTGTTGTTCTGAAGTTTCTTATTCCCAGTAAGTCCACAGCCTCACTTTCAGCAGTTAGAACTGCTGTTCCTAGAGTCCTAGCCCTCAAAACTCTCCTTCCTATATACCTTTTTTTTTTCCTGGAAAAGAGGTCGTCAAAAACTTCAATAGTCTGCTTTTTACTCACAGAGCAAAAGAAATTCCTGTGCATATTCCATCCCCCAAACCCCTAAAAGTTCTTTTCTGTGACATTGTGAGATCAGATGTCCTTTTCATTAAACACATTATTTCTTACATGGCAATTAAATCTTTCTTTTCACAAATCAAAATTTCCTACTAGACATCCTCTTCACTTTCCAACAATTTTTCTGTATCTTCTAGCAAGCAAGTAATTTGGGTATCTAGATACCACCATTCCTTGCTACTCTTTTATTATGTTCACTACTTATATCTTATTTACTTTAGATTTTAAGCAAAACAGTATGGAGGCTTTTTTCCTCTAAGAAAAGCTGCCTTCTGGGGTTTTTGATCCTGACTGGAGGTTTTAACCATTAAAGTTCAGAAAATATTAATTAAAAACTAACTTTCTTTCTTTTCATACAGTGATATCATGTAGTGTTTGCAGCTGATCTCTACTCTCCAGAGAATGTGTTCTGCTGTCACATTCTGGCTAGTAACTTCCCTAATTTTAATGACAATCTCCTCAATCTTACTTAATTATCTCACAGTAATAAACAAATACTTTTCAGGACAATCCTCAGTTGAATGCAGTTATATAAGCAGTCATTTAATTAATTATTATATAATCATTCAGTTAATTAATTAATTATCGGAAGCTAGGTCTTAAGCCTGGTAATGAAGAACTGACATTTTGCATTCTTTAACTGATCATACAGTAGAATCTTGATGTAGAGTGAGCTTGCAAGCTTTAGGAAGTGTTGTGGTTTAACCCCAGCTGGCAACTAAGCACTCTGCAGCCGCTCACTCACTCCCCCCACAATGGGACAGGGGAGAGAATCGGAAGAGTAAAAGTGAGAAACTCGTGGGTTGAGATAAAGGCAGTTTAATAGGGAAAGCAAAAGCCGCGCAGGCAAGCAAAGCAAAGCATGGAATTAATTCACCACTTCCCATGGGCAGGCAGGTGCTCAGCCATCTCCAGAGAAGCAGGGCTCCATCACACATAACGGTTACTTGGAAAGACAGGCGCCATCACTCTGAATGTCCCCCCCTTCCTTCTTCTTTCCCCAGCTTATATACTGAGCATGACGTCATATGGTATGGAATAGCCCTTGCGTCAGTTGGGGTCAGCTGTCCTGGCTGCGTCCACTCCCAGCTTCTTGTGCACCTGGCAGAGCTGAGAGCTGAGAAGTCCTTGGCCAGTCTAAACACTACCTAGCAACAACTAAAAAATCAGTGTGTTATCAACATTCTTCTAGTACTAAATCCAAAACACAGCACTATACCAGCTACTAGAAAGAAAATTAACTGTCCCAGCCAAAACCAGGACAGTATCCACCCCTTATTCCATACCATTTACATCACACTCAGGTCTCACACTATCCAATACATCCCATTAACCACCACACTCCTTCCCATCCTTTAATATATTACACAGATATCATTCCCTTAGTCTATGGACTGCCCTTGTAAAATGTCCAGAAATGTCCACAGAATGTCCATTGAGTTTATTTAGTCCATGATTTTGGGCTCCATCTCTTATGCTGGTCACTCAGGGAAGATTGGAAAATGAGACTATATACATAAGGATGTATCAACGCTCAAAAATGGAAGAGATGGGCAGCACATGGCCAAGGAAATATTCTTTAATCAGAAAGATTCCACACCCATCTAAATTGTGACAAATGCTATTCCAGGGGCTGAATTGGCTTTTAAAGGGTGCAGAAGTTTCTTCTCAACCTAATTCAGCTTTCTTTTCAAAGTGAAATTCAAAGAAGCCTCTTAAAGGCTTAGTATACGTTACACTGGAAGCTGTGTGAGATAACAGTTACTATGTCCTATATTTACACCTTATGCTGTCATACTGTTATTACTACAATTGCTCCTGGTTTTTGTGGTATGTTACACAGGGAAGGTAGCTGTTTATTAAATCTGCTTCTATTAAAATGTGTGGGAAATTGCACAGAAATGCACTAAGTATTTTTGAGTTGAAAAGCATCCCATACCAATAGATAACTGAGTGGTAGGTCTAAGAATGCCCCTCTCAATTTGTCAGTGGGCAGATTGACTAATGTACCTATGCATGACTTATTTGGGCTGGTGATTCAAATATCAATTTATTGAATGAATGGGAAATCAATGATACTTTAACCTTTTTTTACCAGTTTATCTTTCTTTTTGCCAGTTCAACATTTATGTGATTTGACTTACATACAACCAAGTTTATGAGCACTAAAGGCTCAAACCTTATTTTAAAATTTTTCTTAAGAACATAAATATGTTCAGTTTTATAGGCAAAACTGCTCATTCATGTTGTCCTGGGTTCAAAAAAAAGAAAAGAAGTCTAAAAATCTAAATCATTATGCTGTCACAATCATAATGAAAATTACAAGTACTTTTTTCACATCTTTAGCAAAAGGCACAGTCTGTCTTTTCTGCTCTTTTGTGTCATTTAAATATGGCTTTTCTCTTTTCTTCATGGATATTTTGAGAGTAGAATTAGTTCTGTATGCTAATAATCCTGCATCTACCATTTCTAATGCTGTGAGAAAGTGCAAGCAAAATCGCCTAACTTTAATCTCAGGTGCCCTAATTCAGATTGACAGTGTAATGGTAGTGATTTGGTATGAAAGCACGCCTGCATACAGATGAATCTATATATTCATCCACTTACATCTTTCTTTCATAGTGGAAGAATTCCATTAGGTTTACATTTGCAAAAGTAATTTTCAGTATGATACCCCAAAAATGAAGATGAAAGATGAAGCACTGTGTCTGTGTGAGTGTTGCTCTTTTTTGAAGTTTAAATTAACATTTCAAAAATCTCCATTAATTTTTTTCACAGATATAAGTGTTTCAGTGTAAATTAAATCCTATCCAGCATTGAGGTAAAACTCTGTGAAGAAGTACTTTTCTTAGGGTGATGCTACAGTGTAATCAATAGATGGGACTGGGAGGCAGAAAAGCAAAAAAAACGTAAGAAAAAGGAAGAACTGAAGCACAATCTCGCTAGGAAATGAAATCATAACATCTACTGTGATGTGATAATTTAACAAACCTTCATGAAGTTTGTGAAAACTTCATGAAAATTTTATGAAGCTTCCAAGACAGATCGTGAAACAATTCAGGATCAATGTTATGTTAGATACACTGATATTTGTAAATATTTAGTACTGCATTTTGTTGTACATCAGCAATGTGGTTAAGTCTTTCAAATTGCTACAGGTTTTCCTGAACAAGAGAAAAAACCTAAACAAAAAACTTCTGCCTTTTATTCCCATGGTCAAGAGCCAAAAGTTCTCAATTTTATTTTGATTAACATTATTTTAAAGTAGCCTCTTTCTCCTAAAAAGAAAAAAGCATTTCATTTGAAGTGAAAATAGAAAATACAGTGTCTTTCTTGGCACAGAAGAAGTGAACCTCTGTGTTTCTGTGCTACGTGCACTATGTATGTATTAACTGTGAATTGTGAATTTTCACTGTCCATTACACAGCAGAAAGTTGGTAACTACAGCAGTTTCTTATGGCTATCCTCCATGCTAAGGGTAATTAGGACGATGGAGGTTCTCTCTCTGTTACACTTTTTTCTCTGTTTTTTTCTGGTTTGGTTTGTTTTTTTTTTTCCCGCTAGTTTTTCTTTAGCAATCTAGGTTCTTCAGAGAGGTCTATACTTTGGAGTGTTTTCAGTTACACAATTAGACCTAAGAAAGAGCAGCCATGAGCTCTCTGAAATCACTGGCCACTGCATAAATGCAGTGTATAAACACATCTACTCAGATGAACCTTATTCTTCAATATATTTCTTCTCAGAAATGTTTAGGATTTTTATTGTAAGGTGAAGTAAAAGCAAAATCATTCATTTTCAGTTTTCCACATTAAAAGCATTTTGTGTCTTCAGAAAGTTTGGATTTATTCCTTTGTGCAAGCTCTTTCTTCCCACATGGCTTTGTTTACATCATAATTTTAGATTTAAGGATGCAATTTGCACACAATTCCTCCAACTCCTTGGTAAGACAGCTGTGAAGCAGACAATAGGTGAGGTTATACCATGAATGATGTAGTTTGAGTCTGAGCATTCTGCAGGTCAGAAAAAATTCTACAAATGAAGTGCCTTCAGGAGTATGCCCTTGATAGTTTACTTCACAGTCGGTGCAAGGTAGCTTGCAACTTCAGTGGATTTATTTATAGATAAACCATGACATATTGATAATCTTATGAGGTTACGTTCTGGTTTATCAATAAGTCACACTTGCAGAGTAGCGCAAGACTGGACGTTCTTAGGAGCTCACAGAAAATGTAGTCATTGTTGGACCCCATGATCCATCCACCTCCCCTTGCAGAATGATTAAGAAGCTATTTGTTCCCTTTTGCTCTCTTCAGTTGAGGAGAATCATGTTTTACTTCTTGCCACAGGTGCAGATATGACAAAAGGATTAAAGGAGGTAACTTGCTGCTTCTTTGTATTTCACATGATTGAGAGGAGCAAAGTAGCTCTAGCACAAAGAGAAAATATGAGTTTAAATAAATTTATAAGAAGACAATCATATGTGACTGCAAATTGTATATCAGGATTCTCTGCTAGTGATGCAGATCCCCTTATCTGGGTGAAAAATATAGATAAAGTAAATGTGAAGTGCAAGATGGGAAACTGGAAGCCAACTTCAATCTCAGTGCAGTTTAAGAAATGAGAAATCGTTCAGTCTTGCAGGACACCAAACAGCTCTCAAAACTATCATGAGGGTTTTTTTCCTCAGTATGTCGAGTTCCAAAACTTGCAGTAATTAGGTCAAATTGTGAAGCCACTATACCTGATGTTGTCTGGAAACAAAATATTTCTATAGAAAAAACTATGTTTCTGTTGAATGCAATAAATACTTTCTAGTACTTTTATTACAAAATATATCAAAACTCTGTTAGCAGAATTAACATAAATGTCATAATTTATGGATCCCTGACATTTAGGAACAATAAAAAAGAGAGTTTTCTTCTTATTTTAGAACTATTGGGTTTGGGGGTTTGGCGGTTGTTTTGAGTTTTTGTTTATTTTGTTTTGGTCTTAAATCTTATTGTAAAACTATATCATATACATATTTATATGTTATCTGAGATGATGAATTAGGCATTTTTTACCTTGCCAGAAAATACTAGAGTAAATATCTCATAAGGGATCAGAAGATGTTTTTCATTTTTGTATAATTTGTAAGACCTTCAATATACCTATGTTTGAACATGAAAAGGTTTTGTTGTGCTTTTAGCACTGTTCTTAAAGATATTATCTGATAATACTTTCTGCCCCTGTCTTTTTATGCAGTGACATTGGTTAATAGACTCTTAATCCTTATAGAAGATTCTTATAATAATTTCTACCACTATTTTATTAACAATCTTTCAATTTTTGAGTGATGGTTGGAAATTAACCCAATTTACTGATT
Source organism: Butorides virescens (assembly GCA_017310255.1). Lineage (NCBI taxonomy): Eukaryota > Metazoa > Chordata > Aves > Pelecaniformes > Ardeidae > Butorides > Butorides virescens. Next base: position 63,288 of record JADKXX010001396.1, on the reverse strand, counting down.
ATCCTTATCGTTGGCCAGAACTTCTTTAGCATCTCCTTCAGAGCCATCAAGTGCTTCTAAGACCTGTGCCACTTAGTTTTAAAGAGCTGCAAAGTTTGAAGCCAACACCATGTGCTATAGTTCCTTTATTTGGATGTCTTTGATCCTATCTTATTGAATAATATGCATTAAGATTGCTCATGCTTCTGTGATTGAAGGACAACTTAAAATGGGAGAATGCTCCATCAAATTTTGAACTGTCCTTAGTAACTCCCTTTTTGTTACTAAGACACTTTTCTCAGCACAGATAATATAGTTATTTTCCTTCGATTTCTGATTTATACTTCTTTCAAAGGTATATGAAAAGATTACTTGTATTGAGTTGTAAATTCATCTTTCTCGGTCAAATTTATCTGGAAAAAAAGCCAATCATGTAATATAGCATGCATTATTCATAACAAATTATTGATTTCTATAGATTTTAAATCTATGTCTCTCTTACTGTTATTGGAGTAAAACAATTTGATATGAAGTTATGGATGCCCCATCCCTGGAAGTCTTCAAGGCCAGGTTGGATGGGGCTTTGAGCAACCTGGTCTCATGGAAGGTGTCCCTGACCATGGCAGGGGGTTTGGAAGTAGGTGACCCTTAAGATCCCTTCTAACACAAACCATTCTATGATTCTACTATTATAGTCTAAAAAAATATGATTATAGCCTATAAGTAGGCTGCCCAATATGGTAATTCATTGATTTGAAGTCATAGTCAGCATCCAACAGTTTATCTCCAATAAGTTTAGGAAAAATCCAGGGTTGCTTTATAGGACCTTAGAGCTCTGATGTAGGAAAACTTCATTTCTGTCCGTTGTAACTTGGGCCTATTTTGACAAATGTCAGATGTTGCAGAGCATATGAGAAGTCACCAAAATCAAAAGGTTGTGTTAGTGTTTGCTGAATAAGCATGAATAAGTGAGCCTTTCACCTTTGTAATCCTAATCTAAGCATTAAAATTCTCAGTGTTAGACTGCCATTCAGGGGTTCCCATCTCTCTGATGATTGCCCTTAGGATATTTTCTAGTATTTATGGAACAATATTACACTATTGATAGGTTTCAAAACCATGAATGCAGTTCTTTTGTGAAGACAAGAGCACTAACATGCTATGCATGAAGTTTTCTGCTGATATCTGGAGAGGTAACTTTATTGAATTTACAGGTGTGATGCACTATCATCACCACAGAAAATATGCATCTTTACTGAAGTTTCCTAATTGTGATGTTCTCAAATGGTTGATTAAAAAGAATAGCATAGCTCTCATTCTTTCAAAAATTTAGCAGAATGCTAGTCTCTTTTTACAACAATTACTCTGATCTATTAAACTTCACGTTCTCTTATTTCAAGTTAACACTAGAACTGCATTCTGTGGGTTTTAAATTGAGAGTTATATAGCTACCTATATATTTTTATATATATATATAGAAAGACTTAAAACTTTTTATTAACCACTTCTGATCTTTTTTTTTTGTGCTTTAACATGGTCAAAATACAGGTGTTATTTAGGTGTCTTAATACGGAACTCAGGAACTTGAGAGTATAGAGGATGCTATATTTTGTGCTAGCTTTACGTTACCCACTATTTTAAGCTTTATCACTTATATGAGGCCAAAGTCTCTACTTGTATTCTTTCTCCCACCTTATTTGTCCTTTCTTCCTATGATTCCACTGACAACCTTTACATGCACAATAATGATAACTCTTTTACAACAGTCTAAATGCTTACAAATATGTTAAATTTTATTGGAATAATATTGGAAGAGATGGGGTGTTGTTATTTCAGAAGAATTCATTACTGTCACTGATATTTTGAGCTGCAGACAGCTGCACATGTACTTAAGTCATGATGAGCAGCTGATAACAAATGTGTGTTTCCCATAATATTTTTAAATCTTCTCAAATATTCTCAGCTTCAAACTAGAGAAAAGAATGGTGGCTGATAAAGCTGTAGCTATTATCCCCTCCCCACTGCCATTTTATTCATGAGCTCTGGCTATTTTACCTGAAGGCAAATAAGCTTGCAGACAGTGCAAAGTTCATATATACTCATTTAACAGAATCAGGTTCTTTGTCACAAGAGGTTATGTGATATGTTTAATAGAGTCATCTAACCATTTAGGTTGGAAAAGACCCTTAAGATTATCAAGTCCAACCATAAACCTCACACTGCCAAGCCCATGACTAAACCATGTCCCTAAGTACCACACCAACACTTCTTTTAAATAACTCCAGGGATGGTGACAACACTTCCCTGGGCAGCCTGTTCAAATGCTTGACAAAAAGATCTATAAACAGACTCTTCATTTGTTAAGAACAGACACCTTTAATAACAGTACAAATAAATGTGTCACTTTAGATTTTTTAGAACAACATAAAGATTTATATCTCAAATAGGTTTTGGAAGCAAATTTTTGGCAACTTCTATAAAAGCATCAGTTTTGTATATACACAGCTATGCACCATTTGTATCATGACTAGGTCATTGTGGATTACAGCTGTATTGTAATACACCCGTCAATTCTGAAACTGTCCTCATTACACTACGAGTTGCTTCCAAAATCTTTTCTACCAACTTGATCATTAGGAACTCATCTGACATTGAACCTGGTGGAGCAAATATCTTTGTGGCTTAATTTGCAGAATTACAAGGAAGTAATGTCATTTGTGGGACAGAGGTGTGTGGTGCACAGACATCCTTGAGTATGAAATCAGCTCAGTAGCTCAGTCCAGTTCAGTACATTCCTAATGACCTACTGGATCTCTGGTGTTTAGGAGGAGTTACTATTTTCCAATAATTTATGAGGAGAAGGAACAATCCAGTGGCATCAGGTTTTATCTTCCATTCAAATCTAATTGGATTGTAATTGAACCGGTGTTGCTGAAGCTGAAAACATCTTTACAGAGACTCTAGAAAAATGACTGAGTTTTTCAAATTTTCTGGGTTGCTTCATATTGCCATTGTCCTGGTGAATGATTTTACTACTGTTAACAATTTTCTGCTTTCCTTTTTTTTTTTGATAAGCACTGAAAATATGATACCTTACAAGAAAACCCAGTAGTTCCTTGAAAAATATCGGCTTCTCCACACTGAAAATAGAAGCTTAGTAATTTACAAGTTTATCTGATACCGTTAGAAGTTAGAGAATCCAGGTCACATCCTTAGTCAAAGACAAACTGCAACTAAATATTTGCAAATGAAGAAATGAAGTGTGGCATCAGTAAAGTATGATATTCTCAAACCCAAGAGAAGATGTGTAAAATAATGCCTTTGTGTTCCAAGTACAAAAAGTAGATTAAGTTGAATTACTGAATTACTTCAGAAAGGCTGAAAATTTTAAATAGCTGATGTTGCATCCCAGTTTCATATAACAGCAAAGTCAGTTTCATTATCAAAATCAAATAAATTTATTCTCTTGTTGAATCTGGTTTTGCTCTTCCTAATCAGTCCTGCTTTAAGTGATTTAATTTTTAATTAGTTGAAAATACCAACTTTGTACATACAGCTTTGAACTTCAGTATTCAGTACTTTCTTAATAATAATGTCAGACAGTGATTAAACATAAACATAATACTCTGTGAAAAACTTACCTTGGTCTGTGCTCTGAGATTTCTCATAGTACAGATTACTATGTAGGATAAATGAATACAAGGGCCTATAGTTTATCTACTGAAAAGGATTGAAAACAATTCTTTTGTTTTCAGCTTCATAACTCTTATTTTCTCTCTTGCACAGATAACCAGTGGTCTGAATAAAAGTGTTGGCCTTATGACTATCAAGTTAGTTTTAGATTCTCAGGAGTCACCTGAATATGTATTTTTCAGGAATGACTAAGGAATTATTGGTATTTCTAGTGATTCAGAAGACCTAAATGATGGTGATTGCCTCTTTCAGAAAAATGCCATTATAGTGATATTGCAGTTCTAATTATTATTTCACTTTAATCTCCATACCATGCCCACAAAATAATACTACATTTTTTTTTAAAATAGATAACAAAAAATATGGATATCCCCAGAATCTAAAGATGTATCTCTTATACCAGAAATGTACTGACTTAAAAAAATCAGTTCATCCAAAGGCACTCACAATCACAAAATCCCAAACCTACTTGTGTGTGTTACATTTTTTTTTATAGCTAAAATTAAATATTTACAAACTGGCTATCTCTTTGTTCAATGAACTGGGTCACTAATAAAAATCCGTTTAAGAATGTGGGCATAAATATATTTGTCTACATACAAATTTTATGAAGATTAGATACTATAATCCATGTTACTTTGATAGAGAAAAACTGGTGATATCACAAAATGTTACAATACTACATCCTATTTGTGAAGCTATTTAAAATTTAGGTAGGTTAGGTGTTGCTTTGTTTTGGTTTGCTTCTTAATTTTTAAAGTTTTTTTGTTAGCAGAAAGGTCACTATTTGAAATACCAGTCTAACAGAAACAAAGATGGCTGAAATCTATTCTTTCTTCTGCTTTCAATCATACTCTGTGTGCTAAATGATTTGGTTGTAAAGCCAGGATACAATGCACTTCATTGATTAAAACTACATTTTGTGTGGCTATTGTATACCACAATTTTTAAGTTTTATTGGCCATTCTAAATTCAGACAATCTGCAAATTGCTCCAGCACTGAAGAAAATTAACATAAAGGAAAAAAAAAAGGTAGCTAAATATTGAATTACTCTTCATGACATTCAAAGTACAAAGTAATATTGGTACTGCCACAAATCTTTGAGATAAAAATACCTTGATTTTGGGAAAGGATAGGCTAAAAAAATTATGAAATAGTTATGCATTCATTAACAGTAATTCTCTTTCATGATCACTTATTTTAACAAGTCCAGAAAGCCAACTGCAAACAAAGGAAATATTGAACAAACAAGCATGCATATTTCAAAAACATTCCCAAATGCTTCATATGAGACTGGGTGGGGGGTTAGATTTTTTGCTGCTCTAAAAGCAGAATTATTCTTTTTCTGACAATTTTTTTAATGGAATTCTGCTTGTACAGAATAAGAAGAATTATACCTGAAAGGCACTGATCACTATTTGACTATTAGTAACAGAAGACCCTGCTATTGAGAGCTGTATTTGACAGCAACCTGCAGACATTGGTTTTGTTTTTACAACCACTCTCTTTCTTTCCCCAAATAACAAGACTTTCAGCTTAACTTCTATCTCACACCACTAAAGTAGATGATCTTTCTTGTCTTTACTGTTACTCTTTTCTGTAGTGTTTTGTAATGATACTCGGCAAAATAAATATGGCACTTAGTATTAGGGCAGGAGAGAGATTTTCAGTGACATTTACTTTAATAAATGTAGTCTTATGTTTTTTTCATTATCTGAAAATAGATTCTGAATCCCTCAAAATATTTAAAAACATACAGACAGATCTACTTTTCTTGCAAATAAGTCAAGAACTATCTAGCACTTATCATATTTGTACTCATAATACTATGGTTTTATGTTTCTCCCATTTCACAAATTCTTCACCTCCCCGTGGATGGCACTTCCCAAGATAGCTGCAAAAATATTGATTATATTGCAAATGTTCTACATTTTCCTCCCACAACGTTACCTTCAAACAAATATTGTATCATCTCTAATATCTGAGAGACAATAAAGGTTGGTGCAAAGCAAATGAAGCAGATAACACCTTATTCAAAGTTTAAGTACCTTTATAATACCATTCCATATTGTATTGCTTATAAAGGCGAGACAGAAGGCTGAAAGGGACAGGATGCATGTCTCATTGCAGAATGACAATTTAGCAATATGAACCATGGAACACCTCTCACTGAGTCTTGCAGCTAATAAATTGGTAGATGAGACACTGCTGAGAACCAGTTACGCATTGACATATGTGGAATAAAGTGATCAATTCCCTAAAAACCTGACTATTTACATGTATGAAAAAGCAGTCAATATAAAATTTATGTACAAACCAATACAATACCCTTGGACTTTCTAGAAATTATGCACATTTTCTTTCTAACAGAAAATACACACCATAATTTTACATCAGGTTTGACAGAAAATGAAAGATAGCAGAACAAAGTGAAGGCTCACCTTGATGAGGAGAGAATTCAGTTACTCATGTGCAAACAAAAAACCACTTGATTTTAATGCACCAATAATTTTGGCCTAATTTTCTAGAGTTTAAAGTAAACATACAAATGCTAAAACATTAGTTAAGAATGTTTTCAGAACAGTTTATCATGTACTCAGAAGATATAATTGTTAAAAAGAATTAGTGTAAATACTTATTTAATATTCTGTTAACATGTGAGGAATATGTGACAAAAGCAAAACAGATAGCTATAAATGTTCAAAACAGCACCAAATAGAAGATACAGGGAATAAGAGTCTTAACTGTGACAGAACTAACTGTAAGAAAATGCATTTTGATCTTTCAATACACACAAAAAAGATAATAAATAAATTTTCTATTTTTCCCCATATGAGCAAGGTCAGATACCTTAACCTCAAGAGTATTAAACTGGAAAAGGAGATCTCTGATTTATTAAGGCTGGTGTGTATGTATGTGCATTTTTTGGTGTGGTTTTTTTTTAAATAAACATAGACCAGTAAATAAAAACATGACATTATATTGGTTTTAAAATAGTTTTAGTATAAAATGAAAAAGTTTTAATTTATTCAACTGAAGATTCACAGTTATTAAAGTACAAAATTCTGGTAGCAGATGGCTTCTTAGTTTGCCAGAAAAAAAATCATAACAAATCAAAGAGAAGATGAGTTAGGTTAGAAATAAGACATACATTTTTATTCAGTGTAAGCAGACTGGACTGGGAACTTCCAGTAGCAGCCTTGACATCTTGTTTCACTGTTTTCAGAATGTTTGCCTTCTTTTCCCCTAAAAAGTAATATTTTAGTATTTATAAAGATAAACAAAAGAAAATACCTATAATGGAACTATTTTATTTTTCTGGGAGAAAATAAAAGAAAATAAAAGCTTCCAACAATGTGAGAATTTGTCCAGAATCTTCCTTCTCAGAGCATTTAAAACTTTCTGGTTTGATCTTACCTGACCTGAAGCCAGACATAGAAAACTCAAAACCTTTTGCAAAATGGAAACTCTTTACTCTAGACAGCTTTCAGTAATTTACTTAATACTATTGCCAAGACTAGAAATTATTCCTTATGAAATATAAATATGCATTATATTGCATACCTGAACAAGCCTGAAGTGAGCACTCACATGCATAAAGCTGCTGCCAAATAAGAGAGGAACTAGAAAAGCATTTGTTAAAAGTATGAATGTAGTTGGTCTCTGTGATAGTGTGAGCTTTTATGTATGGTTTTACACTTTAATCCCCACATAGAAAATAATAAAATGGAAAATAAATGAGAGAGAAAGGTAATTTTAAATTTGTAAAGCATTGTCTGTTTCTTACATAGATGGAGAACATGGAAAGGAAGTGGATAAACACTGGTTGGTAAATATTGCTTAGTAAAATTATTCTTCCCTATCTTGAGTACAACAGAGACAGCAAAATATATAAAAATGTAGTTGAAATATTTTGGTGCAAGGAAAAATGCTTGGATCAACTATTACATTAAAATCAATTTAGATTTCCATTTATTACAAGATACTGTGACATTAGAATAACAGTATCAAAACCAAAAACTTGTATGTATAATCAGAAGTCAATGATGACAATTGAGGAATAATATTCTGTGCCTGAACTGATTCAATTTCAAACTAAAAGTTTGGTTTTGCTTTTCCCAAACATTTTAATAATGCTGAAACAACATTTTCCCTTTGTATTGCAGATGTTAAGCCAACAGTATTATCTGCTCATCAGGTATGTGCAAAGTACATTTATGATACAAATGTCTGCTTACTGTAGTTACAGTTATCGGCTTCATTTGAAAAGGTGCACTGAATATAGTTTGTTTCATAAAAATAATATTTCCTTATTAGCAAAAGAACCTTCTATTAAAAAAATCACCTTCATTTACCATATATGAACTTATAAAAAATTTAATCAATCAAATTTAAATAGTAACTCTACAGCTCATGAAATACTGAATGATCTCAGTCTAAGTGAGAATGTGACCTAGCCAAGACTAGAATAAAATCTGAGCTTTAATTACTCACATCATCTTAATCATCTAATGTTTCATACACACACACAAAAAAAAACCCCAAACAATCTGAATATTACTTTAACATTTAACTTATCAGGAATGCATGTAACTCAGTTGATTGGGCTAAGATGAATGAAGTTAAGTATGGCTACAGTTATTCAGAAGCTCAAGGCCTGACATGAACTTAGTACTACAACAGGGCACCATCAGCAATATCGCACCCACTGACACTCCCTGATTCCCATCCATAAGGTGATTCATCAACTGGAGAGCCAAGGAATGATCAGCAAGACACACTCACCTTTTAGCACTCTCATATGGCCAGTGCAAAAGCCTAATGAGGAATGGAGGCTAGCAGTAGTCTATTGTGGCCTGAATGAAGTTGTGCTGCCGCTAAGTGCTGCCATGCTGCTGTGTCTGGCATGCTAGAACTTCAGTACAAACTGGAGTCAAAAGCAGCTAAGTGGTAGGCCACGAATGATACTGCTAATGCATTTTTCTCAACCCCTTTGGTGGCTGAGTGCAGGCCATGGTTTTCTTTCACCTGAAGGGGCCTCCAATACACCTGGACTCAACGGTCCCAGGGATGGAAACACAGCCTTACCATTTTCCATGGACTGATCCAGACTGCACTGGAATGGGTGAAGCTCCAAAACACCTGCAGTATATTGATGACATAAATGCATAGGACAAAACAGCAGGAGAAGTTTTTGAGAGAGGAAAGAAAATAGTCCAAATCCTTCTGAAGGCCAGTTTTGCCATAAAACAAAGTAAGGTCGAGATCCACTTTTTAAGAATAAAATGGCAAGATAGACATCGTCATATCCCAATGGATGTGATCCACTAAATAACAGCCATGTCCCTGGAAACAAAAGCTTTCTTAGGCATTTGTGGTTTTTTGGAGAATGTATATTCCAAATTACAGTCTGATCATAAGCCCTCTCTTTCAAGTGACGTGGAAGAAGAATGATTTCAAATAGGGCCCTGAGTAAGGACAAGCCTTTGAACAAATTAAACAGGAGATAGTTGATGCAGTGGCCCTTGGGCCAGTCCAGGCAGGACAAGATGTAAAAATTTGCTCTACACTGCAGCCAGGGAGGATGGTGTGAGACTGACTAGCCAGGTAATTGTCTTAAAGCTTGCTCCTTTGTGTGCTTATCTAAGAAGATCAGCATTGCTGCAGGCAAAGTCCTTGCAGGCTTGCAGAAGCAGTAGACCATGACACCCAGGCGGGGCCACCTGCCCACGAAGGCATGCAGTTTGAACAAAGAACAAAGAAAGAGCTTGAATATATACACAAGGGTGTGCATTAGGCCGGAAGCCATATAAAAGGCCTCCATCTCAGACCCCCTGAGGGGGGGACCATGACTCTGCAGGCAACCCTGTGGGAAGACCCTGTGGGACCACTGACTCTGTGGGCAATCACTGAAGACTCTGGCAACGACCAACCCCGCAGGAGACCACCGAAGACACCAGAAGCACAGATCCTCAGGATGCCACAGATCCATGGTGGTGACTTTCTGAGCTCCTCCCTCTGGACCTCTTGCTTAATTTCCCATCTTTTCTTCCTTCTTTCCTATCCCTGCTTTCTCTCTTTCCCTCAAAGAGTTAATAAACTAGTGAACCTATGACATCTGACTTTGTATATGTATTAATCTCACTTGAAGGCATCGAACCTGAAACAAGAGGTTGGTCTAGCCGCCCCTAGCCTCCCAGATGTCTGAGGTCAGCTGGAAAGCAAGGGGGTCTTCCTCTCATCCAAAAAAATTGGATCCTAACAGATGGCCCTACCTGGAACCTCTAGCAGAAAGTACAAAGGGAGAGTCAAGTTTGATCGTTAGGGCTTTGGATTTGGGGATACAGGGGATCCAAGGCCTGCTATACTCCAACTGACAAAGAGGTATTGGCAGCAAATTAAGGGGTTTGAGCTGCTTCAGATGTGGTTGCTACTGAAGCACAGCTCCTCCTGGCACCCTGACTGCTGGTGCTGGGCTGGATGTTCAAAGGGAGGCTCCCCTGTATGCGTCACACAGCTGATGCTAGGCAGAGTAAGTGGGTTGCACTGATTATACAATGGTCTTGAATAGGAACCCTCAGTCACCCAGGAACCTTGGAATTGATCGTGGTCTGGTCAGAAGGCAAAGATTTCAGAATACCATCATCAGAGGAGGTGACATGTGCTGAAGAGGCCCCACTGTATAAAAACTACCGGAAAAAGAGAAGCAATATGCCCTGCTCACTGATGGGGCCTGCCGTTTTGTGGGAAAGCATCAGAGGTGGAAGGCTGCTGTATAGAGTCCTATATGGCAAGTCACAGAAACTGCTTAAGGAGAAGGTGAATCAAGTCAGTTTGCAGAGGTGAACGGCATCCAGCTGGTTTTAGATGCTGCTGAATGAGAAAAAATGGCCAGTGCTCTATCTCTATACTGACTCAGAGATGGTGGCAAATGCTGTGTGGGGATGATTACAGCCATGGAAGCTGAGCAACTGGCAGCACAGAGGCAAACCCATCTGGGCTGCTGTGAAACACGCACTGCAGTGAAGGAAGCTTCTCTGGTATAGAGGATGATGGCTAAAATATAAGCATGGGGAGGCCTTGGCAGATTCATTATATCACACTCCCACAAACCTGCCAAGGCAAGAGCCATGTGCTAGCAATAGTAGAAGCAATCACTGTTTGGTTGGAAACATACCCTGTGCCCCATGCCACCACCCAGGACACTATCCTGGGTCTTGAAAAACAAGTCCTATGGCAACATGACACCCCCAAAAGTATTGAGTCAGACAACAAGACTCATTTCTGGAATGACCTCATAGGCAGCTGGGCCAAAGAACATGGCATTGAGTGAGTATATCACATCCCCTATCATGCACCAGCCTCCAGGAAAATCGAACAATACAATGGAGTCTTAAAGACTACACTGAGAGGAATGGGTGGTGGGACATTCAAACATTGGGATACACAGTTAGCAAAGGCCACCTGCCTAGTCAACACTAGGATCTGCCAATCAAGCTGGCCCTGACCAATCAAAACTTTTACATTCTGTAGAGGGGGTTAAAGTCCCTGTAGTGCATGTAAAAAACAGGCTGCGGAAGACAGGATGGGGTTTTTTGCATCAGTCAAAGGCAAACCCCTTTGTGGGACTGCTTTTGCTCAAGGACCTGGGTGCACTTGGTGGGTGATCCAGAAGGATGGGGAAGTCTGATCTGTACCTCAAGGGGACTGGATTTTGGGTGAGAATAGCCAATGAAATGAATGGTATGATGTTAATTGCTATATAGTACTGTATGCCATCACTACTAGGTAGCTATATGCCATCTCAATGGTATTACAGTAAGAATCACCCAGACTAATGAAGAATTAATTTTGATGAAACTGGGCAAGTGCAGCGACGGTGGAGTTGGAACCAGAACTGACGTCAGCACACAACAATCCAACACCACACACCATCTCTTCTGCCCTGAAGGACTGTTAGGACAGATGGAGCCCAAAGTCATGGAACAAATGAACTCAACAGTCGTTTTAGTGGATGGCCCATAGACTAAGGGAATGATATCTGCGTGTATATATCAAAAGACAGAAAAAGTGGTGATGAATAATTGGAATGTATTGGAAAGTGTGAGAACTGGGCATGATGTAGGTGGCATAGAATAAGGGGTGGATACTGTCCTGGTTTCGGCTGGGATAGAGTTAAATTTCTTCCTAGTAGTTGGCATAGCGCTGTCTTTTGGATTTAGTATGACAATAATGTTGATAACACACTAATGTTTTAGATACTACTGAACAGTGTTTATGCTAGTTGTGGATTTTTCACCTTCCCATGCTCTGCCAGGTGCACAAGAAACTGGGAGGGGGCATAGCCAGGACAGCTGACCCAAGCTAGCCAAAGGGCTATTCCACACCATGTGATGTCATACTCCATATATAAACAGGGGGAGTTGGCCAGGGGGCATCAATTGCTGCTTGAGAACTGGCTGAGCATTGGTCAGCAGGTGGTGAGCAATTGGATTGTGCATCACTTGCTTTGTAAATTACTATTATTTTTATTAATAGTGTAATTATTACTATTGAAACGACTACTTTTTTACTTTATTTACATTATTAAAATATTTTTATCTCAACCCATGTGTTTTCTCAGTTTTATTCTTCCAATTCTCTCCCCCATGCTATGGGGGCCAGGGGGAGTGACTGAACAGCTGTGTGGTGCTTAGTTGCTGGCTAGGGTTAAACCACAACACCAAGCAAGACATTAATTGGTAGTAAAAAGTTCATGGAATCATTCATTCGTTCATTTACTCTTTCAATATTCATTAATAGATGTTAACATGCTTTACCCTAGATCACAGAACTGACTCACAGAGGTGACATGATTTTCTTCAAGTTTATATACAAGACCTAAAAGTGGCTGAAAAAGTAGATGCAGCTCCTTCATTAGCCAAAATATTTCTGAAATTTATGTTACTTCAATATTTGACAATACTGTAGATTCCTACTCTTGAGAGAAATAAGTTGTGGTTTTGTATAATTATGTTTCTGATAATTTTTTTATCTAGTAAAAAATACCATTAACCCATGCCTCTGTAAGGAATATTCTCCTGTTACATCTTTCAGACTTGTTAAAAAAAACACAAGAACAAAATAATTTCTAAAAAAAGGAAAATGTGTCATAAATTTATCTAGTTATAAATTTAGCTGGCTTGTTCTCTTCTTCAAAGCTTCTGAAGAATTTGCCATCTTGCCACATCTAGCTTCATTTTAATTGTAGTTTAAGTACAGCAATTGTACTGGTCAGGTTCAATTCTCTGCTGCCTCTTCCCCCCACCCCGACTTTCTGATGATTATGTTATTCTGGAATTTGGGCTACACATTCATGCAACCCCATGCTGATCCACTCTTGGATTCTGAAAGACTTTAAAAATGTACCGTAAAGGTGTTATTTTCAATATATGTTGGTATTTCATGTGAACATCACATCTTAACTCTTTACTCCATTGCAGAACTACTTGGAGCTCTTTCAATGTTTCTTCTTAAAAGGTGTATTTTCCAGCATTATTATTTTTCCACTTTTTTCTCTTTCAAATCTTCCTCTCTGTTGTGATCTAATGAGTACACTCTAGCTCACGGATTAACATAACAAGCACAGAAGCTTTGAGAAGCTTTAATTGTTCTTCTGACTTTGTTAACTCTTGCAAACTGTTTGCTGCAGCTCTATAAAATTGTTCAGCTTAATGAAGGACAAACCAATGGCCAAGAGGAATCACATTCCCATGAGCCATGGAATGCATCACTGTGATTTAGTTTAGCTGCTAATTGTTAACAAAAAAAAGGTATTGATTGGAAAAGTTGCTGATGTAGTGCTGACCTCTGTGATTGTCAGCTTTTAACCCAATTTATATGTCTGATCATTCCGACTGAACTCTAAAGTACCAGCTACTACAAATCAAAATTTCTTTTGTTCAATATAATATTGCCAGCTAGTAAGTGTCAGTTAGGAAATTAGTTTTAATTTCCCTTTGTGGCTAATTAACTGTTAGCATCTCAGCTTTCTCTATTGTATATAATTATTTTTTCTAATCTAATATTTTTTTTCATTGGCTCTGCAGTGGATACTATGGGCTATGAAGAATTTTCATCATAGTCATCAAATATTATTTTTGCATTTCATGGACAGTTTTAGCAAAATCTGTTGTTTGCCACATTGTCCTCATGAGAATTCAATATACAAATTTTTTGAAGGAAGAAAAGATCGTTGAAGTATTTCAGTTCTTTTAGGTTTTTTTTCTGATTGAAGAAAACTAGCCAAATTAAATTGTACACATTCAACACAGCAAGCTCAGTAAATATAAACAAGGGGAAAAATCAAAGATATGAAAAGGATTTATCTTCCTCATTTCTTCAGAATACAGAAACCTTCTGTCTTGGTTAAGTAATTAAATAATTGTTCATAGTGATTTAAGCTTAATACATCATAGTGGCTTAAATGTGTCTTTGGTTAGAGGTCCTAGAAACAAGAATGTCATTAATAAAGAATATAAGAATTCAATACTGGTTGATTTGATTATTTTGCATTGCATCATATGCCTTTTCCAAAATGGGTTTTGTTAAAGCAGATTCTTTTTCATAACCAGCTCTAAGGATTTTCAAAACCGCTGTGTTGCCATTACCTTAGGATGGAAAAAATCCGTAAAGATAGGAACCATTTTCAGATTCAGGGTTAAAACATTTATCTTACATATATATAAAGACTCCCATCTCCATGGATACCAAAGATCTCCTGCTAAGACCAGAATTTATCTGTGGAGAGCAACAACACGGTCTAATTGCTGGTACCTTTATCTTCAGTGAATAGGTCCTTCCACCGAAGTAATTGCCTTGACAATAATGAGACTGCTTGTGTAATAAATTGTTTATCCATACGAAAAAAAGTTATTAGAATATTGCTGAATCCAACTAAACACTTCGTCCATCAGAAACTACAGAGGAACTTAGACAAGTATGGTATTAACATTGAAACTGGAATCTGGCAAGAACACTAAAATCTAGCACTGATTTTATAGTAAATTCCAGAACATCTTGATGGTTAAATGTATCCTCAAAGACCATATATTTTGTATAGGCACTTATTTACACATGAATATATTTCCTTTCAGAGAGGGAAACTGTGTACAAACTATCTAAGGTGTACCAGTCATGTAAAAAAAGTGATGAGTACATGCACTTGTGTCACGATCCGCTATTGGGTTGAACAATTTGGCAGAGTTTAAACCCCTTGCTTTCCAACCGACCTCAGATAATTCTGGGAGGTTGGGGGCGGCTGGGCTTAACTTCTGATTAACTCCAATGTTTTATCGTGACTAGGTTCTTTTTACATTCTCGGGAACAGAATTGAGACTCAAAACGGAGTCAAGTGCCAAGTCACTTTATTTGGCCAACAGCAAATCTGTGAGAGAAAACCAGAGAAAAGGAGGAAAAGTGAGAAAGGGAAAGAGAGGGGAGAAACAAATGGCACGGGAGTGTTGCAATAGCTACCACCACGGGTCTATATCCTGTCCATGCGGCCTGAGCGATCCACACGGTCCGTGCGGCTGGTGCGGCCTGATGGATCTTCGAATCTGGTGGAGATTAGATGTTCCTGGATGCTCTCCATGGTCTCTGCTGGTTCCCCTTTCATAGGGTTGTCTTTTTGCATAGTCAATGACTGTTTTGCATACCCACGCCTCCCACTCGGCAGTGGGGCGCATGCCCAGTACTGTCACTAGAGTCTGCTCGAAAGTTCTAGAGGGTCCGAGCCCCCTCCCCATTGTCAGTCGACTCTGGGCCCGGGCGCATGCGCAGAGGACGTGTACTCCAAGATAACAGGACACACACTCCTGTGGGGTGGGACTCAATGGGCTGAAACTGCCCCACTCAATTGCCGTGGTGATTAGGCCATTCCGGTGGGGTGGGACTCGATGGGCTGAAGCTGGTGATTAAACTGCCCCACTCAGTTGCCATGGTGATTAAGCTTTGGTAGTTAAGCTTGCCTGCCACCAATGTTGAGACAAGTTTCTAGTCCCTTACAGACAAATTTCCAGTCCCTTACAACTTGCAACATTGTCATATGTGAAAATGCATATAAATAAATACATGATTAAGAAGGCTGTGGATTTTTTTTCTGATTTTGCTTTGACTCTGTCAAGTTCCTTTTGAGAGACAGACCTCTAGAATTAGAAAATTTATGGATTATCAATATACAACAAATAATATAGCACATAACAAGGATTCACTTTCTTAATGAAGTTTGCCACTATTTTCCTTGACTGGGAATTTTTGAAGACCATTCATCAGCTTTCATGTACGGACTTTTGATGATGAGATTGAATTTATAGTGGAAATTTCATAGAAATGAATGGAAAATCATGCTTATTCTTAATGAAATATTGCTTCAAATTCTGCCCCTAACTTGTGCAGTAAGCGCTTCTAATAATTTTCCTGAAGTATGAGAGATTCTAAGAAAACAAATTAATAAGCACATGTAGTATTTGAACATACTCAGGCATATTTATTATTCCTTTTCGTTCTTTTTAGTTTTCAAGCAAAAAACAACAAAAAGTTTTTAAAAAAAACCAACAACATGTTTTAGTTTATGTTACTGTATCAAGATGGTAAATTATACACTTTTAGGAGAAAAGTGATACCAAATAACTTAATATATGCAAACTCTCTATGCTGGTCAATAATTAAGAAGCTGTGTATTGATGAGTGTCACCAGATAATGACAAGCTTCAAGCTTAGCTCTTGCATGGAATTTGTCCCACATTGTATTATTTTGTCTGGTTTTGAATAATCTTATATAAAAATGCATGTAACCTGCCAGATTTCTTTTGGCAAGACTTCTACAGAAGCTGAAGTATGATGCTTATTCCATGAAGTATTGTTCATAACTGCTACCAGTTCAACTGGACCAAAAGCCACTTGATTCAGATTGCAGTGCAGAAAAAAAAACCAACATATTTTTAATTGTGTTTACTTGAATTACTCCATCTTCCTTTGGGAAGCCTATTGACACAAAAAATGAAGCAATGTAATCTGGACATATATTATTTCTGGATATCTCAAGAATATCAGTGTTTAGGAAGCAGGATTACACATTTTAGGTTTTGTTGCTACAATTAGCAGACAGACGTAACAGGAAGATACAGTTTGAAAGATCCAGGCTGAAGTTAGAAGTGCAGGTTCCAGAAACCTTTATTGATTCTGCATTTATGTTTTTTAACTAAAGGATGCTGGAAATTCAGGTCAGGTTTCTGGCCACTGTGATGTCATTATCCCGTACAAGTGCTTTGTTCTGGAGATTCAGGAAAAAGGACTGGGTCAACATTGCATTGCTTGCTCATTTGATAATCATGTAGTTTAATCATACTTGTGCCTATTTCTTGGCCCTTCATATAAGGTTGACCTTTATTTGACCTTTACTCTCAGGACTGTAGGGAAAAGTTAACTGTAAATAGAGCTGAGAACCATTTAATTGAAAAAATGTAATAAAAATATGACGAATCACATAGTGAAAATGCTTTTGTAGGTACTAGTGTTTAGAAAATATCAATACTGTTTAAAACATAGCTATATTTTACTGCAAATTTAAAAAAAATTAGCAAGGCATTTATGTTACACCCAAAGAAATCAATACAGTCTTGTTTTTTGACAAAAAATTAATATCTTAGAATCAATTATAAAATGGCAATTTAAATTTAATTTTCTTCCTAGTAGCTGGTATAGTGCTGTGCGTTGGATTTAGGATGAGAAGAATGTTGACAACACACTAATGGTTTAGTTGTTGCTGAGCAGTGCTTACACCAGTCAAGGACTGTTCAGCTTCCCCTGCTCTGCCCAGTGCACAAGAAGCTGGGAGGGAGCACAACCAGGACAGCTGACCCCAACTGACCAAAAGACTATTCCAGACCATATGACATCATGCTTGGGGGCAGTTGGTCAGGGGGAGAGCAATCACTGCCTGGGGACAGGCTGGGCTTTGGTCAGCAGGTGGTGAGCAATTGCAGCGAGCATCACTTGCTTTGTATATTCAGTACATTCTACAATTTATTTATTTATTTTCCATTTGCTGTTTTATTAAACTGTCTTTGTCTTAACCCATGGCTTTTACTTTTTTTTTGCAGTTCTCAGCCCCATCCCACTGAGAGGGGGGGAAGTGACAAAGCATCTGTGTGGTGTTCGGTTGCCTGCTGGGTTATACCACAACAACTAACTGTTTTTCATTGGGAGAACCACACTTACTTTTTGCAAAGACAGGACTGCAGTCAGAACCATATAGAGAAGGCTGACTTCACACTGTACCTTGAATTAATATTATTTATTCTATATTTGTTAAAAAATACCCTTTGATCTGATGTAAACTAAGGTACATTCTAATAATTCCAGATAACACTGAGATATTTTTATATATTGCAGAATACATTTCAGAATTGCTGTTAGGTTAATTTTAAAAAGAAACTATGTACAAATATGCAACCCAAATTTGTCACTAACTTAAATTGTAACTGTAAACAATGAATTGAACACAAGCTTTGACTCTTGTAAATTTTGTTTACAGCTCAATACCAACATTTACAATTTGTCAGGTTTCCTGTTTCATAAAAAATATTTTATGACAGATGTAGTTCTTCTGTCTCTTTATGTAATCTGCTGTAAAATTAAACTTCTGGCTTTGGTAGGAAAAGCTGATGTAGCAAAAACATCTGCACAGGTTGAAGAGACAAGGCAAATTATAACTATCTCAAATCACAATCCATACCACGTAATATAAATATGAAGGATTTGGGATAATATTTTGAAGTGAATATTTTCATCCCATTTTAAATCCATTTCAACCAACATTTTATCAGGAGACTGAGCTGGAGAAGAAATCTTTAGGCCCTCGTGTACCCTTGCCTTCAGAGCAATTAAAGAATACAATCTTTTCCAGAAACTAATAGAGCCTTTCTTAAAATACGGATCAGATATCCCGATAAGGTCTCCAATGCTTTTGGAGATCAGATCAGATAAAATCAAATCTCTGATATTTTTCAGATTATAATCCCAGACCCTCACTGCAATGATGGTTTCCAGTCTAAATGTATTAATGCTTAGATCATATTGTGTTTTTCCTTTAGTAAGGGAATTGTCCTTAGTAAAGGCATTGTCCTTAATTAAATCATCAGGCATTAATAGCACTGTATACATCTACATTGTTCCTTTGGCAAATCAGTGTTGTATTTAATTTTTTTCCCCCATTCATCTCATGTTTCATTTTACTTCCATGTCTTTGATTATTCATTCCTTCAAAATCGTTTAGTACTTTTCCTAAATATGAGGTTGCCTCTATTCTCCAGTTCAATGTACTACTACAGTTCCTTAAATGTATTGAATGATTCAATTACAAAGTTGAGTAAAATGTTGAGACCTTTGCTGAAGGCTCTATTCAAATTCTGTGTCTTTGAATCTGAAGGCAGTATATGAAAAAGTTATATGTTTATGCAGCCTTTCACTGACATGCATCCCAGCTCTCTAAATCCTTAACGCAGGAAAGCAAAGTCTTGGTAGTGTTGTCATTCAGACCAAGCATTGTCAAATGCTTGGTTTTGTACATTTTTCCATGCCAGAAGGATTTAGTGATCTGATTTCCCTCCATGTATTATGTGTTTCTCACACTAGCTGTCTATGCTTCTTTTGAACACAAGGTATTAACAAAAATTTTTCTCTAATTTGAAAGTTGAGTAGGAATTTTGACTAAACAAGTATAAGATAGAATGATAGAACTGTATTTTCTCAGGGTATAATAAAAAGTATGAAGCATAACTGCACCTCCAGTTGCAAGTAACGACTGCTCAAAATAGTTGTGTGCTCTGAACAGGATGAGTTTACTTTGATAGAATGACAATGATTCATTTTCCTTCTGTCATAGGAATATTCCCTTAAGAGGTCTCAGGCTATAAATTTGGAAAATTTTGGAGGAGTTTGTTCAAAAATCCATGGAATAATACTTGCATGTAATGGAAATAAATATTTAAATATAAACTGTTTTCCCCACTTCCTCACCCTCACTCCAATTTAGGGACACAGAGGAGAGAGGAAGGCGACATGCAGGGGAAGATTTTACTGGATGATTCCCACATGATGTAAGGTTTCTTAGGAAGCATGTAAATGGAGTGCACTGGAGCAATTCCATGGCTACCAGAGGAAATTAGAGCAGTAAGGTTCAGAGACAAGGCTACACACCAATGACTTGTTATTTGTACCTTTACAGTTTCTGTATAGACAGCTCTACCACACCATATGAATCTTATAAAAGGTTTTGGCTAAAGCTCAGTGGTGGCTTTTAGTTAAAATGTTCTATGTGGCAATCTTCCGATTTGTTATTTCTTATATATGTCGTCATTAATAATAATAATAGTAAAACCCCTAGCACTTTGAAAAAGCTTCTTGATCTATTTTTACAACTTCCAGGCTGTGAAGTTAGTATATCAGCAGCACTGGATACCTCTTCTGGAAATGCCACCAGGGTATTGAACAGCTGTACCCTTCAGCTGGGAGCAAATTCATGTCTATGTGCAGGGAGATGAAAGAAGGTGAAGGATTTGCATTTTGCTTTTTTGGTCTTTTTATTTTTCTTTTTTTTTCCTTCTGATTTCCATTTTCAAAATGCAGACAATCTGCAAATTATTGTATTTGCATTTGGAGATAAATAATTTTTTAAAGTAATCTTTCAGCTTCCAAAAATCCCTCTGTTCAGGCAGGTTTATGCACTTAATTTTTCAATATAATGAAAATAAAAAACTGAAGTTCAACTGCCCAAAAAGACACAGGGAAAACAACTAGAAATTAGTCTTAAAGGATTTATCTTGTGTTCATACAAAGATGACATGAACCACAGCTGTGGTTGCAGAATCCCTCAAGCACGCTTTCAAGTCCTCAATCAAATGAGCAAGAACTTGAAGGCCATTTCTGACTCCCTTCTGTTTCTCAAGTGTGCATTTAGACTTGCATAGGGGTTTCTTATATTCTTCACCACGCACATCTAGATGTATAGTAGCTTTTTTGCAACCTTGCACTGTTCTCAGTGCCCTGGTCACCTACACTGAGCAATAAGGGGACAAAATTGAAGAAGCTTTTTAGCTTTTATAGCTTATTGATTTTTATATTTTCAGATGTATTAGGGCAATTTTTCAAATGTATCTGCCTTTCCTTGATATCTTGAGTGTGGAGAGAGGATTTCACATTTATTAGCTTTCCTTTGCTGAAAAAAAAATACAGCAGTAGAAGTACTTCTGTGTTATCTCAGGGATATAAATGGGTTTGGTATAAAAAAAAAAAATCAATTGTCAGAATAAAATTCAAAGCTTGTGTGCAAGTGTTACATAAAAAGAAGACAACAAAGAATGCACTTTCCCAAGTAGGTAACAAAGATGGTTTTAAAAAGTACAGTCCTGAATTGAAGTTGAACTCAATGATGCTCAATACTTTCCAAATAGGAAAGTTCTATCTCAATGGAGAACATATAATACGGTAAATACTTGTTTTATTATCTCTGATCAACCGTGACAGCATTAGAAAAGGAATGCAGGAGAAAAGCCTTCTTCAATGGGAATACTATTTTCTCAGATCAGAGGCAATAAAGTAATGTATGAGCTGTTTCATTGTAAGAACTTTTATTTCATTAGGTGATTTGAATTTTTAAACACTATAAACAGGAAACTCTATCCTGCAACAAAAGTATACAGCAACTGGCCCAGGGGGTGATGGGAATTCAACTATCCTTTTGTTTGCCATATTGAGTATGTTTGTTTCTCCCATAATATTCATATCAAGTGATAATCGTGACTACATCTATTCAGCTAGAATGATCTATTTTACCTCATTTTGATACCAGTTACACGACTTTGATCCTAACTGCTTCATAATGCAAATACTTCTCACTCTACTTCTTTGTGGTTTTCTTCTCTTCCAGCTAGGAATCTACATTTCAAATTATTTATTGGTTCACACATGAGGGCCTTACGAAATCTTGTTGTGTAAATGATCCTTAAGTGTTTCAAAATGCTAATGTTGTTGGAGTTACTTGTCCACTGTTGGATAATATATTACTCTGGGATAATCACAAGTCATGACAATATTTGGGCCCTCTTCAGTTTTCCAATTTAATCAAATGTTTTTTTCTCCATTAAAAAATTATAATCTATTATGTAGAAGTGTTTAGGGATGAGCAGGAAAGGCAAATTTGTAATTTCCATATGAAAACATTTAATTGTACAGTATGCAATTTACCTCTGAAAAAGAATAAGATGCAAATATACTTCTGGGTCTGATGTGGCACTCTGATAATGTTTTTCTGTCTAAGCAAATAAAATTGATACAGAATACTTTTTAAAAGTCTAGTGTAAATGAAGAAAACTATTTTAAAATTAAATTATGACAGAGAAGAAAGTAGTGGGTTTTATATTATGCTATTTCTATGTTTTTTCCTGGTTAGTCTGCAACTGAGGCATATCGAAGGTTCCATTTATGCATGCCCATGTAGAAAATCCATGATAGAGCGCCTCATTTCAAAAAGCACCTTATTCTTTCCCATGTTTTGATGTTTTTGTTATCTGATTGGAAGTATTTGATTGAACTTCTAAGTAACACTTTTTGAGAGATGACACAGACTAACAGGCAAATACTGTCTATATGCAGTTCTGTGGGACTATGATCTATGGTATACAAATGTAAAATGTAAATATAGACTAAAATTTAAAAGATTTTCACACTTTTTACTGGAGATTATAGAATATTTTGCAAGTGGATTCATGACAAGTTCATATTTTATGCTTTGAAGAAATGCTTTTAAAGCAGGTAATCTTTTGCACTTTTTCTGATTCTCAGTGAAAGCATGTCACACCTCCATTGCTTTCATTAGCCATAGAAAGTCTCTAGCTAGTGACTCCAGTGACCACGCACCATCTTTTGTTCAGAAGGAGAGCTGGCTTGTTGCATACTATGAAGGACTTCCTTTCATTAAAAGTTAGAGTCACTAGTGGAAATACCGCAGTGGGTAATAACCAGTAGATAATTGCTGCCACCATGTACAGGTGTGTATCTCTATTATAATATCCTAGTTTGATGGTCTGTTCTTTACTGCTAGTTTGATTGTTTTAACTATACAGAATTCAAACGTACTAACTTTTAATTTACGCACAAATATGCCCTCTATTAACTTTGCTCTATAGATGCAGTTTGGTTATATAAGGCTTAAATAATACGTTTCAGAGGGAGCAAGAAAACAGCTGTGGTACTGTTTTAATCATATTTCTCTCTCCTTATTTCTTGTATAAGAAAATGAGCAAGCAAAGGAAGAAACTTTGGCACATACTATTTTCATTACTCTTCAACACACATGATAATACAGCATAGTCCCTGAAGAGAGGATTTTCTTTATGCTAAGTGAAGATGTAAATAACATATGTAAATCATATGAAGCAATATGAAGTAAACAATGTCAGAAAGAAGCAGAAGTGAATTTAACTTATGGGAGCCATGTGGTCTACCAGTCAGAACTGGACAGGAAGTCAGTATAGTTTCTTTTACTCTTTTTGAATCCGATTTCTTAGCTCACCTCAGATGAGTCATTCTACTTCATATCTGCTTCACTTCCCACTTTTTGTTTATTTACACATTCCACCTAATGCACCAGAGCACATATTTGCTTTCTTTCTAACTAAGTTTATATTAATAATGAGCTGTATTTTTAAAGATAAAAAAAAAAAAGTTATCTTAATACTCTAAGAAAACTTAAAAAAAATAGTTTTGATCAACATTTTTTCTTGGTTTTATACAAGACACGGTATAAAATTTACTTTAATAGCATCTTAGGTTACTTATAGTCCATCTTTGTCTAATATAATTTTAACTTAAATAGTGTGAAACTCTAACAACCCCATAACATCTCAGGTTTATAGACATGTATATGTACATATATACACCTCAGGATTGTATGCATAAGTGTATAAGTACGAGGGCTTCTGACTAACAAGTTGTTTCCTGATTTGCCGATTTTCAACAAAATAAGAGAGAAAACAAAATTTAAGAATGAATGAGTTCTTGAGAATAAATCAAGAACCCCTTCAGTCATCAATCACTAAAGCACATTCAGTCTGGAAGGCAACACAACTGAATAAATTGATGATCTAACTTGATGGTTGAATTAGAATCCTTTTTTTTACGCATCAAAGCATGAAGTCATTTTACATTTACTTATTGCTTATATGGAATAAAGAAGCTGTCTTTCTGAAAAAAGATTGGAAAGATAGTTGATATATCAACCTATAATGAGAATAATTAAAGATTCTCAAACCTGAGGAAATTAAAATATTAATTTCAGCTTGGGAATTTAAAAGATAAATGTAAGGTTCATGGACATAACTGGAGAAATATCAAATGAGGTGTTTTCATGAGGTATTTTTGGCTACTCCTGAAATTAAAACTTTTAGGTACAGGATTTGGCCCAAACTTTTCAATGTATCATCTCTATTAAAACATTTGAAACATTTCACTTCTTATCCTAACTGAACACATGACAACAAAAGATAAAAAAAAAAGGAGGAAAGAGCTAACATCATCAAGAAAAATAATTTCTGTTTTTAAATAATTCTGATCTTGTGATCAATTTAACTTTTCAGATAGCAAGTATTCTAAGTTGTTCATTAGTTCATCTAGTGTTTATATTACCACTAGCATTTTCAATTGTCAAACTATCAGAATTTGTGCATAAAGAGGTAAAATGTACCTAAAAGAACTGTACTTGAAAACTGAGAAAATGAGAATCAACAATAAATCCTTGGATATAATAAGCTCATGTCATAATTGCAGTGATTTTGATTTTGGATGTTAATGAAACATTAAGACAAAAAAACCCCAGATATCTAGAAACCCATAAGACAAAGACATCAAATTCATTAAAAAATGAAAAGGGAGACATGAGAAAGTGTGTATTTATTTATTTTCTTTACTGAAACTTCTATCAGGAAGCTTTAGGAAGTCATTGTAGAAAATTGCTTCCAAAAGTTTGATTTTTTTTTTTCCCCCTGCAACATTCAATTTTCTGTATGGAGTCCTTCACCTTATAATCAAATCCACTAGCTTTTATAGTAACTAGGAAGGTTTATTTTCCGGGATGGTAAAACTAAGATGATAACCAGTAGGGATACCAGAAAAAATTCATTTCCTCTGCTTTGAAGCTCAACCAGAATTGTTAAGCACAGAAAAAATGACAAATCACCAAAATATATTTGCAAGTTTACTTTTTTTTTAAGACACAGGAATCAAGAATGACTTCTAAGTGTCTAAGATTAGTCATCAGCTGAGACGTAATTCTATAAAATATTTGTGTAGACCAATACACCCTAAAGATTATTTTCTTCCTGTTACCAAGTGAGGTGTAATTGAAAGTTTGATTCACATCATTAATTCCTTGCATTGTTTTATGCCTATGCGGGTGTAAAATAAATTTTTCTAGCTCTTTGTTCCACTTTTGCTTAATTTATATCTGTATTAATTGTTTGGTGGGTCATTAGAAACACACAGTGTAGCTGATGGCCTGTGAAAATAGTTGAACTCTGCAAAATACAAGGACTTCTGGCGTGCTGGACAGAGCTGGTATTTCTGGATTTCATTCTAAGTATTGTTAAAAGTAAATTTGGGCAACTGGATCTTCAGTTACTACCTACAATACTTATTTTTCACTTCTTAGTGAATCTTTTTTAACATCTCATAAGTTTTGATGGCCTTACTTCCAAACCCGGGATTCTGTAGAAGATGGAAAAGTTGAATTTTCTTTAGCTTGGCACATTCCCTTTGATGTTTCTGAAAAACAACGTTGCAATACAGTAAATCTTGCAACTTTAAAAATATTCTTTTGCCTGACTGGTCTATGACACTATCTCAGCACAGTAGGGATATCTTTATCTTTCCCTCCATTTCTTCTTAAACTAATAGCTGTTACGCAAATGTGCTCAAAAATAAATAAATAAAAAAATATAGACAACTGCCCTTGACAGACCATTTGATGAAGGTCTGAATAACAAGTTACATTAAGTTGCCCATCTCATGTCTCTCAATATAAGCCTCCCTTACGTAGGCATTGATTGGCTCCATAAATACAAAAGTGTTATCAGGTAATACATAAATAGCTTCATTGGATGAGGACATATTTATAGAAAAGGATTGTTAAGGTTATTGCCCTCAAGTAATAAAAAAAAGGGGGAGAAAACAGATTTAGAACTTAAATCTATGGATCAACCTCATGATCACTTAATTATTTTAGGTTCTCAAATATTATGCATTTTTAAATTATTTTTCGGGAAGCATTTAATATCAAAATCCCTCATTTCCACATATAATATAGAGCATACTAATTCCTGCTTAACACTGCTGTTACATTTCCATAACTAATAATAACAATTGTTGGAAACAAACAGTTGTTGGAAACAAGGGCTAGATAAATCTATTAGATTTTTTTGGTTTTTTTGGTATGTACGTAAAGAACACATATAGTCCTGGGTCAAAATCTTTATGTGTAAGTTCTGTCAGTGTTAAGCTGCTTCATCAACACAGGGAAACAAGATCAGAGAAGGTCCATTCTCATATCAGTTATTGAAGTTTGCACTGGATAAGGACAGGATTGTCCTAGCCACTTATTTTCTTCTTAAAACACAGGAGCTTACCCTTCACTACAGCCACCTTATTCTGCTTAATTTTACATCTCATGTTGACCTTGTAGAGGAAAAAACATTCAACTTTACCATTAGCCTTATGTGTCTAATGACTTCCATAAGTAAACCTCTGCTGCTTTCACTGATCCCCAGAAGTTAAATTTCTGTTGATTGTCTTGCTGTCATACTGCACACTTAGTAATATTACCCCCAACCAAAGAGTACTGGTAAGAGAAAGAGACAAGCCAAATTCCAGTTTAGGGATCTAATCTAAATCTAAAAAACCTCTAATAAATCTAAATGTGATAAATATCATTATTAGTGCCCAGAAGTAATGGTTCACTCTCAGCTGGACTTTGCATGTTTCATAGCTAATCTATGAAATAGATTACATACAGAACTAATGTTCTGGGTCAGTATGTAATTTAACATTTTGTGGGACTATACTTAAATAGACCTCAAACCCTTTGACTTAGTGTATGAGGTTTTTTTCTATGAAAGAGCAGACTTGGATTTTATGCAAGTAATATATTAACACTAGTTCTCACTTGTTCTATGCCTATACAATGGCAAAGTTAATGCTCTCTTCATTTTTTGAAGCAGTAAGACTTGTTGATTAATCACTGATACACCTTGAAATTCCAAGTCTTTCCTCCCTTACTAGTGGCAAATGTTTGGACTACTGTGTGACATTTGAACACAGTTTAAATCTATTTCTTCCCAAAGGCTTGAAATAAGTGTAATTAACTTTTTCTAAGATACTTTGAAACTACTTATCAGATCTCTGCCCACTGAACAGTGGAAAGTAGGGCTCCTGGAGGTGTAGGGAGAGAAGGTGTCTGGCCCTACAAGCCAGGAACTGCAGTCAGTTCCTTTGTGATCTACCCAACATGAAATCCTAGTTTCTATGATGCTTTGTTTTCCCATAGCTCCCACGTTTCTTAATCTCCACACTTACCTGTTTGCAGGCAGGCCAGTCTCAGTGCTCCTTGGATGACAAGACGGTAACACCTAAAGAAAGTTTAATCTCCCTATGGCCTCTTTAATTGCACTAGCTTCATTTTCTCTGTGCTTTCTGTGGTGTTCCTTGCTGCCAATGCATCACCAGGGTTTTCTTGATTCCACGGGTGAAAGTTGTCATGCAGTAGTGTGAAAGTGAATGCCAAGGCAAAGCAAGTGGGTAAAGGGACTAACAGAGCAAATGCTCCTCCCTCTTGAACTACATGAGCCAAATGTAGGGGATGTGGGGTGGCAGGGGGAGGGGGCAGAAAGGACAGCTGTTGCTAACCACTTGTCATGTTAGGGTTAAGTTTTTCAATCCTTTTCTCCCTTATATTTGTTCTTCATTTCAGCCATGTCTAGTTTCAGTGAACTTACATGCCCTACCTATATTTAATCTCCTTAGTTATAGAAAGCAATTCAATAAAATGAATTGTGTACAAGACTCTTGTCTTAGCCTTTATTCTTTGTCCTTGTATCCTGGGGTGTATTAAGAGGAGTGTGGCCAGCAGGTCGAGGGAGGTTATCCTCCCCCTCTACTCTGCCCTGGTGAGACCCCACCTGTGTCCAGTTCTGGGCTCCCCAGTTCAAGAAAGATGAGAACTCCTAGAGAGAGTCCAGAGGAAGGCAACAAGGATGATAAAGGGACTGGCGCATCTCCCCTACGAGGAAAGGCTGCGAGAGTTGGGCTTGTTCAGCCTGAAGAAGAGAAGACTGAGAGGGGACCTCATCAACACGTACAAATATCTTAAGGGCGGAAGTCAAGAGGACGGAAGCAGTCTGTTTACAGTGGTGTCCAGCGACAGGACTAGGGGCAACAGGTGCAAACTGAAACATAAGAGGTTTCAGTTGAATAGGAGGAAAAACTTCTTTACTCTGAGGGTGACAGAGCACTGGAACAGGCTGCCCAGGGGGGTTGTGGAGTCTCCTTCTCTGGAGATATTCAAAGCCCGCCTGGACGAAGTCCTGTCTAGCATGCTCTAGGAGAGCCTGCTTTAGCATGGGGGTTGGACTAGATGATCTCCCGAGGTCCCTTCCAACCCTTGCAATTCTGTGATTCTGTGAAGTGTTATCCCAAACCAGCTGTTCTCAACTAGTTCAAATTTAATAACAAATAAAGTAACATTGATTCCAATATTAGCAAAACCTTCCAACAAATAAATGACTATGTGGGGGTTTTATTGCCTTTTGGGCAGTGGCCTCAACAAGATGATATTTAAAGTTAGGTGTTTTTTTTAAAGGAATATTATTTCTGAGTGATACACAGTTAACCATACCAGTGTGAGTGCCTGGGACACCTGGGTATTGTTAATGCTGTCTAGAAAATAAGAATGTTCAGAAGAATATGTATTGAATTCTCTGTAATATTTTGTCAATTAATTAAAAATTCCATTATCCTAACGTATAGAATTCCTCACGAGAGATAAAAAAAAAAAGTATTCACACTTCTGTCCAAATTCAAGAACTTACTTCAAATATTGCTAAAACTGTGGTATGAGAACAATAATGCAGACTCCTATGTTGCATGGTGGTAGCCAGAACTATTTATTCATAATAAATTAAAAGGTGAAAATAGTACCACTCTCCTTCCTAAAGTGTTATCTCTGAACAGGACAAGTGTCTTCTGTTCTACTATATGGTTTTATTTTTCCTTTATACAACAACACTGCATATGAATTCCATTTTATTCAGTAAGGGCAGATAGAAAACTATGAAGTAGTTTTACTTGAGGAACCATTTTAAGCTCACTTTGCTTGATTACCTTAATAAACAGGTATCTCTGAATCTCTGAACAACAAACAAGAATGAAAACAGAAAAAGGTTTGATTGTCTCAACTATTCTATTTATGTAGGGTTTTTTTAGTAATCTTTTCATATGAAACACAGAAGCTCACAGAAAACACACATTCATTTGTAAATAAAACACCTGATCGAGAGAGAAGGTCGGTGATTTGTTTGGACTCGTAAGTGCAAAAAAAAAAAAAATTACTGAAGATTTCTTGAACAAGTCCTTCTGCACTTTATACCCAGGCATGAGATCCTATGTGAGATCTGAGTTCCTGCCAAGCTTCACACAGAACTATGATTTTAAAGGTCTGTAAGACTGTCTCAGACAGTCTCAGACTTACTCAGAATTTAATGTTTTTCCCACTTTTTATCTGAGAACAAAGTTAAAGTGACTCCATCTCATCAGTCACCATTAAGTATTGCCCCTCTAAGCTAGGATACAAGAGAGTAGAAAGAAAGTAAGCTGGAGACACAATTTTCTATTGAAATATCATGAAGTATATAAACATATACAACTGAGTGGAAAATAAAATAAAAATACATATTGTATTTCAAGTTGTTTTAAAATGTCTTTTGATTTACCATATATTAGAGCATTACCAAAGCTTTAACTTTTAGTTTATTTTTTAATTAAAATATTGTTAAAGCATCAGACTTTCCCACAGAGGGGAAATTTCAGGTTTCAGTATTTTGTGGTCTAATTTATTCATTGTTCTTTAATAAGATGCTGCATTATCTCGAAATATGTTAATATCACTAAACATTTAAGTACATATACTACAATACACAGTATTCATTGTTCTTCAATAAGATGTTGCATTATCTTGAAATATAACATTTATATCACTAAACATATAAATAGAGATAGTACCATACATATTTTACACCATAAAAAATAATTTTACATTTAAAGAAATGAAGAAAAGCAGTGATACTCCTCAACAACTGTTTGAAGAGTTATAACCACTGAATGTTCACAGTGGAAAGGTTGGTGTTTATGTCTTAGTGAAATTCAATTTGAATGTTGGCACTCCAAACAACAGCCTGTCCGATTAATGTACATTCTTATGTAGCTGCAAAATAGGACCTTGCACTTTAACAGATTTCCTTCTTTAGTTGAAGTGTTTACTCTAGCACTAGAAATGGCCAGTATGTGACAAAGTTAGCTGTGTTTATGTTCGAATAGCATTACCTGCCTACTGGTCAAGAGCTGGGACTTTTGAGTTTTCCTCTCAATTATGATTTAGCCTAACACATAATTACAAGAATAACATTTCTCTCCATTACTGAGCTGAACCACTTCTTCTGTGTGATTGAAACGTATCACTCTTACTACTTGTGTGCCTATAAATATTTTATATCTTCATATATGTACAAAAGGGCTAGAATTATTATCAGAAGCTACTATGTTATACAGGGATTGATAAGAAGTTTATACAGGCAATAGTGGCTACAGTGGAGATTTTGTAAACACAGATTACCCTAATGTTTGGGGATTATGGGTAACCATCTGCAACGTATAAACCAATATAATCCACATAATCTATCAAGCTTTTTAACTTCACAAACAGCAACAGTTCTAGTCAAAAAGAAGCATACAGGTTGTTAACCATCATTGCAGTATCCCAGGAATAATGAAGAATAACTTGTTTGGTATTCCGTACAGATAGCAATGAAATAATTTGATTCACTTTTTTTCTAGAAATTTTAGTTGCTTTAGAAGAGACAGTATTATCCTAATTAATTATACTGAAGTCTATACTATAAAATGTCATATGTAATAAATATTACTGCCCACAAAATTTTCAAGCTTGAAATTGCTTGTTGCAGAAATAGAATCCTTTAAAATGTGAACTTCATTCCCATGAAGAAAATCATATTCCAGGAGTCAATGTAAGTCAATATGAAAGAAGTTTAAGTGTTGATTCATAAATCAGCCTTCTCCTAAAATAAGTCAGCATGTAGGACAAATAAGAATGATTCACAGAGGTCTGCGTCAAACCATACAAGGTATTTGACTGATTGAGATATAGTAAAGATAGTTATTAGATATTCAGAAGCAGTAGTTGTTCCCTGCAGTTTTTTCTGAAGCATGAAGTCAGAAAAAAACACACATCTCTAAAACTTTATAAAACAGGCACTGTATCTAAAATGGACAGTGATTGTGTGAAAATAATGAGGTGATAGGTGATTAAATATGTAATGATATCTAAGTCTTTCCTTTAAAACTTTTCTTTAAAAATTTTTATTTCATAAGGGCCCTCTAGATTTCTTATTGTTAAAAGGCCAAAACATTCTTTGAGTTGATGACTGAAAAATATACATTCTTGTTAATATAAGTATGATCCTTACTAAGACTGAAACCTAAATAAGCTTACAGAACATACTTTAAGATACTCATAAGACTACTCAATTTAGGGGGTTATGCACAGACTGCAGGTATGCCAAGTGTTTCACCACTCGTTGCAGTCTCAGTTCAGTTACCTCAGCACTGATACCTTGTGCTACTTGAGATGCAACAACCTGTCTGGCTACTTCAAAACATCACAGGTTTCCTGTAGGTTTTCTCTCACACCTCCAGCCCTGACTCTGTTGATGTTTCATGCATGTCTTCTTTGAAAATACTCAAATGAATTAGCAGACGTGGTTAAGTGAACACTGGTGTGACAAAGCTGCACTAGGATGAAGGTATTTGTATAGTTTACTTGGAGTAAAATAGTCTAGAGCTTTAAAGCTAAAAATAAGAATTTTGTACTACTCCTAAAAGGAAATATAACACTTCCAGACCTGTTATGTTACCAGCACATGAAAAAGAAAAAAAAAAAAAAACCACATCCTGAATCAGTAGAAACACTCAGAAATTTTCCTGTGAATAGTTGTTACAATGGTCCCATTATAGGCTTGTATTCAAAAGGTATTAAAAAATGTGTAAAGATTAACATTTCCCAAAGCCTAAGAAAGCTCTTCCTGTCAATTTACATATGAGGTTTTAAAAAAGGTTAACTACAGAAATGCCAACACGGTGGGGCAGTTGCATTTCTCAGATCCCTAGCCAGAGCACATCACAGCTTGGTTTTGACCCATATGTTTTGGTTTTTCTGCTCTTATAAAACAAGACTTAAAGGATAGGGACTCTGCTGTGTCACAAGGTCTCATGCTGTCAAGCTGAGACATTGCTGTGGTATATGTGTAGGAGATAGGAAGCACTTAAAGGTCCTATGTGTAAGACAATCAGGGAATTTCCTTTAGAAGAGCTGCTTTATAAGACCATTAAGGTTAGGTGCAAGTGAATTGCAATGAAACAAATGAACAAACAAAAAATCTTAAGTGCAAAAGAGAACATTTAAAAGCTATGCAAAAGTTAAAATGAATAGACTGAAGGGTTATGTACAACATTCAATCCTGAATTTCAAGTAGTAAGTGGTACTAAAACTGAATTCAGAAAGTTTGCTTTTATCTGACAATAACCACTAATAACCGTAAGATATTTTAAGCTTTGGTTAACTCAGAAAAAGCAAACCAAGTAAGAAACAGTATTACAGACATGATAAATGAACTGAAGTTAAATGAAAAATTTTTTAAATATTAAGTTGGTAGACAAGCTGGTAGGGTGCCAAAAAGTTACAGATACTAAAAGAATGGGTGCAGGGAGGGGAAGACAAATAGATAAAATGCAATCTTACAATGGAAATTCACACTAAGGATATACGTAAACTAAATATATGGGAAAATAAAAACTGTAGAAAGGTCAAATGTGTGATACTATTAGGGAGTAGCAAGGTAGGACCATTTTGAACCACCGTCTTAGAGCTAGAGAAGCTTTCAGAGGTGGACGAATCATAGGCTTGTAAAACTCTCTTGTTTCCATTCAGAACGCTTTTGAGAGCTTCCCTTTACTCTAAATAACATCCTTAAGTATGTTGTCAAATTTTGGTTCCCCACTCTTCTTTGATGGATCTGCTTCCTGGAAATATTTCATCTAGTAACAGGTCCTGAAGAGAGTGACACCACACAGGCATATCTGAAAACTCTCATTCCATTTATAGGTATCACTTGTGAATACCTCATATTTTTATTGAGTGCAAGATACTAAAGTTTAAATATATTCCTCTCATTTGATCTACAGATTAAAAAAAAAAACAAAACTATTCTGAGAAACTTCAAATAAATATGTGAATTCAAATGTTAGGGAAATGTAATGTGGGAAAAAAGCTAATACAACAAAACTGTGGGAGTAAGGTTAGGACTATCATCGCTGTTGCTGTTTCAGAAGACAAGTAGTGCAAAATCCCTAAGGTATTGCTCATGGAACATATGGTTATGCTAGCTACCTGAGCCCTAATTCAATGTCCATTAAAAATCCACCAAATAAACAAACAAATAAACGTAAAACACACACCCCAAACCACCTACAGGATCCGATAATTTTCTGGCTTGGGCAGGAAAGGAAATATTAAGAAAGAATAAACACTCCAGAAGAATTATTTTCAAATGCACAGCCTCCCAAGATTCTTCAGCTTTTTTCAAAATACAGTCTCCACTAACAGGCCAAATAAGGCTACATCTGGCTGACAACTGCTCACCAATAGTGTTCTTCAGGGTTCAATTCTAGCACCAGTTCTGTTCAATGTATTTAACAACGATCTGGATGCAGGATTTGAATGTACCATTAGCAAGTTTGGTGATGATACCAAACTGGGAAGTGTTGTTGACTCTCTGGAGCTACAAGAGGCCTGACAGAGGGATCTAGATAGATTTGACCATTTGGCAATAAATAATAGGATGAAACTTAAGAAGTCCAAATGCTGAATTCTGGGACACCTGGGACAGAGTAACTCTGGGCACAAGCATAAATTGGCAGAAGAGTGGTTGGAGAGCAGCCCTACAGAAGTTGAATAAAATAGTCTCTCGATCTGGACTATTGTGCCTTCTTACTGTTTTCGGTAGTATTGGTTACTCCGTTGCACATGTCCTTGTCACTGGTAGGAAGGCAGCTTATTCTATTGCATAAGAAGAAACTTTCTGGAGCCACAAACCTGGACAAGTAAGACCTCATCAACTAGTCTATTAAATATATCTGGAAAGCAGCATGGTTGTAGCTTACTGCTGTGAATCTTTTGGTATGCAAAATTTTATTTTACTTTCCTCCTTTTTGATAGCAGACCTTTGTGTGTCTGACCCATAATTTCCACTAGTTTAACACTAAGCTATCCCTGTAGCAATGCTTTGTAATAGATAAAGGGGAGGAACTGAAATTTTTGTTCAGAAATACTATAGGCAAGTAAGCCCTGCTAAAATAAATGCTGTTTTCCAGTTAATGCTGGAGTTTAGTGTTACATCACCACGTTATAGAGAACTATAATCACACACTATTTTATGGCATGTTGTTCTATAAAAATTGGAAGAAACTTTTTGAGGCTTCATTTAACTAGTCAATAGCTAGCCTGGTATATTCACACCTGACTGCTTATTTTTTTCTGAATAATGCTTCTAGCACATTCCTAGAACTTTCTTCTCTAATAATTTGGGTTTGAAAGTAGAACATATATTGCAGCCGGATGGAGGTTATCTGTGTTTGCTATTTTTTAAACGGTGTCCGTATTCTATTACGTTCTAAAGAAATAGCTCTCTTTCAGCTTGGGTAACATATTTTAAAATAGTGGCTGGGGTTCCCCCCTGCCCCCCGCCTTTATTTTTCATTGTTCTGAAACCGTCAGGCAGTCTTGATAAGTTGACAACTTTTTCCTTCACTGTCTTGCTAAGAGTATGATGGAAAACTTGTTATAATTTTTTTTTATAAGCAGGTAAAAGTAGAGGAAGGAGGAACAAAACCCTGTAGCAAAGAGTGAATTTAGTTCAGGTTTGCAGCTGAAAGATTTGTGGAGAACATTCACTGTCCAGCTGACTCTCTAAGTGATGTGGAAAAAGAATCATTCTGTCAGGATTCGGTCACATCTCTGAAGAAATCTTGATAAATACCTAGCTACCCCATTTCCTACAACTGGATGAAAACTTAGAAATTTAGTCCAAGTCATTGCTTGGATTTCCCATAATATACCTTTATCCCTAATCCTAAACCTCATCTATCCCTATCCTTAGACCTAATTTCCTGGGAAGGTAAGGGGAAACTGTATATGAACTAGACGAGAATAGCGAAGCAGTGTTCTTCAGGAGAGTGAAGATACCTAACATTCACCATCCAGATGATGGCAATGAAAGCTGTTGCCACTCACTGAATACAGATTTTACAAAATAAACTAACATATTCTAGGATTAGGTACCACCCAATAAAACTGTATTACTGTTTGTTTTCAAACCACACTTTGCTATGTTCTCAAACCACCTAACGATTTCTAAAGTATTTATCTTTCAGGGATCTGTGAACTAAAGGAGTGCTATTAGCTTAATTTTAGAGATAGGAAGTGAAGTCTAATGAGTCTATCACTGAGATCACCTTGCATGTCTGTGCTATAAGAGCACACTAAACTGAGTTGCCAAGTTTTGTGCTGTTGTCATAGTTATTGAATAATTTTTGTCCTATATCAAGAGCAGGTCATCCAGAATGCCATCACTATTTCTTCATCTGAAAAGGCTTAATTTCCATTGTTAATCAATACAATTTGATTTTAAGAAATGACTAACAGGTAAGAATATAGTTTTATGTAGGGAAAATAACAGATAAGAGGGAAAACATACCACACTGTATAGAAATTTTTTCATTGTGGGATTTTTTTTGTTTGTTTTTGGGTTTTTTTTAGTGTACCTTCTGAAAGGGATACTGTCTGACTTGGTTGAGCTGAGCTGATGGAAAACAGAAGATAGGGGCTGTTTTCTACACATCTAATGGTAAGAAGTAAAGCATGCTCAGTGGCATTTATTATAACAAAAGCACAAATCTGCATTTCCATTCTAATAGGGCACTTTCCAAGCCCAGTGAGCTGAAACACGTACAAGACATGTTTACATCATGATGTGGCATATTATAAATAATGAATTCTTGTTTATGCTTTCAAGGCGTGAAGGGACTGAATCAGAAATACCAGACTCTGCTTATTGAACAATAAAAGAAAGCACACTTTATTGAACTATTCTACCTTTAGGGTATAATCTATTACACCTGATACCTGTTTTCTTCAGCTGCACATGTGATTTGAGAAATAGCAAAATATTATCTCTGTTTCAGGATGAATGTCTTTACTTGGCATGGAGCAAAATGTATGGCAGAAAACAATAGAAACGGTGTTTGTGTATAGGCAGCTCATGCAATTGCCTTTGCATAATGCACACTCAATTAAAGCTGAAGATTCACTTACATTGACCAATAGTGTTTATTTTTCAATAAAGTGGGATGAAATAACCTTACTGTTCTGGTGGGCAAACTGTACTGTGTCACATCAGTCATTCTTAATCTTGCCAAACAGACTCATTAATTTCAGGAAAAGACATCACTAGGATATTATAACTGTGAAAACAGAATTCATATAAGTTGACAGGACTCAGTCTAATATTTCCATTAAGCTATACATGTGTTTGTAGTAGATTCATTCTGCTGTTGGATTAAATAGAAATACAGACAAGCTATAGTAAAAAATTAATCTTTTAAAGAGTGAGTGTTACCATCTTCAACTTTTTGTGGACGTGCTCATGGGCAGTTATTAATACAAGTTCTCCTACTGAATCTAGTTACACTTTAATGATGATTAATTGGTATGGGCAGATAGAAAAGAAACTGAACTTTGGTCTTGTGAAGCCTTATAGGAGCAGTTCTCACAATTGTATTTGATACTGGTGTAATTTTTCCTTTTGGCAGAGATTTTCTTTTGGAAAAAAATAAAATATATAAAGAGAGAAATTTTCACATGTCATGGGGAATTACCCAAGATTTTTTGTAAATTATATTTATTTACATAAAGCCATTTAATTTGTTATGTTTATTTCTAGGGGTAAAAAAGTACACAGAAAGACTGTGAGGCTTATAACTATGACAGTAAATTACAGTTATATGATATCTAGAATGGAAAAGTTATGATAGTACTGAAAGTGGTAGGCTGGGCTCCAGCTTCCCCTGAATACCTTATTACAAATCGTTGACATTGTCAGCTATACTGATGGTAAGGTACATTGAAACTGGTACCATTTCTGCCTGAATCAGGAAGACTTAAATTCAATTTCTAAAGCAAAGGCTTTAGAAATCTTCTCTGCTGTGGTTTACCCTGGCAGGCAGCTAAACACCAAACAGCCATTTGGTCACACCCCCAACATTGGAAAGGGGGAGAGAATCAGAAAAAAAAAAACAAACCAACTCATGGGCTGAGATAAAGACAAGAGAATTGGAAAGAAAAAAAAAAGGTAAAACCTATGTGTTGAGATAAAGACAGTTTAATAAAAGAGTAGAGGGAAAAAAAGTAGGAGTAATAATATTAATAATAACAATAATAATAGCATATACAGAATATACAAAACAAGTGATGCTCAGCACAATTGCTCAGCCTGTCCTGAGCAGTGATCTCTCTCCCTGGCCAACTCTCTCGAAGCATGATGTCATATGGTATGGAATAGCCCTTTGGTTAGCTTGGGTCAGCTGTGCTGGCTGTGCCCTCTCCCAGCTTCTTGTGCACCTGGCAGAGCAGGGGAAGCTGAAAAGTCCCTGACTAGTCTAGGCATTGCTCAGCAGTACCTAAAACATCAGTGTGTTATCAGCACTATGCCATCTACTAGGAAGAAATTTAACTCTACCCCAGCCAAAACCAGGATGGGGGAAAAAAAAATACAGTTTTAAATCATAAGAGTAAAAAAATACTTTGATAAATAATAAGTAAAATATTTACATGTATATACAACTACAGATGCATATGTATGTATGGTGATGTATATTTGGATGTGTATACACTGAATTAAAAGTATTGTATTTACCAAAATTATCATAAATATTTAGCAGAAATTCATGTTTTTACCATACATGTAGAGTGTCAGAGCTATGTACCTGGGCCTCATAAACAACATCCACAATTTTAATGAATCTCTCTCTTGAAGATGTATGTTTACAACTTGTGTTCATTCAGGTAAAATGCAGTCTGATATAGCCAAGTGTATAGTTATATACAAAGAGATAACTTAGAGAAGGTTTTAAAGAGTAGCAAGAACAGGCATGGCAATGGGAGGAAGTAGCAATGAATTAGAGGTGTCAGGCATAACTTCTTAACATTTTTCCCCAGGCTGTCTACAAATTCCCTCTGTCAATGTGAGAGTGAATGTCACCAGCTTTCTAGGAAGTACTCTCGTCTGTACTGCTTGCCCAGGACTGGCCACCTACAGCAACACAGTAAGCCGCTGAGCCAGCAGCAGGTTCCCCAAGCCCATTCACTTAGTAGATGTGCTAGGGAGATGGTCTGATACTCGTGGTATCCTCAAAGCTCAACTACAGAACATATTAGATGGATCTGCTCCAGAATGAGCTTGAAGGAAGTCTCAGAATCAAAGCAGTGAATGGACTGCCGCAAATTTGATTTTGAGAACTGCTTGGATGTTGCTACTGCATTGCAGTGTTTCTGCATACAGATTAGGCCTCTAGGTTTCTTTCAGTCTTATATAGTAAAGTCCAAGAATACTGGGACTGTAGAATAGACCCTAAAGAGTCCTTTCCCAAGTTTATAACTTTCTTTTTAACACAGTCATATCTGCAAGTAAAATTTAGATCAGCCAGTAATCCATCTAGGTTGTATTTAGGAAAAGCACTCAGCTCTATTTATTTCAAAAAGCAACCTTTATTTCAAATATTTTAGATCAAAATTACAATAAAAAAATGAAAGAACAAGAAGTTCAGGTTAGTGTCTTTATTATATCATCCAGAAAACATAATGTAATTTGGGGTGGATGCAGAAACATATAGAAGAATATTCAGTACTTTGTGTGGCAGAAATTTAAATTTTGAAAATTTACATTTATCTTTTGTAGGCAGATTCCTCCTTTCAACAAGATAAATTGCTAGAATCCAAAGAAGTTCATTGAAATTTGTAAGAAGCCATCTAATTCTTAGCACAATGCTTGAGTAAAACTAAAAAGCATACTTAGATATTGTAATATGCATTTCTGTAAAAATGCTTTTTTAAAGCTTTCCATTCATAGTGTTTGTTACTATTAATAAACTGGTTGGTTTATTTACTTTTATACATTTATTTTGTGGACCAAGAAGGCAGAGCACATGGTTGTGACTAAAGCCAATATTTTTTCGTTAAAAAAAAAAAAATAACCATGCCTTAATTGTGATGTTTCAGTGAAGCTTCCAGAAAATTTTTCTTCTTCTTTTGTGATTTATTTTATAAACAAAAAATATCTCTGAAAAATGTGGTTGTTTCCTTAAAATGCTTAGGTGAGAAATAACACTAGTGTTTGAATTTGTGGATTAATTTTGAGCTTATAGATTCTTCTTTAATCTTCCATGATATTTGAAAAGTCATGGCAGTCAGGTGAAGTCCCTGGTGACTGGAAGAAGGGCAATGTTGTGCCCATTGTCAAAAAGGGTAGAAAGGAAGACCCTGGGAACTACCAACCTGTCAGCTTCACCTCTGTGCCTGGGAAGATCATGGAACAGATCCTCCTAGAAGCTATGCTATGGCACATGGAGGCCAGGGACATAATTCGAGATAGCCAGCATGGCTTCACCAAGGGCAAGTCCTGCCTGACGAACCTGGTGACTTTCTATGACGGTGTGACGACAATGGTGGATAAAGGAAAACCAATGGATGTCATCTATCTGGACTTCTGCAAGGCCTTTGACACAGTCCCCCACAACATCCTTCTCTCTAAATTGGAGAGCTCTGGATTTGATGGGTGGACTGTTCGGTGGATAAGGAACTGGCTGGATGGTCGCATCCAGAGGGTAGTGGTCAACGGCACAATGTCCGGATGGAGACCGGTGACGAGTGGTGTCCCTCAGGGGTCTGTACTGGGACCGGTGCTGTTCAACATCTTCATCAATGACTTAGACAGTGAGATCGAGTGTACCCTCAGCAAGTTTGCAGATGATACCAAACTGAGTGGTGCGGTTGACACACCAAAAGGACGGGATGTCATCCAGAGGGACCTGGACAGGCTGGAGAGGTGGGCCTGTGTGAACCTCATGAGGTTCAACAAGGCCAAGTGCAAGGTCCTGCACCTGGGTCGGGGTAACCCCCAGTATCAATACAGGCTGGGGGGAGAAAGGATTGAGAGCAGCCCTGCTGAGAGGGACTTGGGGGTGCTGGTGGATGAAAAGCTGGATATGAGCCGGCAATGTACGCTGGCAGCCCAGAAGGCCAACCGTACCCTGGGCTGCATCAGGAGGAGCGTGGCCAGCAGGTCGAGGGAGGTAATTCTGCCCCTCTACTCAGCTCTGGTGAGACCTCATCTGGAGTACTGCATCCAGCTCTGGAGCCCTCAGCACAGGAAGGACATGGAACTGTTGGAGTGGGTCCAGAAGAGGGCTACTAAAATGATCCAAGGGCTGGAGCACCTCTCCTATGAGGACAGGCTGAGAGAGTTGGGGTTGTTCAGTCTAGAGAAAAGAAGGCTGCGGGGAGACCTGATTGCGGCCTTTCAATACCTAAAGGGGGCCTATAGGAAAGATGGGGAAAATCTTTTTAGTAGGGCCAGCTGTGTTAGGACAAGGGGTAATGGTTTTAAACTGAATCAGGGTAGGTTTAGGCTAGATATAAGGAAAAAATTCTTTACAATGAGGGTGGTAAACCACTGGAACAGGTTGCCCAGAGAGGTAGTGGAGGCCCCATCCCTGGAAACATTCAAGGCCAGGTTGGATGGGGCTCTGAGCAGCCTGATCTAGTCAGCAGTGTCCCTGCTGACTGCAGGGGTGTTGGACTCGATGACCTCTAGGGGTCCCTTCTAACCCAAAACATTCTATGATTCTATGATTCTCTGTGCAGCAAACTGTTTTCTTTATTGTCCACTTCAGTTTATTATAATGATAAACTTACACATAGAAGTAGCCTAAGAATACAACTATATATGTTAGTGACTTATAAGAATGACATCTAAGCCTTAATTTACAGACAGAAATGTTAGATACTACTATCAACATGGCTCAGGCTGTAGTTCTTTTAGATGTCAAAAGGTGTGTGTCTGTCTATGTGTGTGCATGCACATATGCACGTGCCATGCTCTGGCACACAAGACAGTGTTCCAAAGACTGAAATGTACCTCTTAACTCTTACCCAATGGCTGGCACAATACAAAGTCAAAACACATAGGATGAAGCACAGGGAGACATTTTGTTTCAGAATGGAAAAAGTGAAAATATACTTCCACCCCACATCCTTTAGGGAAAATATGTAGTATGTGTTTTTCCTATGGCTTCAATAAAAGAATATTTGAAAATTAGTCTAGTAGATCTGGTGTTTTAGTATCTTATTTAATTCATGTTATCAAGTTTGTAAGATACATCTTTACAAATTCACAATTTGACTTATAACAAAATTACCTAACTGTCTGCAATCTCTCTCTATGAGATAAAGTTAATGGCTTATTATGTAGAGAAAAAAAAAAAAGAAATAAAAGGGAAATTTTTTTGCTATTTTTTTTTCAGTTTACAAATAACCAATTTGTATTTAAACACTAAGGTTTTATGGTTTTGATTTTTCCAGCAGGAAGAAAAAAATAATGTAACAAAAGAGGAAAACAGAAATATTTTAACCATTTGGGTCTTAATTTCAAAACCAAAACCAAAACCAAACAAACCCCAAACATGACTATGTACCTCATCCAGACGTATTTTAAGAGAGAGATTAAACTATCCTAGTTCTTTGACCAAAATTCTTTAAGGATTAAGAGAGGTCATAAGACTTTTCTATAAGGTTAGGTGAAATATTTCACGGGGAAGAATTTATACAACAACACATATTCTGTTGGTTTTTTATTGCTGGGTCTTACGCACCTACCACATCTTCTAAAGACCTTGCTATCTCTTGTAAAATTATAGACTCCTAGGGTTTAGATTTGATATTGGCAATAGTGTACCTGAACTACAGAAACTAGAATAGTTCTTTAAAGCAGTCCTCAGATTTTTCCAGAGGCTGATAATTAAATGCAAAGAACAACATGAAAAAAATCTTTTATTACTTTTGTCTCTAAATTTCCAAACACAGAGAAGAAGCCCTTCTGTACAAGTTTCTACAGAAAGCTTTGGTTATATTTTTACTTTTAAACTAAATCTCAGGAGGCATAGGAACACTTAATTATAATCTATCTGTTACCACTACAATTAAGAGCTCAAATATCTTTTATAAACTTCTGATTTTTTGTTTTTTCATTAGGATACTAAAATGGGTAATATGTAATCAGCTTGGAGAACAAAAAAAAACCAAAACCAAAAAACCAACCATAGTAAATCTTGGCTGCCTGTGCTAATTTCATTATACTGGTACACAGTGATAGTGTGGTTTGTGTACCTTACTAGATTGGATAGCAAGCAAATGCCATCTATATGACAATGGAAGGAGTAGTGCGCAGTAATTCTGAAAGCTTTAATTCTACCTTTGGGCGTTGTGTTATGATACAGGCAACGTCTTTTTGTCATGCAAGAATTACCTGTATAGTAAAATTCAGAATAGTAAAATTAGTCTAAATGTCTTGATTGATTTCTTGGTCATGACACTTCTGTAAGTATGATGTAGTCTTTACTGTACATAATGGAAAATCACATCTTTTCTTCAATCTGGAAGGAAGAAAATAACTTGCTGGCTTGATGAACCATTCCTATGACAGTGTTTGAACAGTAATAATCCTTTTCATGACTCATGCATCCTCATTTTCCTTTAAAATGATACCTTTTCCTGTGTAAAATCACAAATAAACATACTTATTCAGTGCCTATCAGCCTGACAGTTTGTTCAGACAGTGGAAGATTGGTTTTCAAAGTTATTGAAATCTATGCCATTTCCTTCTATCACTTTATATACAAATCATATAGACCAAAACAGAATTCTGAAGACCAATGTATTTCATCTCACACTCTGACAAGAGAATTACTGAGACACAGTGGAATTTTTTGTTCCAAGTGACTTTCTTTCAGAAATATAAAACATAAGTGTTAGGTAGGGTTGTCTAGCACATACTGGATTACAGAGACTTTTTGAAAACCCCCAGTTTAGAAAAATAAATATTTTGAACCCTGAATGCTGTTCATTTGTACATATATGCATGTTCAGTTTCTACTTTCAGTGCCTCTGGACTGAAAAAGACAACAGAGCATTCTCTTTAATTAAGTTAAAAATCATATAGCATTTCTACAGACTGCATAACCCAGTTCTGAAAGACACTTTAATTTGTTCTTAATTTTAAATCTCTGTGCATTCATGCTGATTTTAGTAGTTTCACTCATATGTTTCAACCTGTGCATGAGTGTTTTGCTGCACAAGGAACTTACCTCTTCTAATCATGTGTATATTGTATAACAAAAAAATTCAGAATCTGACCTGAAGAAGAGGCAACAAGAGAAAGAAACCCTGAATTCTAAAATTTATAGATGTGATGTACAAACTTTGCAATAGTTGCTCACAATTTGAAAACAATGTATTTTGCAACTTATATGTGTACACATGCAAACTTCACTAAAAAAAGTAATCGATTGCAATGACATATATATTTTTCTTTCTTTGCATGCCCGTATCATCTTATTTTTGTGACTAAAAACAATAGTCAATTTAGAAAGTAATCAAAAGAAGTAGAAAAGTAAAAATTTAGAGGCAGACAATATCCATGTCAATTGCAGGATATTTTGTCCTTGAGAATCAACTTATTTTTATACTTGGGAAAAGAGGCAGAAATGATCTTACTTTGACAGAAAGTGTATTTCCCTTGAAATCCATAGGTATTGAAAGATAAACAAGATCAGAATCACTGCTGGTAATGAGTCTTACGAAACTTGGACCATTACAACATTATTACTGATATAATGTTTAAAATTAAAAATATGTTTAAAAAATAGCACACTTCTAAGTTCAGAGCAGAAATAAAATTATGCACAATGTTCAGAGCAAGTGTTTGGGTAACACAACATTATATTATCACATCATTAATATTAATACTGTGTTGGTATATGGTAATGTGTATTAGACTAAAGATACAAGAAAGTAAAACATAGATAGGTTTAAAATTAGAATAATTTATTTAGGTGAAAAGATTTCTGGAAAGAACGTGATAAGCAGTCTGCTGAGTAGAACTGGGAGTTAGGAACATATCTATACATCAGATGTGAAAATAAGAAGAAATCTATATAACATAATCAAGGATGATTAGAATTCTTTTATTATAGGAGAGAGCATCTTGCTTACAAAGTAAGTGTTACTTATTACAGTAAAGATTGGGTAATCTTGGTTACAGAAGCTGACAGATCTATTTGTTAAACACCTACTTTAAAGTAAAAAGACGTAATTTTCTTTTTTACCTGGAATTAACAGGGTACTACCAATTTTTAGATTATTATTATTATTATTATTATTGTTGTTGTTGTTATTGTTGTTATCATTGCTATTATTGTTATTATTTTATATAACATATATTAATAATAATAATATTTTTTCCTTCTTTGGATAGTCATGAATGGCTTGTGGTAGAAAGCAACTTTAGTCCAAAAGACCTTGAAAGGATTTAATTTAAATTGAACAGATAGATCAATTGCAAACAAAGAAACAAATAAACACACAAACCTAACTGTAATTTATACTTGTTATTTCAAAAATTTCAAAAAGATTTGTTATAACAAATTAAGGAGCTAAATAATTAATTAAGTTAGCTGTACTGGAATATAGAGGAGTTCAAA
Source organism: Butorides virescens (assembly GCA_017310255.1). Classification (NCBI taxonomy): domain Eukaryota; kingdom Metazoa; phylum Chordata; class Aves; order Pelecaniformes; family Ardeidae; genus Butorides; species Butorides virescens. The sequence continues at coordinate 18,311 of JADKXX010001396.1, read as the reverse complement.
GTTCTGACTGCAGAATGTAATACAAAGGAGAAAAATTATATGGAATGATTCATCTATTGAAATTAACACTTCACAGAAGATGCTAAGAATAAACAATGTAAGAGAAACTTCTCATGTAAGAGAAGCGACAGGACTAGTCATGAAAGAAAGAAAGCTAAAACTCAAGTTTTGGGTTAAAGGGAGATTTGCCAGAAGTAAAACAAAACCTTAGCAGAGGTAATCTTTTAGCAGATATTCAACTATAATAAGAATCAAAGGAAAGGGAGGAAAAAGAAAAAAAAAAAGGCATTTCTTAAATAAGGATATTCAAAGATACCTAGTTAAACTAAATTAATATTTTGTTTCATTTTCAATAATGATGATGGTGCAGAACACTAAGACAAAGGCAATGCTACTAATGAGAAAAAAGTATCTCCACAAGGTGAACCAAACTGGAAGACACTAGAGCATTTAAACTCAAAGGGCTAGATGTAAGTCTATGTCAGAATTCTTTAGGAATCAGCAGATGAATTCACAGGTTCAACAGTGAGAAATTGTAATAAATTGCTCATGTGGAAAGTAGGGGTGGAGGAATTACATGACTGGCAAATATAAAACAGGCTAAACTATTTATTGATTCAAGAAGAGGAAAGAAAGATTCAAACACTGCAGGCTCATTATTCTCTCTTAATAAATCTCACTAGACTATATAAACTAAAAGATAATGTTGGCAAAGGAATAAATTGATATAACATGAGTATTAATAAAATTAGTCTGGGTATTAGATGAAAGTTCACAGTCATCAGAGCAACGTACTTGAAGAACAGACTTCCCACTGGAATAAGGAAGTAAAACTAGTAACAAATTCTAAGATAGACCGTGATTCCTTTGTGAATAATATTACATAATGTGATTGTGTGTGATGAGAAAAGAACTTAATGTCACTCCAGTGTAATGTACTTAATCTCCAAATGTGATTGTATGTCGTAAAAACGAATTTAAGTCCCTTCATCTTAATCCATTGTATTTCCAAGCCACAATCCAAAATTCTCACCAGAAACTGTGTTAAATTATTCCTTAAGTTTAGCAGGAAAACAACCCCCAAAGTGAAAACGGAAAAAGACTTCATATTCTTATGTAACTGTATATGAATGCAGTCACCTGCTGCTGACACCAAGGTCTACAAAAAATGTGGAGAGGGATGGGCAACTGTAGCAACACTACTGCTGTGTTCCCTGCTTCTGTCTCAGTATTATCTGGCATTTGCTTTATTAGAGAATAAGTAGTTTTTTCCAAATACCTCCAGTTCTTCTTTGAATAAGAGAGATGATGCTTAAGAGAATATTAAGAGTGAACAAAATGCCCATTGTGAGAATTTTATGGTTAAGTTAAAGTGTGAGTTTGGCTGTTGAAAAATATAGTACAGTTTTAATGATAGTGGCTTTGATAAGTACTTAGGCAATAAAACTAAGTATGTTTGGCAAGAAAGATGTGAAAAAGTATCAGAGAGTCTCAAATCAAGATAGTGGGCTTTATTAGATCATTAAAATTGCACAGTTTATTACCTAAGTGTAATATACTCTGGAGGAAGGAAAAAAAGACCCAAGCCACACGATTTTTACTAAGACAGGCTAACATATTTTTCTGTTTTTCTACTAAAAGTAATCCTAAGTAGGAATACCACCCAGAGGAGCTTGGATTCTTCGATTCTTTTTCATGCTCTTTCCTCTCCACTTCTTATTCTCAATTTTTTTTTTTTTTTTGTCTTTTTCTTTCATTCTTCCTTTAACAATCCCCAAACTCAAGTATATTCACAGAAAATTACATGGAATGTGTTCTAAATAAATACTACTAAAATGTACCTGTATCTGGGCCTTTACAGTTTGCACTCCACCCTCTCTGTTCAAGTCTCACAAAAGATCACACTTGTAGCAGCATGTCCCTGGGTTTAACAAATCTAGACTCCAGTTAATATGGGAATATGATACTAAAATAATGGTGATATTTTATCGATCATCACTGAAAAAAATGAAGCTGCAAAATTCAGCAGCTGTCCTTATTTATGTCAATTTTTATTCCTTTCAGCATCTGGTACCTTATGCTTTTTTTCTGGAATCTTGCCTCAAGGCTTCTACATGACAAACAGCATATTTCCACCTGCTGCTTGCCAACTTTTCCACAGGAAAGATTCTTTCCCAGACAATTAGTTGTGTAGCAAAGGCAGCAAGTGGGCTCTTGCACCTCAGCTTTTTTCAGACCAAAGACTGTAAAACTTCTTCCCAGACTTGCATGTGTATTTAAGCTGTGCTACAAGGAAGGCTGTAAGGTTCTGTTGGTAACTGGGCTGTGGGTCAGTAAGAAAAAAGATGGAGCAGCCTAAGCTCCTGAATACAGAAGTGTTGTGGTTCAGCAGTAGGTTCAGCAGCATGGACTTCCATAAGTACCAAGGCACCCACTCCCAGATGAACCGACATTTTCCTGTTCAGTAAAAAAGGGAGAATGCAAAGCTACTGCAATGGTATGGCAGAAGTAGCCTTAACCTCTCTAATCTCAAAGTGTTCATGACTTTCAGGCCAAGCTGGAATATGCATGTCAAATTAAATCATTCCTCTTTTCTATTTAAACAATTCATATGACATTCACATAGCTAATTTCTATCCATTCCATTACTGTATGACTATGTTGTTTTTCATAAGCTCTAACATGAGTCTCATTAACCCTTAAAGACCCTCCCTGGGTTCTTGAATTTTTACCTTTTTTATTCCTTCAAGTAATTTTTTAATTTCCTTATTCCCAGCATCACATCTAATTCTATCCTAAGCTTTGCATGTTTAGAGGTTTAACATTATCTGCTTTGTTCTTTTCTGGTTTGTTTTCTGCTGGAGCTTTGACCTTCACAGAGATTCAGTGAATGTTCTTGTATTCCAACATATTTAATATATATTTAATATTTTAATTATTTTGATAATTTCTCATTTTTTAGTCCTTCATGAGCAAAGTTAATAACTGTTTTTCCAAACAATCAGACTTTTTCTTATGCTTAGCTTAAGAAACAGAAACAAAGCAACTTCTTGATAGCAGCTGTAAACAACCTGTTTATAAGAGATTATTTTCATTTACTTGTATTGCAAACCTTACTTGTTAAAGCACAGAAACTTTTACCCGTAAATGGTGGATTGCGTAAGCCTAATGTGAAACAAGTTACAGGAATGTTGGGAAAGCTAATGAGTAAGATGAATAGAATTATTTTAACATGAAACTCAATTATTTCTTACTCCATATTTTCCCAAACTGTTTCCTTTCAAATGTGATATTATCCAAATGTAATGTACTAAGCACTTAAAGCCAAATTTGCTTTTGGCACAAATTGGTAGCACTTTAATTCAGTTGCAGTACTTTGACAGAGGCTAAATTGAGAGGCATCTTAAAAAAATCATGTAAAAATGCTGTTGACTGTAATTAGAAATTAATTATACCTTTAAAAAGAGCTTTTCTGATTAATTAATCAGATAATTTGATAAAACTAATTTTCTTCTTCAGGAAGAAATATTGGCAGAAATGAAGAAGGCAGTGCAAGAGAAAACTTATCCCAAACCCATAACATAAGAAAAATTATTTACTTAACCACTGTTGTCATGATTTGTTCATCCTTAATGCTTTCTTTCCTAGCCCAAAAAGTAACTCCTAGAACAGTAAAGGCAGATGATGAGAAATTTGTTTCACCAACTCTGTGAAGCCCAAAATTGCAAAATATACTACCAACACCAAACATGCAAGCATACTCATTTATATCATGATTTACATTCAAAACCAAGGCTTTAGTAATTGCCTGATGACTCTGTCTCTTTCTCTGTGTATTCCTGATGAACTCAGAAGTGCTACACATAATTTGTCATCTAGTCATCCACAATAACTGTTGAAGAACCTACAGTGAGAGATAATTTTAAGAAAGTGAATTTTCAGTCATTTATGGAATTAGTGCATGGGACCCCTGGGAATCTGCCTTCAGGGATTAAGGAGCTGAACAGGGCTGTCAGCTCTTTAAGAACATTATTCTTAGAGGACAAGAGTTCTCAATTCCTACATGTAAGAAATCAGGCAAGGAAGGCAAGGCAGCATGACCCAGTAAGGACCTCTTGGTCAAACTGAAACATAAGAAGGAAAGTAATAGGCAGTGGAACTAGGGACTTGTATCCTCGGAAGACTATAAGGATGCTGCTTGGATGTGTAGGGATGGGATCAGGAAAGCTAAAGCACAGTTGGAGAAAAACTTGACCAATGCCTGTAGTGACAGGACAAGGGGCTATGGTTTTAAAATAAAAGAGCGTAGATTTACATTGGATATAAGTAAGAAATTCTTTTATAATGAAGGTGGTGAGACACTGGAATAGGTTTCCTGGAGAAAATGTTCATACCCCATCATTGGCAGTGTTGAAGCTCAGGTTGAAGAGGGCTTTGAGCAATCTGATCTAGTGAAATGTGTCCCTGCCCATACAGGGGTTTTGGACTAGATGATCTTTGAATGCCCTTTCCAACCCAACCCCAAATATATTGAAAACTAAACATAGAGCTCGAAGGATATAGAGGAAAATCACATGATTCTATGATGAGTTCTCTATTGTACTCTGAACTGAGGATTAGAATTTGCATTGTCCCTTTCCGGTTGTTGCAGCGGGTGGCTTTCCCCACGACTGGATTAACTTAATAACATGCATTCATTGAGTTAATATTGAAATAATTGGCAGTTTCACTGTCCCTGTGGCAAATGTCTTGTTACTGCTAGATTTAAAAGTATTTGATCAAATGATCTTACAATAATGAATACAGTGTATAACTTATTATCTTTATTTCTGGAATCTCACATTCCTTGCTCAAGTGGCTATAGAAAAAGAAATTCATCAAATCATTTAAGTCTTGACATGAAATCTTATGGAAGCAAAAAGATATCTGTGAAAGAAGGGGTTTAGGAGATTTCAAAGGTTTCTTTATTATCATCTTGTTTTATTTCCAATTACTTTACCCAACATTTATGAGAAACATATGTATAGAGGAGTACTTGGTGTTAAGGTGGAATAAAAGAGGCATTCAGATCTCAAACAGAATCAAGTCTTAGAAAATTTTCCTCTAGACCTTATAAGATTTGTGTTTAATTTTCAAGAAATTTAGGTAAGCATTCAGGTATTTGGGGGAATGACATTTGAGTTATCCACATTTTTTGTATTTTTATTCTTTAAATATTCAAAAGTGTTTTTCTTGATTTTCTGTACTTTTACCTCATAAACCACAAGGCAAAGAGACCTTCAGGGGATCATCTTCACTTCCTTTAAAAAAAAATCTACTATAATACATCTTCTGCTGTGCAGTACACTGAAACAAAGGAGCTGAAACCATGTTTTAAAACTTCATACTAAAATAAACATAGTATATACAAAGCATTTAATATTTTGACCTAGAACCTCTGACATAGGACATTCATGACTCCAATTTTTGGAAAATGAGAGTGATACTTTTTTCAGATGTGCTCTAAAATAAGAATGTATTAATAAAGGCAATAATTTAGGATGAGTCAGCAACAGGGAGGTGGTAAATATAGTTTTGCAACCTTCTAGAAAATACTAATGCAGAGGAATAATATCCGTTCAAATTTTTTTGAAAATCTTTTTCAGTACAGTTTTAGGTGTGCTGAGATGCAGTGTGAGCAATTTCCAAGTTTTTTAAGGCACAGTAAATCTTTTATACAGGCAGCCTTAACTGAAAATCCTCTTTCTAAATAGCATAAAATATATTGATTATAGAAAACTTCGCATTTTTTAAAATTTGCACAGATCCAGTAAAAATTTTGCTTTGTGAAACTGCGGTTGACTAACAGCTTTCATTTTTCAGCTTTAATTGCAAGCATTACAAACTTGGGAAATTTGAAAAGAAGGATCAAAAGGTTTGTTCTTCCACTTGTGAAAATTTTTAAAAAGCAAGAATCCTAAGGGAAACGACAACAAGTTAAGAATAAGAACAACTGCCCTGAAGAGAATGAATATGTGAGAAGGAACGCTTTTTTTTCCTGACAATTATATTTAAGTATAAGTAGGAATCCCATATCAAGTTCTGTTCATTTTCACAGTTAGAATTCTTCAAAAATATTATAATTGTCATGAAAAAAGTGAAGCCAGATGCTGTTGTATATAAATTTAATGGTCTTAGAGTTTGCCTTTGAGTTACCTATCAAAATTTACATTTGAACTAGCAAGTGACTGTCACATTATAATTCCTATAAGACATTCAGGTTGACAAGTCTTTAGAATATTTCATTCAAAAAGGAAATAAAAAGTGCAGATAAGTAATTTACAAATTAAGAGTGCTGGCCTTACTGCTATTTTTATAGCCTATCATGTTATAAAGAAGGAATCAATGGCAGAGGGCATAGTGAGATAGTCCAAATTGTAATCTTTCATGTATTTCAGGTAAAAACTATGACACAATCAGGTAATTACAGAAAATTAAAAAGTACTCCCTATGCAAAAAACGGAGTAATATTGTATTGATCCCTGGAAAAAGGCTTTTTATATAAGTTAATGAATATCATCTAAACAAAGGTAATAAGTAGAATACAGCTGGTGACTTAAATTTTTATCTGTATGAACTACGCATTAATTCACACCACATCAGTACTTACCTGTCTCTCAATATGAGCTCCAAAGAGCACATACCAAATCCATAATATACAGAGGATGTAAACTGTAGCATTTAGTACTGTACTATAGCACAATGAAACTAGCATTTCTCACACTAGGGAGGACAAAACCAATAACACTGAAATGATTTGAAGATATAATTCAGAATTGCACTCCTTCCTAGTTATATTGTACAATGAGATTTTATTATAATTTTCACTCTAAAGCAAAGAATTTAGAATAAAAAAAGCTAGAAGAGAAATTTTAAGTTAGCAAAACCTCACTGCAGTAAAGAATTAATAAGGGGGATGGAAGAGCAAAGCTGTTCGTTAAAATAGATCATGGAAAAAAAATGCCATACATTTTATGTTTCTTAAAAAAAACCAACCAAAATAACCAAAAACATTGCTTAGATTCCTTAGCCTTCTAGGAAATCTTGATATTAAGTGCAGGTATATTCCAGTACTCTGTCTAAAAAATTTGCAGTGTGTGAAGGAGTTGGGCACATATTTTGAGTGCAGGGACTCACTGGTACCAGCAAAAATCCATATTTCTTGTAGAAAGAGTGACATATCCAAGAATCATGAGATCTGAATTTTCACGTAATACTATAGTCCTGAATAAAAAATATATTCTCATTCTACAGCTTTTGTTTTTCATCATAGGGAAATGGTAAGGTGAATTATCTGTAACTTTCAAATTTAATCTGAGAGAAAAATTAATTAATAGTTGCACAGTAGAAAAAGGCAAGAATTGACTATGCAGAACTTTCTTCATCTTCAGACATCTTCAGTTTGGACAACATCCAGACTCCATTTGATTTTCTTTGAGGTACTTTGCCCACTACTACGAACGTCCCCAAAGTTTTCTCTTTTCTCTCCTGGTAAAAGGAACAAAGAGCTTTGATCTATTATCTTTGGCATGGCCCCTGGTTTCAACTGGGAACCCTGGATAATGAAAAGGACTGTTCTGCGCCTGATTTTTCTTTGAACTTTGAAGAAATTCATCCAAGCTGCTGCAAGGAAGTATGACAATGAGCTGTCAGAAGACATTCTTATTTTTGTATACCCATTTATGCCAAACCAAAAATACTCATCAAAAGGAACACTCAAAAGTATTTGTCTTTATTTTTTCCTTTATTCTTTCTCTTAAATACTATTTATTTCTCATAATATTCAATAGTATATGTCCTTCCAGACAGTGTGAACTCCATGCTTCTGTCAGAGCTTTCATCACACTTTTAAAACCCAGACAAAAATGCCAAAGGCATAAGAGCTTTTTAATTCTGCACTCATTTGGTTCCACTTGTGTATTTAAGCTTACAGTGGAAATTTAACTTAATGGGGTCCTGTGAAACACAGAGATGGATGAAAACATGTTAAGTCTCTTCCTTGTGCCACAGGGCTTTTCTAAAGTTTCTATATAACTCATCAATAAACATGTGGAAATTAAGAATAAATTATTATGGTTAAATATTTTAGTAATCCAAACCATTCAAATAATCACTGAGATTCTTTTGAATGGAAGGTTTTTTAAAAATAGAGGAGAAGACAGCTTTCTTAATTTGCGCAGAGAGGTGGCCTAGTTAATCAGCACTGATTACCCCAGCTTGGCCTCTCAGTTATGTTTGTTAATTAAAGCACTTTCTAATGAACACTAGCTCAATTCCCCCCATGTGGAGGGCAGGCTGGGAGATGATAGGCATCTAAACCAGGATTCTTTCTCACTTGAATACACGGGGATTCTTTCTCACTTGAAAAATCATAGTTGAATTAATCAAAACAGAAAAAAAGCATATTTGTCTATATAGTCTTTTATCTCAGAGCCCCCTGGCTATCATTGTGGGGAAATATCAATGGACTGAACATCTTTTAGAGGGAGTAATCATCATCATCATGAAATGCTCATCAGAAAGGAAGACAAAATGCAATTAAGTTGGATTTACAATCGGGCCAATAATTACTATTCAGATGTCTCAGCTGTATGGAAAATACAGGATTCAAAACTGTGACTTTTTTGTTTGAATATGGGGCTTTTCCCTCCTTTCTTGCTCTCTTTTTCCTTTAAACATTTATAAAATATGTCAGTCATGATGTAGCACAGCTGAATAATTGTCATAGAGGCAAATGCTTGCAGATGGTTAATGGAAACAGAGAATTAAATGAACAGCAGTAAAGAAACTCATACAAAATTAAAAGAACCCTATTGCAAATTTAAAGGGTCATTTGGTTTCATCAAAAATCAAATAATATGAATATGTTATTCTCTGCATGAAAGAGACTATGTTAAATTGTTTTGAGAGCTGAAAAAATGAGCAATCAATGGTGTACTAATGAAATTTGTAAAAAATCATGCGCTATTGAAATTTGCAGTAATTGCCAGATAAAGGCTACAGAAGAAAGCCTGATATTGGTGACTGAATTTTGTTACTTGTTATTTATTTAAATTATTGAAGTCTAGACTTAAAACATGATAGGGTCCTACAAAAAATACAGAAAAGAGGATTAAGTTAAGTAGTCTTTACCTTATCCAAATCAGTTTACTGTTTCAGAATCATTTTTGTGAGGAGGACTTCTTATCAGATGCAAGGAACTTAATATTTCAGTGACAATATATCACAAAAGTACAGAAACCTAAACAGACCTGCAAGGTCTTAGAGATGCATTAGAAGACTAAGCTCTCATCTGTCTGACAATTTTGAAAGTATAATTGATAAATCCTTTGTAAGGAGCAAAGTTACCTTTCTGGTACAAAAGTATTTGTGATACCACTTAGTAAGTATCACCTGGAAGTGGATTTAAGTTAAAGATACTTTAAAATGGATTTCAAAATTTAAAAAAAATATGTTCTTTATAAACTCTTCTTTATTTTTCACCTTTCTCTTATTCTTTCCCAGTAAAATCTGAAGCTAATATCAGCATCTCTGTCCATCATGAAAATTATTTCAGAAGTTTTTTTTTTCTCTTAAACTAAGAAAAAAATATACTTGTAAATAAATAAGATATGTGTCAGTCATACACCATCAATTGTATTTTGATAAGTGACAACACTTCGAGAGGGGCCCATGTTTATGAAAAAGAGGATTTTCCTCATGTGATAGATTAAAACAGAAATTTGAACTAATCATTTGACAACACCAAAAAAAGGCAACTCCCTCTGAAAACATTTAGTAAAGAAAAAAATAAGCTTAATAACTACTTTTAGTATTATTTTTCTTTTTGTTACATCTGGACAAATTATGGTGTATCTTATCTTGTGCTAATCATAAAATAAAAACAATTACAATTTTTAAAATTTTTTTTTCTTGACACATACCTTTGAGAATGCCAAAAGTATACCTATGACTTCTTGTCTGCTATAATTCCTGCAAAGTCAATGAGTTGCTTATTAAATAGAAGCAGAGATGAAAATATTGATCTTATTTTCCCATTCTAGTAGGTACAAAACATCTCTTAAATATTTTTGAATATCTACATTACACTAGCTATCTAATGGAGTTCCAAGCAAAAGTTTCTTTCCTTTTCTTACAGCACATAGTGTTTCAAATAGAAAATAGCTAGGGAATGATGAATGTTTCATCATAAATACATTGAAAATAAGCATTTTGCCTCTCTGGGTTTTATTTAAAGACTTAATGTCATTTCCCAAATGGTATTGGCTCAAATATGGAACCATCTGTATATTTTTCACCAGAATTGTCCACGTTATTCAATTCTTAAATGACAGATACACAGTATTTGCCATGAGAAATCAATCTCTCACAGAAAATAAATGTGGCAGAATAATCCATACGATGCATATAAAAATGGTAGGCTTTTGCTGACCTATTATTCTTTATGAATATATTTTTAAGTGCTATTTCTACCTGTATGACTATCATTTTGAAAATATAGTTCGGGGTTTTTTTGTAATTTGTATTTTTGATCCTTTTAGTGGAGCTTGGTTTTTTTTTCTTATAAACCATGCAATTTTTCCTCTATACAGTTCTACAGTTACATTTATTTTTTAAATATTTATTGTGTTAAAATGAAGATTTCTGTTTCATGGAAGAGAAATGACAATGGCTTTTGTCCAGCATGTTTTACTTCACAAATTGTGGAACTTCGTAAGGAAGATATATTAAGTAGTTTCATATGAAACCCTTTTTTGCAGCACATGACTGGCAGGAGGAAAAACCTTTCTTGCTTAAACACTGAAGTATCAAATGCTATTTCAGGCCCTTCAAACCCTTCTATGTCCTTCTTTGCTCTTCTGGGAGAAGGCAGTATCCCAAGAAGCTAGAATTGTTCAGAGTTAGATAGGAGGATTAATTTAGGGAAGATCTCTCAGCTTCACACAAATTATGAAGCAGTGCCATCATACCTGTTCCTGAATGAGCTCCTCTCCAAGGACAGCAATGTGTCTGTCTTGGAGCTGGCTGAAGCTGGTTGTGTCTAGCATGGGGGTGGTTCCTGGTGTGCTGTTGGAGAAGTCACCCCTGCAGTCCCCCTCCCCACTACAAACTCAGACTCTTTTCTACCAAAGCTGCTTATCTTTTGTGAGTAACAATTTTTTGGAATAGTAGTTCTCAACTGATCATTGAAATAAATGCTTATGTTTCCAGCTTACTGCTAGACAAGTGGGAGGTGTTACACAATAACCATCTGTGGCTCTATCACCACAATTCTTTTCAGATTAACTGCATTAAGATTGTGAGCACCTCTATGTGTATTTAAAGTCACTGAGATGAACTACCGGTACTATTTTTTATTTTTCAGTATCTGGAATTATCATTAAAATACACATTCACCACACCATCTACAATCTTCACAAACTTCACTTACATCACAAAAAGAATTCCACACAACAAAGTCAGAAGAGCATCATCACAACATTAAGACTGACAATTTACACACACTCTGCATCTTGTCCCTTCATCACAGTTTTCCTCTATCTGGAAAAATAAAATAAATATTTTAAATGTTTAATGTCATTCAGTTGCAAGTCTGCAATTTTTGTAAATCTATTGCATCCTTTACACTGAACATCCAATGTAAAATACACTAATTAAAATCAAGAGGCGTTGTTTTTTTTAAAAAAATGCATTCTAGATGCATTTTGAATGGGGCTGAAACATGATCTTACAATGCAGGAGTCTTTGAGGAATGGCACTGAACTCCCTTCCAAAAACTGTAGGAGACATTCTAGAGAAAGCCTTACTAAAATGTGACTAGTATAACTTGGGAGTCATGACTGTTTTCTTATCCTATTTATTAAACCAGAGTTTTTAATTTGCAACATTGATTTCCAATTGCTGTCCCCCACAAAAAAAATAATTAACAAATCTCAAAATCAATTAAAAATTATAAAGGCAAATTTGGTAAGAGATGTAGAATGCTTACATGAGCACTGAAACTTGCTTATCATCTTTTATCATTCCCATACCTGCCAAATACAATACTTTTCAATAATGGAGATAAAAGAAAATAAAAGATGCTAAAAGTATCGAGTAAAATAGAAGTGCACCTTTATGACCAAATACTATACTTATACAGATAAATGCTATTGGCTACATAACAAGTCAGCAGGTTCTATGTTTCTTTCTCAACATCTTTACATAATTGTAGATCAGTTTAATCAATTCATGCACTGACTGTCAGATTGTAAAAAAATACCAAAAATGTTGCTAAATTAATCACAGTGTTACAAGGTGCACTAGAGAGGTAAATTTTTTTCTAAAACTTGCCATAACGAGTTACTGCCTGGGGAACTATTGTTGTATTCCACTGTAACATCCCCAAGCTCCTACGGTTTTGGGAACACATAGTCATCTTCATTGTAATTAAAAAAATAGCAATATCTTCTGGTGCCCAGGCATCTGAAGATCTCAAAGTACTCTACAAATATTAACTAAAGCTCATAAAGCCCCTATGAGGAGATTTGAAGGATATCTATTATTCTTTTTACCTTTGCTTTAATACACCCATCTTGGTTAAGAAAACAGAAGTTTTTCAACAATGTGTGACACTACAAAACAGTAATAGACATAGGAAAGAAGGATAGTACCGCATTAATTTGAACCCCCCTGGCAAATTTAGATAAACAGCCTGCAATTGATCAGAGTTGAAAATTGACTACAATTAAGGCTAATATGTCGACACATTTGAAAAATGCCTGAGGTATTAATAATCATGAGAAGTGTTATACAAAAGTTTTCTCTACTGCTACAAGAAACCACATACATGAATTCCCTAATGTTTAAGGCAAATTTACACTGATTCTCCTCATGCCAGGAGATAGCTGAAAATCCATGTTTATTATAGAAAACAGCTTCATCCTTTTTCCAATAGCTGCTTCTGTTTCTAAGTAGGATGCCACCACTGGAGTTGACAGGAGTTACTTTGTTTAAACATAACAGTCATTGTTAATCTCTATATGACATCTGCCTTTTATAACCTACTATGTTGGTGAGTTATTGAACTGCATTTGTGAAATACTTCCTGTTCCTCCGAATCAATTAACGCTTCTGCAATTGCTGAGATTTTCTCTGAGAGCAATCTGGATTGCTCTTCGAATTAGCCCTCTCACTTTACGTAGGCTGTGTAAATGCATAATACTGCCTCTGAGTTGTCAAGTCTCTTCCTATTTTCTGCATACAGCTATGCCATTCTCTAGGACAATTATTGACAGAAGCACCATTCCGATCTTTTTGATAATAACAAATTGCATGATTGACTAGAACTGTAATAGCCTGAGGCATTTCTAACCAGGCCTGAAAATTAACTAAATCTATCACTACACTGTGTGTCATTAAAACATCATTTCCTGTCATCATCTGCCCAGAAGTAGGGTCAGCAAGCTATTTTTTAAAACACCCCTAACACCGTCCACCTTCCCATTGATATCCCAGGATTTCACTTTACATGCATTTGGTTAATCTTTCCAGAAAAAAAACTGTTGGTACCTTCACCCAAGTTCCCAAATGACAGACAGTTTACTTAGTTTATTATGAAGTCTAAAGGACAAGAGAGTGGAAATACTGTCCAGAATTTTTCCATCTCTAGTTCTACCCCCAAAATAGGCATATAAGACAATTCCATAGCAGCTATGGAATTAGCACTATCAGTTACAAAATACCTGCTTCACCTCTGGATATTTATAATATTATATACTATAAGGATAAGCACCTGAGGGCATTCACTTTTGTTGTTGATTTTCTTTTTTTTTCTTTTTTTTTTTTTAAGCTTTCTGAAAATTCTGTTGTCCTAAGAGACTCCAAGATTGTTTCAAATCTTAAAAAGTTTTTTTATAGAGAACAATACTTTTCCTGAACTCCTCAACCTCCTGGCACTTTATTTTTCCTCCTTTCATTTTGGACTGTCACCCTGTACTTTCTCCATGCTGTTGTCTTCTTCTTGCAACTATGTGTTTCACTTGGTAGATCTGACGTATTTTTTGCTGTAGAACAGCTTCTGTCGACATCTTGTACTGAGAGGCCAGCTTTTAAAAGTTCATTGTTTTCCAGGATGCCTTTCCTAGTTTGTATCTATTGTTCTAATAGAAAGACTGTAATCATACAGTCATATTAACTTGATAGTGCCATTTTTATTATCTCATTCGCTACTTAGTTGCACTGCCTGCAACCCTCAAAAAATAAATAAATTCTTCTGACATTTTGGTCTGTATATCATGTCATGCTTAAGGCTGTTAACATTGAGGCCTGATACATCCTCCCAAGATATTTATTTTAGTCTAAATTTCCCACTGATTTATAGTTGGTAACATCTGCATTCAAATCTTATCACCTCCAGAATTTGGACTTAAATTTTTCTACCCCCTTCTTGTCCCCAGTACAGTCAAGTTGGTTTGGTTTCCACATTACTAGGTTCCCTAGTGTACATACTATAGTTGTGAATTTGATTTATGATTTCATGAGAAATTACTGGAAGCAAGAGCTTCTACTGGCTTAGTTTGTGATAGCATTCCTTTCATAATTAAAGTGTGGGAGCAAAATAGCATAAACCAAGTCATTCATAGCCCTGAGCTGCTCCTCTAAACATCTGTATTACCTCTTCATGATTCTGATTACTAAACGCTGCAGTAACTAGCTCTATCTAGACAACGTATTTCAATATAGGTTCTTGAAAAATATTGAAATTCTGTTGCATTTCTTTCAGCTACTCATTACATTCTTTCAAACTAGCCACCTCTCTCTAAACATTGTTTTTTTAATCAATAATTCTTTTCAGGTTTATATCAATGTCTGGATAATCTCACATTTACACTTCTAACTCTTAAATTCTGATACTTCATTCTCATACTTGCTCTTCTGCATTCTATATTAATGTACCCAGTCTGTTCTTCAGTATCAGAATAATTCTCTGTATAAACAAGCACAGGTTTTATTTTTGCTTTGAGATTTAGTTTTTATTTATCAGAGACACTTTTTTATATTCTTTTTGAGCAATCAAGCTCTTTAAGATTATCCAATTTCCATAGTCTATTTGTTTTTATAGTTAATACTGTAATTTTCCACTCATATGTCTGTTTCAGGTACAGTCCAGCCTCATTTTTCTTTAGTCACAATATGTAATCTTGTTGATCATCGTTATTCCACTGTTCTACATTCTGCAATGTGCATGCCCTGATATTAAGTGTCTGACACACCTATGCACTCATTGGACTTGCACTCATTGTGGGCATCCAGTGCTCTTAGGAATGGTAGTTTGTGATATAGAGAAATTATCTACCAAGACTATTTACTATCACAATAATTTTACTGCACACCAAAAAGAGATCTGGGATTAGCAGGAATTCATTTGATTCAAGTTTCAAATTATTCATAACTCCACATTATTTTTTTAATATACGTGTAAAAAAATATTTCTTTTTTGCAAATATACAGCTGTACAAGACATTATCTTCTTGAGAAGATTTGAGAGGATACCCCCAGGCTTTGAGCAATCTCCCAGTGTTCTGCTTACTTTCTCTTTAATCCAACTTGTTTTCTAGGTTATTATTTTTTCCTGCCAAATTAGGACAGTTATTGCCCTACTTCTCTGATCAAATCATTTGAACTCCCTTATCTTATAGCTCTTTTAGAACATGCTTTTTCCTTTTTTCCTTTGGCAGAAAGAAAGAAGGCAGTACATTACCACTTCTATGTTTGCTTTTGTATTGGTGGGAGGCATGCCTTCAAACTACAACAAACATGTTTTCTCCAAATACATTTTAAAATTATTTTATACCAACTCCTCTTCTTTTCCCTACCTTTAAAAATAGGAATTATCTTTGGGTTTGTTTTTAATTTAAATTTGTCAGTGATCTGCTGTGTAGTCTCCGTTTTTTGCAGCACAAAGGAATAGCCAGGAAATTATAGTATGGGGAACAGATAAGGGGAAAGCCAGAGAGAATTATTAAAAGATGTTCGCTCTGGAAGACAGTCTCACAAAATTGCAAATATAGCTATCAATCACCTACCTCTTTAATTAATTAATAATAGAAGTTTAATACTTAATAATTCCTTCACTGGAATTATCCTTACTGGATAAAAATCCAGATTCACTATAGGATTATATTCATATATGTTATATGAACAGATTTTATAGATTATATAAGCCACAAGCAACTTTTGCTTCTACAGTATAGTAGTATATCCCAGTGCAGAAAACTATGGAGGAAAAAAAATATATCCTTCACTCTGTGTGTTTTATGTTTGAGTTCTATTGACAACATATGTGTATAGCTCTGCAGAGATAAATATCAATATACCTCATTTAAGGATGTTAAAATTATCTAACCGATATTTTTTTTTTGTAAAATACTCTGACTAATGAGGCACTAAATTACTAAATATATCTATTTACTGATATATATATAATTTCATAAACAGAGTAGGTTAGTCATAGATATATTAGTTAGTAAGTCATAGATCTGTTAGTTAATAAACTATATCAGACATGGCACAATTCTCACTTCATAGTATCTGCCCAGAACAATCAAAAGAGTGAACACACAATGATAGTGAGTTACAATTCACTCTGAAAGGAAAGAGGTACTTTATCTAGGTCAGGACAGGGAACACTGGCAGAATAATACACAATAGTTTTATTAGTACTGGACTCCTATACTTGTCCTCACTATAATGAATGAATGAATGAATAAATGAATAAATAAATAGTAAAGATTTACATTTGCTTCACTGCCTACCAATTTCTACCTCTTGGAAGGAAGTTTCACCCAGAATCAATTAAAAAGACAACAGGAATTCAGAAATAGACATAAAATGTCTAAAATAATACTCACTGCACATGTTTGAACTTTGTTATTATTCTTAAATATTCCCACATACTGTAAATACTAAAATTCCATCATGTGGATTAGAAAGAGAAAAGAGGAAATGGTGTACTTAGCCAAATGAGTGCTTCCACAAATATTTTGCATCTACTGACTAACAATCTGATATAACTGGAAATAGAACAAATTGCTTCATTCATGACATGTCATATTTGATGATAATGAGAACCTCACATGGGCCACAGACGTCAGCAAGAAGACAGAATGGAATGTTCTTTTGCTGAGTACAATACTGATCCCACAGATCACCTTCCTTACATTGATAAAAAATATGTCTTTAGAGATTCATGTACATCAAATGAAGGAGAATAAATCCTATTAGATTATTTCATTTGTGATCTCTGACTGCAGCTTATGAACTCCTTAGGACATTATTATGTTTCTTAATATGGAGGATTGACCCTGGATGGATGCCAGGTGCCCACCAAAGCTGCTCTATCAGTCCCTTCCTCTGCTGGACAAGGGAGAGAAAATACAACAAAAGGCTTGTGGGTAGACATAAGGACAGAGAGAGATATTTCACCAATTAATGTCACAGGCAAAACAGACTCAACTTGGGGAAATAACCTTAACTTAGTTAACCCAATACACTTAAAAAAATTAACTTTCTGCAAGGTAATTGTCCATCATTTACTCAGATTGTACTTAAGTGATCTTGAGCTACTTTTACATTATACATGTATGCATTTCTTCAGGTTAATTTCACTGAAGATATTTGAGAATAGCTGTTTGGAAACACATCTAAATAAGCAGCCACATGATTCACCCACTGCACAGATAGACTTTTATGGAAACTGAAAATTCTGAATTAGTAATCCTTAAATTCCATGTCCTGTTTGTACCAGAAAAAGTATTAAGGTTAAAAGTACAGAGTGGCAAATCACATTGTATAGTTGAGACTGTGAACAGAAAAAGCAGTTTTACAGACCTATTCAGTCATGCAACTTTGTTTTACCTCATTTCATTTTTGTACTTCTTTATTGGGTTTGCTTGGCAAGGTTTTAGTAGCATGGGGCTACAGGGGTGGATTCTGTGAGATGATACAAGCTTCCCCTATGTCCGGTAGAGCCAGCTGGCTCTAAGACGGACCCACTGCTGGCCAAGCTGAGCCAACAAGCAACGGTGGTAACATATTTAAGAAGGGGGAATAAAAAAAAAACCTATGCAACTGCAGCTGGAGAGAGGTGTGAAAATGTGTGAGAGAAACAACTCTGCAGACACCAAGGTCAGTCAAGGAGGAGGGAGAGGAGGTGCTCCAAGCACCAAAGCAGAGATTCCCCTGCAGCCCATGCAGGTTCACAGTGGAGCAGATCTCCACCTGCAGCCCAT